>OV121094.1:13959447-14559447 GCA_921293015.1 Phorcus lineatus | reverse complement strand
AAGGGTGCCTTGCTCCCTAGCTAGATTTGGTTTTGATCCACTTTAAAAATACAGTATGCCAAGTTTCCACCTTAAGATTTTTTTTTGACTTCTTCTAAAACGATGCGAGGAAACTCAAATTTGGGAAAAAACATCCATGTTGGACTAGGATGCATCTTTTTATACCCCAAGAAATAAAAATAATAATATGTAACCTTCCTGGCCCTAACCTAGAATTAAGCAGGCTTTGTAAAACTTTGGGGCCTGGACTAAGATAAACTTTTTAGTTAATCATATTTTTCTGGCCCTCCTTTCACAAACAAAACTTTAAAGAGGTTAACCTTTAACATTGCATTAAAGATCGACTGAAATGACCCATATCAACTGGGCGTGGATCGAGTCATGATTTGGTGATTTTGTCTAAGCTTTCGCCAGTCTCATTAGGCGGTTATCCAAAACAGGGGTATAAAAGGTCCCCTAGTAGTCGAATTAAAGAGTATATTTTCTCATTTTTTGGCTCTATTGATTCTTATAAGTGAAGCGACTACAGATAATAATTTGTAATAATCACAATTATACGTTACATCTCCTCTTTAAGGTAACATCAGTTCCTCTCGTTTACCTAAGGGCAAAGGGTAATACAAGTCTGAAAGACGGCCTCAGCAATAAGCTTTCTTAAGAAGCCTTTCATGTCTATATAATAAGTCATAACTAGAATAGCACTGAAATAGAAAGCTTTTTCTGCTGAAAATGATTTGCACTTAATCCTAATTCTTACCCTATTCCTATCTTCTTAATTTGATAAAATTGTTTTAATGTAGAAAGGTCAATGCTTTTTTTCATCAGTGCAAATGACTTGCTAAGATAGGCCTTTCTGCATTTTTCGTATATTTCTGTGCTTGTCGTCAAGGCTGCTGGGATGGATCGTGATAGTCCAATGAGAAATCATTTGAGAATTGCAACTTTTCACTAAAGAGGGAACGGCACTCAAGTTAAACTGATTGACCAAAAATGTACAAAAAAGTTTGCTAACAGAGTTTGTGCAACTAAAGCTGGACAATAAATGAAGCACTATACAAAGAGAGATGACTAATGAACTAAAAGGTAAAAAATCATTATAGCATGTCATATAAAAGAATTTATCAGCAACTCTGGATAACTTTAACTCATTAGATAAGAAAAGATATACATGATATACATCAATAAACCCACAACATGTCAAAGCAGTTGGTATCATAACCACTTTTAAAAATCCTATCTGGAGCTATGTACAAGGATAAAACAAAGAACATGTCCTTAAGTTGGATCCAAACTCAGTTAGAGTTCAGTGAACACATCATAACTAAACCATTGAGCCAATGCTACTATATATACACGTCAGAGTTAGTCTTAAAGGCACTAAAACATTGTTTTCCAATTTTTTAATTTTTTTAGAATTGTTCCTATTAAATGTTAAATGTCCCTCGGAAAATGTGCTAAAGTGCCTTTAAGAGTAATTCATCCACAGTTCATTTGCTTTATGTACAATACATTCATTTTCTGTATATAATAAGTATATTACATCCATTTGCTGTACATAAACATTGCAATTGAAAATTGATGAGCAATATTCCATTAACCACCATGATTGGAAGAATTACTTCTTTCCCAACATTAGGATAAAAAAATGTAACTGTGTAACGTGTGAAACAAAGAATGCAGTCTTGTTACCGTATTGAATGTATTATATGTGAATATATGGAATTAAAAGACAGTCGCTTACGTGCATGATTACAATTGAAACTAATGGAAGAAGGAGAAATACTCAAATTCATGGCTTCATCACAAAGGGAGAAGGGGCGCTAATTATTTGGTGAGTAACAAATGTGGTTAGAGGCATTTAAAAGGAGAGGGCTCTTATTTCGTGGAATTCATTTTATCAATTTCGAAATGTAATTAGTTTTACAAAGTGTGGTTTGATCAAACAATCGTAGTGTGGAGACTTATAATCACCACCCTCAGTTTGATTAAAGACAACTTTATTCAGAGAAATAAAAGTTAAAATATTTCACGTACAAAGTGTTTCTAGATAGCTATCTGCCCATCGGCCAAATGCTGTACAATTTAAGATGGGACAAGTTGTGAAATAGGGTCATGCACCTGTCTGTCTTGTGTAATGTTGAATGTCATGGTGCCAAAACATCACACCCAAACTTAGGAAAGTGATAATTTTTTCCAATCATGTTTGGAGTCAAAACTATTTCCAAAATATTCTCTCTACCAGGAAATGAACTCTATCTAAAGGAAAGTTTCCTGTCCACAACAGTCTGAGAACAGCCCCTATAGTTGCATGTTCTGTCGTTAGTTCAGTCAGCGTTTCACACTGTCTCTGGCAAAGGCTTTTGATATTAGTTAGGGGCAGGTAGCTCCTATAAACCATTGCTTCCAAATAATCGCCACCATCTTTCTTTATGAATATTGAGATGTGATTAGTCCACTGATAACTAAATTTGATGTGCACTAATTGAAACAGAACATGTTCCAATACAGGCTGTCATCAGACTGTGTGGCGAGCAAACTACCTAACAAGTTTGTATCCCCATAGAGGCAATATCTAAATATTTTATTCCTTAAAGTGTAAAGATTTTCATCAGACTTTTATAAAAAAAATCAAGGTGGTCTTGCCCATAATTTCAAGCTTTTTCAAACAAAGCCTCACCGTGATATAATGTTTCTTCTACTCACTCTGATGGTGTTCCGTATAGTCACATGTGTTCATGATGCTCTCAATCAAATTGTCCAATCCTATTATCTTATTTCCACTGATGATTTAAAGGCACTAGTGCAACCATTTGACACAAAACATTTATTTCTATAGCATATGAGGACACATATGACTCACCACTTAGCAGCATTGAGTTGTATTTCAGGTGCTATTTAAATACATTACTATTATCGTCATAATTAGTATAGGTGCGTTCACAAACACATGACACAAGGACTGGACGAAATTATCCTGATTCAGTGACAGGATTGTTGACAGGATTGAGGTACCACTTTTTGAGCAGGAGGCTTGTTGGCTGTGGCATCATCTTATTCCCGAGGCTTGTTGCGAATTCTGTCGCCACTTTACGATTCACCTGAAATGGACACTGCTTGTTATTAATGATATATAGGCATCGCTCCTGGCCATAACATAACAATTCTTTGATTTCTCATTTGATATTTTATAAGATAATGATTTAAAATATACAAAAAAACTACATTGAGCAACTTAAACGGGCAGTGGCATGTTTTTCGAAATATTCTCTTCTTCAAATTCCCTGAAATATATTTAATGTTAGATATATGTTTATGCCTTAAACCCCTTCATCAGAGGGTCAAACACCTCATTACCAAACCCAGTTATTTTAAGTCTAAAGTATCACATATCAACCAAAAACCTTTGGCACCAATTATTTTGTGTACACCTCAGATGAGGCAGGGAAATGTTTTTGATTGCTTAAATGACCACAGTTTGTTTTACAACTGCTACATTTGATTGATAACAAATTCTTATATTTGCTCAGATTTATTTCAATTTTCTAGTGACCTTTTAGTTAACCTGCTATTTTTGTTTTCGTGCATCCTGCTACATCAACGTATTTGTCTCCGCCTAGGTCCATCATATACCCTGATATCCTTCGGCCTTAAACGTTTGTATTGCTAAATATAGCAGGCCAATGAAATGTCTCGCATTTGGAGACAGAGGCACAAACCTGTTTGAGAAAATCAAACAAATGTCAATGTAAGCTATAAATAGCCATGAGTAACCAGCCATAAGCTATACAACCGTTTTAGGCCAAAGGATATCAAGGAATATGATGGAGCTTGGCGGAGACAAATACGCTGATGTAGCAGGATGGTTTTCGTGAAACCAATTTGTTTACCTAAAAAACATGCTGTTGCCCCTTAAAAGCCACATGGAGCAACTTAAGCTGTGTTGTAATTAAATACAAAACACATAAGTCTGCACATAATCTTTATATCCTACTAGCCCTTTCTTAATAAATGTAACAAATACAAACCTTTGTCAGCATATCCATCATATGGGTGTCATGGGCATGTTCTCTAAAAACTTTGACGACTTCATTGATGAAGACGCTTCCTTCTTCAATTGATCGGTATGAGACATACCCTGAAACAACAAACGCAAAGATCTGAGGTTATTTTCATGAAACGCCTTAAACGCACTAGTGCACGCCAATATTTCGTAAACACAACGAATGCACAGATACTGCACATCTCTTGATATTACTCACTATCTTCACTGAGGTAATCTACCTTGTAAGTTATTTAATAAATATTTACGTATGCAGGCCGTAAAGTGGATTTTAAAAGGCTGGAAGTATTTAGTGTTACGTTACATTAAATCTGCATGAACTACACAATTGGAAATATTAAAATTTTGCTCATAACGAGAAAAGCGGAAACCGCAGCCGCTATGTTCAATCTAATAGCAATGCTAATACTGTGTCATTAAATCAGTTAATTTACAACATTGCTTTAATAAAACATATTTCATTATTTGTTCTACTTTCAGAGTGTAGGAAAATTCAATAGCTGCACACAATACTAGTTCAGCCGTTTCAAAGTGTCAATAATTTATCCGTTTTGTGCACAGCTAACCATAGATTTTTTTATGTCCAAGCCAACAGCGGCTGTCTTTACGTTTTCATTTCTTTAAGATTGCAGGTCAATTGTAAAGAATGTTTCGTATTTCATTGCATCGATAGAAAGTTTAAGTGAATGCATAAGTCCTTGTAAACCTTAAAATAGCCAATTTAAACCGTAAAAGCATGCACTAGTGCCTTTAACATTTACATGACCAATAACATATTTCACTATATTCTTTGGAAAATATGAATGTCAAATTACAATATCGTATAGTGAGTCAAAGCTGTTTTTGAATGCCACTTTTGATGGGCCGCTTAGATCTATCTGGCCACAAACCAGTGAATGCCTGACTGGTCACGTGTGACGTCAAAAACAGAATCATTGCCTCGTGATCTATACATATATCGTAACAATATCGCAGAAAAACGATTTTCAGAGAATGTTTTCCAATCAGATAAATCATTTGACAATGTAACACTATAAAGCGTTTGGTGTAAAAAGGATATCCACATCAATGGTAATTAAACAATTATTTAAGGCGGTATTTCAGTTGAAATAATGATGCACCACTCTGTACAGTCTGTTTATTACGTCACGACGGCGCAAATTTTATGGCCCCTAGCCCAGGTTGGTTTTTCACAGCAGATAGTTACGCTGTCTTCATGAAAGGCTAATTTAAGGTGTTTATTGGACAAATTAACAAAATTCAAGCCCAGTTCTTATCTTGTTGAAAAATCTTTGAACAAAAATCGAGAAGTGATAAAGTCGAGGTAAACGGTTGTTAAATATTACCATCACCTTGGTCTGAGAGAAATCTGCACAAAAGGTTTCTGCCTTCTGGGCCTTTTTGTTTGAGATGGTTTGATGGTTTAAAATAGTTTCAGGGATAGAAATGAGATTTTTTCTAAGTGTGCCCCAAGGCACCCAATGTAAAATTTGTGTGTGCCCTGAAGAAATTGAGTGTGCCAACAGAGATCACGATCACTAGATCAAAACAATGAAGATTCAAAATTTATTTACTGACTTTGTTGTAAATTCAGCACAAATAGAATTTGTACAGACATTGTAGAAAATGCATCAAGATTAAATTATCGGTAGGCTTTCCATCCCTCCTTGAGGGAAACCAATCTGCAGACACACCTTACAAAATTGGAGATTGTTTCCCCTGTCACAAACAAACCATTTCCTGTATTTTGGTAGAGGCCAGCTCTGGAGAATTCCCCGAGTTTGTTTATTGTCACCATCCATAAGAATCAAGAAAGTTATTTCTAACATATTTCATAATATAAGTCTATTAAACAGGATATCAATAATTAACATGAGAAGTTTATTAATTGTGTCTGTCTTGGTAAAAATTTTATTTATCATTATCTTAATCAATTGAATTGGATTGAATTATCAATTAAATCTGGTTTCAAGATTAAAATGACTTTTTTTTATTTATTTACAAATGCACTTCTTGAAAGAATAGTTCGAAGTGATTATGAGCGGTGGTTTGTTGACAGTGTCTGAATGAATGAGCGCGTTTCCTTCAGGTAAATTTAACCGAAATTTCAAATAGTTTATTCTTACATGCCTTATCAAAATATCGATAATATGTTTTGTGAACAAATATTTTTCCTAAAAACATAAATTAGATCGATTTTTTAAAACTTTGTATGAAAATACGACTCCGAACTGCCGAAGTTGGTTGACACACGTGGTCGTGATAATTTCATGGCAACATATTACCGATACAATATAAAATGTTTGAATAAACTGTTTAGCAGTTATTCGTATTTTATTTAAAAAATGAAACACAAAATAAATGCTTATATTTATTCATATATTACTCGAATAAAGACAATCGAAAAGATTATCATGGACCCGAGAGCATAATTTCAATGTTATTTGTCGTTAAGAAAATGCACCGATATTCCAAACGGTGTTTCCTTTTTATAGCTTCTGTAAGATAATGTTAACGACTTCAGCGTTCATTTTTTGGTAATTTGTGCGATTATTTAATCTTTTGAAGTTTGAGAGATAACTTTATTATTCTATCATATTGATAATGTTATTATCAATCACTTAAACGTAATTCATCTAGCTTCTATCCTATAGGCTCAAAAACAACTTGAATCACCGGTGTACAATAACAACGTGCTCTTGCGATCGTATTTCTGAAAAATATTTGTTTTGATTTCGACTAAAAGTTATGAATAAGTTTGAAATTTTGTCAATCAAACAATTTAAATAGGTAACATGGCCTCAGAAAAAATCATTCTTAGAACTTGAAGAAAGGTTTAAAATCAAAGATTTTGACAGTCTAATTAAACTTCATGATTCTAAGCGATTTGTTTTGACGTGCCCACAGGGCACGGCAGTTTGATTTTAATCGTGCCCTATGAAATTTACCCGTGCGTTCGGCACTGAAATGAAGGGAATTTCGATCCCTGAGTTTTTATGGCACGATCCAAGGGCCCTCATCATTGGCCTCAGAGTCTACAAATCTTAAATTTATAATCCCCTTTTGGTAAGGTATGTATATATGACATTTGAGTTCTCTAGATCCAATAAATCTTGAGAAGAAAACGAAAGTATGAACATCTTTACAGATGAAGAAGATTGACGAACAGAAGGGTGCCATGCCGTGAGGCCATCAGGTCTTTCAGGGCGTTTATTTCACCAAACCTTACTGTGTTTAGAACAGTTCTCTAGTGCAGACAAAGCTGCCCTGATAGATGACTGGTGGACTTAAACATAAAAAACCTACAGAAACAATCGCAAATTAGGAATGTTGAAGGTGTAGTAGGTGTTGACTGATTTAGAGGGTTTGGGTTCGAATCCCACAAAACACTCTACCTGAAAAATTAAAAGGATAAGCAATTCCAAATATAATACAATCACATAATAACAAATGACAAATATTAATCGTCCCTACCATCATTACTTGAGTGGGCAATGATCATGTCAGAAAATTTAGGGAGAGAGGACGCAGCTTCAGTTTGAGACACTATTGTTTCTCGCGGATCTTCCCTGTTTACGTCTTGTGTAACATAGCTGCCATCTTGGCTTGAAGTGCTAGAGGAGAAGGATGAAGAAGAGCTGTTTGATGGTATACTTGGGATTCCTATGTCCTCATCACCTGCAGAAATTAATCATCAGTTTGATAGTTGTTCAGTAAACACTGTGTAGACCACTACTAAATAGACAGAATGAATCAGTGAGAGAGAGAGAGAGAGAGGGATTTATATCATTCACAAAATCTGAGAGACACACAGACATTCAGACACAGATATACCAAATCAGGCACAGGCACAGTGAATAAGACACAGATACAGACAGTCAGACACAAACACAGCACATATGACAAAAGACACTGGTTGATCAGACATAAACACAGCCAGTCAGACACAGACAATCATAGACAAACACAGATAGTCAGACACAGCCAAAGCCAGTGAAAGACAGACATACACAGCCAGACACAACCAGACCAATCACAGACAATCAGAGACAGACACACAGAGTCGAACACAGACATTGATAATCAGACACAGACAGTCTGAGACAATCAAACACGGGTAATCAAAGAGTGTCCCTGACAGTCAAAGACCAACACAGTCACAGAAAATCAGAGACGGACACATTCAGTCAGACAGAAACAGCCAATCAAACTCAGACAAAGATGCAGCCAGTCAGACAAAGCCTCAGACACAGACAATCAGAAACAGACATGGAGAGACAGATACAGACAATCAGCAACAGATATAGCCAATCAGGCACAGAATCAGCCAATCAGGCACAGAATCAGCCAGTCAGAGACAGACACAGACAGTCAGAGACAGAGACAAAGACAGTCAAAGAAAATAAAAGACACAGAAAGTCAAGAATGGTGACAGAGAGTCAGAGACAGACACAGACAGACACAGAGAGTCAGAGACAGACACAGACAGTCAGAGACAGACACAGAGAGTCACAGACAGACACAGACAGACACAGACTGACACAGACAATCGGCGACAGATATAGCCAATTATGAACAGAATTGGCCAGTTAAAGAGTCAAGGACAGTCACAGACAGTCAAAAAGGACTTAGACAGACGCTCAAAAGAAAAACGTTTAAAGTTTGGCATTGCAGAGCGGGAACAAACTGAGCAAAAGTTTAAAACGGCATTCTCAAGATATGAATCAAAATCATTTTTGTGAGATCAGGTAGAACATGGGCACTCAAGACCTCAAGAAAATCTTGCCTTAGGTGTATTACGCCAACAACGTTTGCTAAAAAAATTGGTATTGAAATATGTCAACAGAGTATTACAATGGGAAGAGGTCTGGGCATCCAGTCATGGTCTGAGGTAAGTTTTAGATTCTTAATGATTTTTTTAGTATATATATGAGTTAACAATTTTTGCGTATATTTTAACAAATATTTTGACACACCTAGTGCTCCTTATAAAATGTTTAAAAAGTATGATACCAATAACTTTGACAGCTAGTGGGTATTCTTGAAACTGATGTTGCATGGTATTCAAATTTTAGATACTTAATGTACAGTAGTGGGTATGAGATCAAAACATTGTGTGTGTTACATTGTAGCCTTGTTCTTTATTTCTTACATTTTAATCTGCTGACATATTGAACACTTTTGCCTCTTTTCAAACTATATATGATATCATAATTCATGGAGATTATTATTACTCTTTACATATTGAAACTGCAGGAGATACATGCAGTACTGCAGTGAATGAAGTGCGTCAATCTAAAATCAAACATCAATATAGTACACAATTTTTAAAATATGAAAGTATTTTCTATATGATCCTACTTATATACATTTTCTCCCTACAGAGGCAGCTCTGTCATTAATTCCTATGCAACCTCTGTCTTAATACGAAAGTTTCTCAGGCTTCTGGCAGTTTCCCCTAACAGCGAAATATTGCAACTTAAACTATCTGGCAATATTTCAGCCAATGAATAACATATTTTCTACACAGGCCTGGCAATGATGCAGTTGCTAAATTAGGCATATGTGTTTTTAAAGAAGACTAAAAGAGCATATTTGATCAAAATTAGCTTGCAAAAACCATACGGAAACAACTTCAGGCAGTATCTCCTACCAGCACAATATTGCAACTTAAACTACCAGGCAATATTTCAGCCAATGAAAACAACCAATGCATGAATAACATATTTGTTGTCACACAGGCCTATGCCATGATACAGTCACAATATGAGGCGTATGTTTTCTGTAAAGAAGACTTTAAGTGCAAGTTGCATTTTTTAATAAAGTTAAGGTTTTTTTTAAAGCTTCCCGAAACAACTCAGGCGACTTGAATATTACTTTTGCAACGGCGTCGCTGATTGCGCAACTAACCTTCATTGCATTCAATCAGATTTCTACATTTCTAGACCAAGAAACGTTTGTATTATGACAGAGGTTGTAAAAGAATTTATGATGGAGCTACCTCTTTTTGGAGTGAATTGCGTATTTATCACATTTACATATATAAAAATGTGCTTAAATTAAAGGGGTCATTCTCAAAATTTGCCCAAATTTCAGTCAGTAGCACATTGCTAAAAAAATGTGATATCAACATATTTTCAAAAGTCATTTAATCAAAGAAAAGGATGCTTTGTCACTGATACAGATGTAAAATGTTGTATAAGATAGTATTTTTGGGGATAAATTAGGGTTTTTAATGTGGTTTGGTGAGAAAAACGTCCGTCAGAGGACAACAAGGCGAATTTGGAGAACCATAAAATGTCAATTCCAATATGGTTATAAAAAAAATTTCAGCACCTCACATATAATACCAATAGAATAAACACTTCCCTGCAAGAAATAGATTTTTTGAAATCTTTTTTTATGAATTACGACCAAATCAATGACCGTCCAAAATGTCAGTCAGTGGTGTAACAAATCATAAAACTCTGAAAATAAATGATTATCTCCCCTGAATAAAGTATCAAATACTGAGTGATCCCTTTGCTGATTACATACTGTTCACGGCTGAAGTTTTATGGAGGTCACATTTGAATTGCTGTTGAAGTTTTATGCATGTTTGTAAGCCTACTATGATCCATAACTTTTTCTTGCGTCAGTGGTGTAACAGTGTTTATTTATTAATTTGAACTAATTCAGAACATTAAATATTTTAAGTCAGTTAAAACTAGTGATAAACCTTAATTGATGTTATGTGATCATTAGGTAAGGTGCATTTATTGCTTGAAAGGTCTTGAAAGTGTGAATGGGTCAGTGGTGTAACAGTCAGTGGTGTAACATTGGGGAAATGTTACACCATTGACAGGTGTTGTTACACCACTGACAAAAATTTCCTTTTAACACAATGTTTCACAAAAATGAACTTGCTTTCATTACATTTATCCAAAGTATTTTCTTTTTCTATGTTTATTTAAATCTTTTACTAAAGAGTTATATCAAAGAGTAGAATTGCTACATTTTATTTCTCATGTTTTGCTAGATAAGACCTGTTACACCATTGACAAATTTGTAACACCAATGACAATTTTGCTGCTTTTATGATAAATCTTATGAATGATAAAAAATTCTACATTTTGATGCTTGTTTACCAATTTGCATCTTCTTACTGGTCTCATTTATAAAAAAAGGGTCTCTCTATACAGATTTTGTGCTTTGTGGTAAAATATTAAAATGAATATAAATAACATTCACTTTTTTAGTATCATTTGACTTGAATGATTCAAATGACAACCATATGACAAATGAAATTATGAACAACATGTCATCTAATTTGTAACAGTAGGAATTAAAAAGAATTCAAATATCAAATAGATACGTGGCCATCAAGATGTTTTTCATTGCTTAAAATATGTTACACAATTGACATTCATTAGGTACATTCATTAAATAAGGTGAGCAATATATCGATGTATAAACATTACAAAAGCTGTTGACATGTATGAGTAGATCTCAATCTTGAGAATGTGTCTACTTTGTTATGCCACTGACATTGGTATATTGGTTTAGTAGGAACATTTTTAATCCTGATTATGAATGCTATGACAGATACTAATTGCCAAAGAAAGTATTTAGATTAAGGCATGCATTTTGCATTAAAAGAAAAAGGGAAAGGTACAAACACAAAATGACATGATTGTTTGTAACTGACAACCGATTGGTTTTGTACCATTATCATCTAATGAAGGGGGGTGATTTGAAAATGTTGACTTGGAAAGAAAATACGACAAATTGTGAAAAGGAAATCAAATAATGTGTCAAACAAAAATATGAACACATCACCACCGAAATGAAGATGAAATTCTTTGGGTGCAGATATTTAGCAAAACTTGTACAGTCGAAAAAGAAAATGCAGACAGCCTAATAGAAATAAATAAATGCATGTTGCAGTTTACTTTGGTAAGAAAATAGTTGATGTTGATTTGTAAAGCTTTAAATAGATTTCGGGAGTTAAACGTGAACCAACACAATGGGGAGGAAAAATTAATCCAAAAAGAAATCTGGAAGAAAATAGTTCAGACTTTAAAGAAGGGAAGTTCCTTTTTTATTCTACTTGTATGTTCAAAGTTGATTTTTGAAATATGTCACTTGTTAGTTGAAGTTAATTTGAGGTTTGATTTGATTTCTTAGGTTGGGTGTTTGTATGTTACATTGGGCTAGAGAAGTTCTTTTTTTCAGTAGTTTATAAAGTGCTGAAGAATCTTTCCATTCTAGTCAATAGGTGATTCAATGTTTCATTATTAGTGGATTCATCCAGTCATCCAGGTTAAGCAAACGTGTATGTCATTAGTAAAACAATGTTCTTGGAGTGTGTACATTTACAAACATGTTGACATATCATTGTTAGAATAAATTGAATTAAATATCTTCACAAATTTCCATTTACTCATTAAAAGTCCCTTAAGATAACTACATATGGTATATTAGGATATGAATAGACACATTTCAATGTTTTAACAAAATGTTCACTGTATTATAATATTATTTGGGTGTAAACTTTCAACATCCAAGTGTTTATAACTTTCTGTAAGACCAGTTTGGTAACATAAAAAGGCACTAAGGTTTTATAAATCTTTGAGTAAGATCCAGCAACATTAGTTTTATATGAAAATATGTCATTGGTGTTACATTATTATGACAACTTGTTCTTTCTATGTTATGATGATTTTTTCTGAAAAGTTTTGTAATTTACCTTTTAATAATGTACTATGGAGTCCTTTAATTTTTCAATTGGCAAATAAATGCACTTAATTTGGCTACATCTTAGAGTTCGGTTTTAAAAAAATCAGTGGTGTAACAAAACATGTCATTGGTGTAACACTATTACTACAATATTTTCAATAAATTCATGCTAGGCTTATTTTCATGAAATCTTAAAAAGTCTTTAGTGTAAAGAATGTTCTATTTAACCCTTTGAATTTGTAAGTTAGCACTAAGATACATATAATTTGGCTTTGTCATAGTGTTAGGTCAAACAAGTAACTGGTGTAACAAAATATGTCAGTGGTGTTACAACAATACTGCAAAATGTCAATTATATATATTTAAATATCTTTTTCATTCCTTTAAAAATCTTACTGTTCAGAATTTGCTATTGAGGTTTACAAATTTATTAATTAGGAACAAGAGGTACTTAACACCAAACTTTTATAAAGAAATGTCAGTGGTGTAACAAAACGTGTCATTGGTGTAACAGTATTCATTGACATTTTACATTAAATTGTTTCATTTTGATAGTATTTGTTTTTTAATGCCAAATGATAGAAACTGGTTCGTTGACGATAGTTAGTAGGTCAATTAAATCATTATATGATTTTTGGTTTGGCTTATTTCTTCAGTAATATTGCAGGAAGTTCAGTGGTGTAACAGATGTTGTCAGTGGTGTAACAGAATTATCAGTGGTGTAACATGCTATTTTTTTGAAAATTTTGATATTTTCTTAAATTGATTTGATAGTTTGAGCATCCTATCTTATGCTTACTGAAGGAAACTATTGTATTGATGTGAAAAACGTGTTCATTCTTAACGTTTATATATTAGATGAGAAGAATGAAATGCTAACATTTGGCATTTTCCTCATGTCAAGGATGTTTTTGCCAAAATTATGATTAAGTTTTTAAAATAAACAAATAAGTCAATTCACATTTGATAAAATACATCCTTATCTGATAATGACAACAGTAAAAAAATTCCTTATTCGACATCAAATTGAGAAAATATTCACATTTAAACTTGTTACACCACTGACATTTTTCTTAAATTTATAAATTGTTAACTTTATTTGTAAGATATTTTATCACCTTCGTGTGTGCAAATTATCATAAATAGATTTCCCAATTGATTGATCATTGCAAACAATAAAGAAATCATACATTTAGAAACTTAATATTTCTGTATTTTTCATGGTCTAAATGTGGCCATTTTTTGAGAATGACCCAAAGAGTGATGCATAATTTTCAATACATCAGAGTAAAGTATGAGCATACGCAGCTGAGCTGGAGCTCTGCCATCAGTCTCAAATAATAAGTCAATCAGTGGAAATTATATCTACTTACTTCCTCTACAAGCCTGGATAAGAAACAGTTTAGGCTTTCCTTGGAGAAGTGTACAGTCTTTATTGCTAAAAGTATCTTTGAGGTCGTCATCAGTGATGTAGTTGCTGTCTCCATTGTTGTTTGTGGAATCCACTCCATAAACACGATGGCGGCCACCATGTGATAATATGACAATGACGCACGAATCAACCATTGATAGCCGATCAAATTTAGAAAAGGCTTCTAATTTTGCTCTCATTTCCTAAAAAAGAAATTAACATTATCGTTATTTAGTTACATACTTATCAGGTTTTTCAATAATAAGGAGTTAGCATTTAATGAAGAAATAAAATCTGCCAATTTGCTGTTTAATAAGGTATAATCAGAACTGAAGTTGTGATATGTACATTCAGTTTTAAACACTTAAATTTTGAATTCAAATCAAGATTAAGAAAAAGCTGATTTAATTGTTTTAAACATAACAAATGTCAAAAGACCAAACAAGTATTTCAGTTTCTTAGAAGAATAGACGTTGAAATTTGATTTGATAACAAAATAGTCACATAAAGGTTATTTAAGAACGGTGAAATTTGGTCTTAGGTTTTAAAAAGTTGAGCACAATATTAACAAGACTCATTGCTTTGACAAAATTATCTCAACAAGGTAGACACAAAATTAAGTTGAGAGTATTTGCAACGGTTAAATAACAAGTATTTATGTAAATGGTTAATGTGATCATCTTTCGAACAAAACTTGGGATGTTGTTTGATTTTCATTAAAAATTCTTACTGTCAAATATTGGTAATTTTTGGATGACTGTGGGAGATTTTGGAATGGCTCTTTAATTGGGTGGTTTTACATAAAATACAATGAAAATCATGGAATGTCTCTTTGAAACACCAACAGAAAACAGAATATGTGTCATTCAATGACTTACGGAAGCTGTCAGGTCATTGTCCAAGTACACTTGAAATCCAAGATGGATGAACAATCTATGCAAGTTATCTCGATCCTTCTCCGACCCATCTCTGTTGCCCAAGTGTGGAAAGGTCTGGTTGTTGATTATGTAGACAATGCCACGGGGAGATGACTCCATTGTGTAGACCTGATTTAAAAGTTCATTTATTTAGTCATACAAAAACATGAAATGGAAAAATAATTTTTTTGTGAGCCAATTTTTTATAACACTGGTCAGTGTATGTACATTTAGGAAGTAAATTTTCATAAAAATTTATTCAACAATTGATTTACAATCAATTAACACAGCATAAGAACTTCTCTGGCTGAGCATAACTTGGACAACTCAATTCATGCCTTGATATTTAACCCCAATGTTGGCGCTGTACTAAAACCATAATTTTGTCAAGTTTCTGTGTCAGCTTCTTAGTGTACTACACTTTGACTTGATTATACATTTATAATGATCTCAAGGCTGATAGTTAACCCCAAGGTGTATTAAAACCGCAATTTTGGCAAGTCTTAATTAACCAGTGAAGATGAATATGTTAGTTATGTCTTGCACGATTAATTAGGACTCTTGATAACTTACTTCTGCCAAATCCTTGTCTTTATAATACCAATAGTCAAGCTGTGGATAGAAAGCGCCTGAAAAAGAAAGAGTAATTAGTATTAACTCACCACCACTCACTCATGAACATAATATTACATCAACTTCATCAGAAAAATCATCAAGGCACACGCCATGATTTTCATGATATATTGAGGCTTTGATACAAACCGAAGTGACATTTTGGTGATATAAATTCATAACATCTTCATCCATATGCCATATTACCTTGAATACAACCCTGGGGTTCTACTTCACTAAGCACCCCCTAACCCCCATTGGTTCTAGTTGAAGTCAATGAAGTTTTATATGTGTTATATCCTGGATGGGTCTAGGACAAATGCCACCCGGACAAATGCCACCCGAACATAACCGACCCGGACAATTGCCACCAGGACAAATGCCACCTAGGACAAATGCCACCTAGGACAAATGCCACCCAGACAAAAGCCACCTAGGACAAATGCCACCCAATATTTTAAAAAACAACAAAAAACGATATTTGACTCATGATATATGTTTATTCTGTAAAAAACAAGTGATCACGTTCTTGTTTTCAGCACTATAATGTATTCAGCACTACATCTGACATTACCACTAGGCAAATCATTGCATTTCACGGATACACATGTGTATGTCAGTTCACTGTCAGTTCAAAGTCGGATGTTGTGTGCAACACTCCTCAGGTAGTCAATTTATTGTCTGTTCCTGAAGTCTTCCTTTATGGTCACCTTGCATTCTCCCTTCCGGCGCAGCTCACAACACCACGCGACAGGTTCTTGTGTCTAACGTAGCGATACGCTCTAAAATATACTTTACCAACTCCTCTCTGCGATGCAATGAACTCTACTTGGTTATCCATAGTGGAAGTGGAATGATGATATTTTGTAGAACCATTTTATATGATATACCTTAATTGATGCTTTGTGGCTTCATTTCAAGTTGGTCAAAGGATCAAACGGTTTACAAATATACATAACCCTTACTCTTAACTGTCTCTCTCAATTATGATACAAGCTGGGAAATTGATTTAAACAATATTTTATTTCCAATAAAGATACAACATATTGTGCAATACAATAAAATTACGCAACGGAAAAAGGATCAGCAAACAGGCAGGAAATTTATTAAGCAAAAGAACTATTTCAATCACAAACATAGAATACATTTGCTTGGACAGTGTAATCCTCTTTAATCCTCATTAATACAACATCCAGATTGGCTTAACCTAAGAGGCCAAAGCTCACTTCAACTCCAGAGGTAATCAGAGGTAGTATTAAAAACATAACTTTATTTTTTGTCTTGTAATATTAAAAAAAACTAGGTGGCATTTGTCCTAGGTGGCTTTTGTCCTAGGTGGCATTTGTCCTAGGTGGCATTTGTCCTGGTGGTAATTGTCCGGGTGGGTTATGTCCGGGTGGCATTTGTCCGGGTGGCATTTTTCCTGCTCCCATCCTGGATGTACTTATTCAGCAAGTTGAACTTAGTGGACTGGGTTGAATTGGAGGAAATATGTTATGTTTATTACTCGCCCGTGTAAGATACCGCAGTGTAATATTTATACGGCGATATTAAACTAGTGTAAAACCGCTCCCCGTATGACGTCATAATATTGTGTGGTTGTGACGTCACAATCTTGGCACCGACGTCTCAATGGCGGCTTAGCCGCGGAAATGCTTCGTTCAGTACACTTTCGGTAATAATGCTTCATTACTGAGGTCAAGTAATAAACAGAATACTAAACTTCCTTCCATTTAATACTATTTTTATTAAACTCGTTAATGATTTGGTATCAAACTCGCTTTCGCTCGTTTTATACTAATCATTAACTCGTTAAATAAAAATAGTATTAAATGGAAGGTCGTTTAGTAACCTCTATATATTCACCTCCTGATTTGTAAAAGTAACTTTTTTCATCAACTTATTTTCAGAATCACATTGAAGAATGGTTCTAGTCACCATTTTGTTCAAAATGTCAATAAACTATGTATTCATTGGCACAGATCAAGGAATTTTGAAAGGGAGAAGTTTTATCTGTGGGGGTTCAACCTCAGGAGACACCCATTTTACGGTCGATTTTTAAAAACAAATTCCAAAAGGGGGTAAGGACTTCCTGACCATCCCTTAATCACCATCCCCCACCCCCCTGATCTGCCACTGATATAGATGCATATAGTTCTCAAATTACCTCCAGAGCTCTGCAGGGACTCCTGAGCTACAGTGGAATTTGTATCTCTCATTTCCACATCCACATTTGATGATGGAGAAGAAGGATCTTGTGGAAGGGCCCCCAAAGTGGGCCTAGTTTCTGGACTTGGGTCACCAGTTTCCGGCATTATCACACTTTGACCCTTTTCGATCAGAAGCTTTGTCATATTGGTTCGGATCACCTGTGCACAATGTTCGTGGCCAGTGTCATCAAGACATTTTAGAAATCCTTGGTAAGCTCCCTTGTGTCGACGACTTAAATCAGATAGGAGACTTCGAATTTGTTCGCTTCTTGGAGACTTGCACTGAAATTTTTTTTTCAAATTTGTAGAAAAAGCAATGTTTGAGTAAATAAAGGAAAACTTAATTAAAGTATTCGATCCTATGAATAAATCTTGAACAGTAGCCAGCCCCAAAATATCATGAATTTATTAAATTAAGAAAAACTCTTGAAAAGTTACCAGCACAAATTGAAAGTAACAAAGACTGATGGACAGACCTTATATCATACATTTTTATACTTATTTAGTTTTTAACCGTTTGATTGTTACTATCTTGGCAATTATATTGTAGCCCAATGAAAGTTACATAAAGAAAATTGTCAGATTAGTCATCCTACCTTGATATATTCCAACATCATGTCCGTGAATATATCATTGGCCACCAGGTGATCCCATAGCGTCTCCGGCATCAGGTTGGATACGAGGAAAACTCTGCTTCTTCTCAGAGCCTCTTTCTGGAGGTCGTCCATTTTGTTTTTATTTTCCACTTGTCAAAAATTTTGTCTGAAAAGAGATATATGCTTTATGGAAATCAAAATTATTTTAGAGGCACCACTGAAATGACGGCAGATGAATATCACTTTCATTCTGGACTTGTTTTCAACTTTTAGTTTTTGTTTGTATAGTCGCTGTCATTTCAGTTGATCTTACAGCCAAAACATTGTTGAACATTAAAAATGATATTGATCGCAATTTACTAAATATCACTTGTGATTTGGGGAAATACTTAATTAGAATGAAGCCATTCATCATTCGAATTTTAAAATCATTTGTAGAGATCAATCCATATCTACAAGTGCTTTCTATATTGTAGATACTGCTATCAAAAAAACAAAACAGACATTGTCAACATATATTTTACGCAAGTTGACGCAAATGGCACAATCCGACATATTTTATTAATATGAACTGTTTCTACGATTGTTTTTATGACTTAATGATTGCTTGCCCTAATTGTAATGATTCATTTCTCAGATTTGGTAGGAAATGAAGAAAAAGTTCTATGGATTGTCAACTTATTCATTGGAAAATGTGCGACCTACGTTATTTTTGTTATTGTCATTGGACTCTCGAGATCAGTTGCACCAGCCTGGATGACAAGCACATAAAATTCTAGAAATGTTTAAAGGCCTATCTTAGCGAATCATTGAGGCGGGCGCAAGTATAGGCATGCGAAGAGTGATACATGGAATATATGACAGTCCACCATGCCTTATCAGAAACTAAAAGGTTATGACTACCTTGAATGTTTTCACTGAATATATCTATGTTTCAGAAACTAAATCCTCTGACAGCTTTTCTAAACAGTTTAGAGCAACCAAGTTCCATACATGCAAATATGATTCCTGACCATAATTCTCATAACTGACATTTTTCAACAAAAAAGTTTAACCTGTGACTGTGGCTATCAATATGAGGAGTGAGGACGCCATCCATTATTTTTCATGTGTTAAAATTTTACTAAGGTTGGATCATATATTATTTCTACATAAATGGCCAAAATTTGGAAACAATTTCAGACAGAAATAATTAATTTTCTGATAGAATTAATGAAAATATTGTCACATTATCATTTTACCCATTGTTTACCATCTATACATATCATTACATGATCTCCTACTTCACAATTTTTTTTATTTTACTCTCCTTAAATGTTGAAATATGTTTGTCATTAGTATATTATTGTAGTTTGATATGTGCTTGTCATAATTTTTGATGAATGAATTTTGTTATGAATGGAAAGGTATTCATACAGGTGTCACGATAGCCTGTTTACCAATCCATTAATTTATTTGAATAAATATTGTTTAAATCACATGTGATCACTAAATTTCTGTCGGAAATTGTATTACAATAAATATACTTAGATATAGTTCCGACTAAAAGCGTTGATTATGATAAACAATGATGTACATGTATGTTTATTATCCAATTTGACCATATCAAGAAATTTTATTGGCAGAACTTCCAGAACACGTTTATCTTACTTTAACAGCCTAAATAGTTGATGTATTATGTTCACTATTCAATCAAAGATAATAATATCGTGATAGACTTACATGATGAACTGCAATCAAATCATAATTTGGTGTTTTAATATTAATCGCTGTCTTCTAAGGGAACTTTACATTTCCAAGAATCAATCGGAGTGTTTCTATTTATAGAACTGGATTCCCCAGTTTTGCAAACGCTACTTCCTGTGACAAAATATCAACACATGAAACTTGTACCGAACATTAGCAGTACTACACGCGCGCTTAATCCAAGTTCTTGAAGTAAACGCTCGATATAACGTACGGGCCGAATAAAAGTTGTTTTTTTAGTTATACCGTCAGTATTTATCCAATGATGCGTACGCTAGAAAGAGTACTTCAGAACCTAATAAAATATTAAATGCATAGCAAATCGATGAAATTATGTCGATCAAATCTGGCAAGTTGATTACCTCCAGTTTTGGAATATATAATGAATATATTATTGTCTTTCTTGTGGTTGATCTATCTTTGTTAGTTTTAAATTGGAGAACTGTTTTACTGATGCAATTTCCCCTTAGGATAATATTAGGCCATTATTTTGGTTTAGAATCATGCATATGCACGAGAGACACCAGCATAGGTCATACACCATATATATGGGACATGAGCTTTTATGTAGCGGGACAATCAAATTCAGATATTAATTTTCCCTTAAAGAGCCACTCCGTGAGTTGTTTGAGTCATATATTCCAAACTTGATCAATGGTGTCATTTGAACGCGAAGTATCGACTGTTACCAAAATGAAATTTTTTAAAGCTAATTTGTTTTGTAGGGTACAGTGACAATATGAAGGTAGAACGTCGCATTATGATCGAAAACTGGACAGTGGCGCGCGTCAAATAGTCAAACGTAATTTTAAAGATTTATCTAAAACAGCCAGGAGGGCGGTTAGGAGTTGATATTGTTTGTTAGGTCATATAACTAGTATCCATGGATATTGGACGTGATATCTAAACCTCTGTGCATTTATAATGCTGTTTTTAGATTTTCATGGAAATTTGTCATATATATATATATGTCTTTTGGACATGAAAAGTTCAGATGTTTTGATTTCATATCACCACGTATGACATTTAGGTTCGTATCAAAGGTAAATAATATGTTATGAAATTCACGGAGTGGCTCTTTAAACATGTTGAAAAAATATTCAACGTGAAAAAAAATCTAGTTCCCTCCAAAAATCAATACATTTCTCTTTTACACACTTATACACTTAATCGTTGGTTAATCAGGCATAAAAACTCAAAACGAATTATCATTTAGATAGTTTAAAGAATTATCTTTTGTCACTGTTTTAATCATCACTCACAAAATTTCTTAAAGGTTTTAATGTTTCACACATGAATTGTTACTTAAAAGAGATGTGTCGCTGGCGGATCAAGTTGATGCTGGGAGTCTTATTTCCCAATACATGATAAAAGTATAGAAGTAAAATACTGGGCAGGGAACTAAATTTCAGTGAATATTCACATGAAAATCAACAGAATCTGCATATATTGTAACTTGCGACACCTGTTGGGCACACGCCATCCAAACGAAAATCCAGAAGTACGAGGGGAAGTCAATAAGTTTATACAAATAATATTAACAACCGAGATCTGTCAAACGCACTTTACCGGGGAACCTAATATTTCGTAGGAGTAACCGGTTCGTAGAGGGTGAGTTCGTGGGAGTAAAATTTTACTATGTTGATTAATTGTTAAATTGCGTTTTTAGATATTTTATTTGGATATTATGGCATTTCGTGATAGCTTACGGCCACGCGATCCACTTAGTGATATCCGGCTTCGAAAGTTGTCTTTCAGCGGGAACTTACTTTGTAAGTACATGCTTATGGGTGAAATATTGCCCAAGCGGCGTTAAACAATAACTCACTCTAATAATGTAAATGAAATATTATAACTTAAACTATGAATCTTGAGTAACTATTTCTTTATTTGAAATTTGAAACTACATCTAAGGAATCGATTTAGCGCAAGCAATCGCCGCAGCCGAGTCACGACACTGTAATAGCGCGTATACCACTACATCTTTTTTAATGTGTTGTAATCTTCCCTTCGCCATTCGGAACATTTCGTCTTTTTCCGTAAAAATGTATCGGCAAATTTCGGATAATTACGTTTGAAGCGTCTGTACAATGCCTTTGAATTAGCGACAAGTTAACTAAGGGAGGTAATTTTAGACATACGTGACCATTTAGAAAGTCGATATGAAAATGCTAGTTGAAGCCTGTCAAAAAGGTAACGTGAAAAGTTCTTTTGGTGTTCAATTCAGTACAGAGTTCAAATTTATTACCACATTCTGTTAATTTTGTGTCATCATATGCTGTGATTAAAATGCCATTTAATGCGAGCTTTAAAACTTCTAAATTTGCGTACACTTTGAAGATTATGGGAGTCTACTAAATCTACTTAAATCTTTTCTTTTGAAAACTTAAATAACTTAAATCACGCATTAGGATAATTTTGTGAAACATTTAAAACAGAATGGTGTGTCAAAACAATGGAAAAGGTAATTTGTGTGTCAACACCTTTTAATCATTTGAGGTAATAATGAGTATTTATAAAGCGCTATATCCATACACAAGGTGCATGCTCAAAACGCATAAAAGAATAAAAGGTAATGGTATGAAGTATTGGCATGAATAAAATCTAAGAGAAGAGTATGAATTATAGCATATGAATAAATAAGTCAGATAATTCAGTCAGTGGGAAAATATCATGAAGTAATGTCTGTGAATAAAAGCTTGAAAAAAGATAAGTTTTGAGTTTTGATTTAAAAGCAGTCAATGAAGGTGATATCTTGATGATGTGAGGAAGTTGATTCCGAAGTCGAGGAGCAGCATTACTGAATGATTTCTGACTGGTATGATTATAGTTTGGTATCTTGAGAAGGTATAATGGTGCGGAGTTACTTTGACATTTGTATGTCATACAGAGGACTTTCAACTTGATTCTTGCTTCAATTGGAAGCCAGTGCAGATCCTTAAGTACAGGTGTTATGTGACATGATTTAGAAGTTCTAGTCACTATTCTTGCTGCAGTGTTCTGAACCTTCTGAAGTTTGTATAGTTGACGTTTACTGATTCCTATCAACAAACTGTTACTATAATCAAGTCTAGAATGAACAAGCAATTGCACAAGTATTTTAGCAGCATCTCTTGAAATAAGATGACGTATTTGACTGATGCAACGAAGATGGTAATAACAAGTTTTACAAAGTTTATCTACTTGTGGTTCCATTGTCAGTTCTGAATCAATGATGATGCCAAGGTTTTTTGCTCGGTCAGCAAAAGGAATTGCAGCACTTTCGACTTCAACAGAGCTAACCGGAATGTTACGCAAATTACGTTTAGTGCCTATTAACAAAACCTCTGTTTTATCATCATTTAGCTTCAATTTATTTAAAGACATCCAGGACTTGATATCAGATGTGCAATTAGTTGTACGTTGCAAAGCCATTTGGACATATTCTGGCTTGAAGCTGTCAATCAGTTGACTGTCATCAGCATATGATTGATGTTCAATGTTTTTATTCTCTATCACTCTACCAAGACTAGTAGTATAAAGCACAAACAGCACAGGGCCAAGGACGGATCCTTGAGGAACTCCACACGAAAGTGAATAGCGTTTAGATTCAACTTGATTAATATCCACGGTTTGTGATCTATTTTTCAGATAAGACTCAATCCAGTCAAGCGCAACATCTGTAATTCCCATCTCTAGCTGAAGTTTAGAGAGTAGCAGATTGTGATCCACTGTGTCAAATGCTGCTGAAAGATCTAAGAGTGTTAACGAAGCAATATTCCCATCATCCACTTGACTTCTCAATTCATTCATAACTCGCAGCAAAGCAGTCTCTGTACTGTGATTGTCACGGTAGGCAGATTGAAACTCATTCATAAGTCCATAGTCTTTGAGGTGATCTTTGAGTCTTAAATTGACTGCCTTTTCGATGATTTTTGAGATAAATGAAACATTAGACACAGGTCTATAGCTACTCAGACTGTCAGGATCTAGGTCACTTTTCTTGAGAAGAGGTTTTACAATTGCAGATTTGAGGGAGTCTGGAAAAATTCCTGTAGAAATACTTGAATTCACCAAATTGGTAATTTAAGGAAGAACAATATCTAAGTAATCTATCAACATGGTTGTGGGAATATGGTCCAGGGAACAAGTTGTTTTCTTAGATGACCTTATAATCTTCTCAACTTCTTGTTGGGTTAAAGGTTCAAAATGAGAAAGTTCATTGCAAGTTAGTGCATCAAAATTATCACATTGACTTGACGTAAATTGATTGTAAATAGGGTACGTTCGTTTTAGAACAGATTCTTCTTTTGAACAAAAAACGTAGCCTTGAAATTCGTGAGATCATTTTATTTTTCTTCACTGCCCCTTAAATTTACTATAAAGATAAGCCTTAAGATATTTGCCTTGAAATAAGTAAAACTCATTTTCGATTTCGTGAGATCATTTTATTTTTCTTCACTGCCCCTTAAATTTACTATAAAGATAAGCCTTAAGATATTTGCCTTGAAATAAGTAAAACTCATTTTCGATTTCGTGAGATCATTTTATTTTTCTTCACTGCCCCTTAAATTTACTATAAAGATAAGCCTTAAGATATTTGCCTTGAAATAAGTAAAACTCATTTTCGATTTCGTGAGATCATTTTATTTTTCTTCACTGCCCCTTAAATTTACTAAATAGATAAGCCTTGATATATTTGCCCCCAACATTCAGTACTTCTTAGTAAAATGAAGACATTGATAAAGTTGGACATATGCGACTCCGACTTATGGAGTGTGTCTTTAAAACTCGAATCGAGATTCTTAACAATTTCCCAGAAAGGCACCCTAGATTTAACAAATGTTTCCTGTATTATGCCATACTGGACAAGGTCTTGTGAAATGATTAAATACATTTTCCGAGTAAGCATATTTCAATATTGCACATGCGTAAAATATCAAATATCAATTCATAATATATAAGTTTATTTCTCATTCACGAACATTTACATGATAATAGTATGAAAGCGATTTGATATTTAAAAATGATATGTTTTCCCATTGTGGGAAAACAATGATGCAAACACACAAACAAATATACAAGTTACAAAAATAATACAAACACACGAAGACACACATATCGATGTAAAGCATGTACATTTTAAAGAGGCACTCCGCGATTTTTATAACATATCATTTACCTTTGATACGAACCTATATGTGGTGATATAATCATCAAAACATGTTCATATCAAAACATCAGAACTTTTCATGTCCAAAAGACATATATATGACAAATTCTTGTTTTCCATGAAAATCTAAAAACAGCCTTATAAATGCATAGAGGTGTAGATATCACGTTCAATATACATGGATACTAGTTATATAACCTAACAAACGCTAACTCCTAACTGCCCTCCTGGCTGCTTTAGATTCGTCTCCAAAATTACGTTTGACTATTTGACGCGCGCCACTGTCCGGTTTTCGATCATAATTGCGACGTTCTACCTTCATATTGTGCGCTTTGAGCATTGTCGAAATGGAAAACAGCTCAATATAAGCATGCTATTATTATTATTATTATTATTATATTATCACTTTAAAAGACCAATAAGCTTTGAAATGTGTCTTTTTGGTCACAGTCGATACTTCGCGATCAAATGACACCATTGATTAATTTTGGCAAATATGACTCCATCAACTCGCGGAGTGGCTCTTTAAGACTTAATATAGATTCACAACGCGTTTCTTTAGGCTTATTCATTCTTTTCTTTCAAGTTGTGTACTTTAACCCAAATACCATTTTAAAAAAAATTATATATACTTTATCTATTAACTTCTATGATTCTGTTTTGCAAACAGATTCCTTTTTTTGCATATACAATTTGTCTAGATAAATATATTGGTGTTTCATTGGTCAATCTCATTAAAATAAGATGAATGAATGTTCGTATATTCTGCGCAGCACCATTGAGATCTCATTGATTGATCATCGGCGTTCCAGAATTTGAGATGGTTAAAGAAGAAGACCCAAATAGTATGCCTTTCTGTTAGTCAGCGACTTCAGTTACTCTGCCATATAAGATGAAGTTGATGATCCGAGATAATACACAAATATAACATAAAGCAAAATGATAGACAAGTTTAAAAAGTTAATAAGGAACAGTTTCAATTGTTGAATGACCTTATTATTAAAAAGCTCATATTGCACCTTGTAAGGTTTCAACTTTGAGGTATTTCGTTACAGATATTAAGAACTTTATATTGAGGTAATATATTTCTCATCAAAGCTTCTTCGGTCACCAAGGAGGGCCTGTAGGGTAAATTTGTCACCTTGATCGAACTTCGCTCACAGGGAATAACTCGAGCCAGGCCCAATGACTGGTTTATTTCGCCTCCAGCATTAACCAAACGTTTTTCGTGCTTGCTCTCTAGGCTACTGCGACGGAGCTCGATAGTCAACTGAGTTATTTCAAGAAGATTACATTTTTCGCCAATAAAGGCGTTGCAATAAATATTCGAATTTAGGTGTTTAGCATCAATATTTATATCAGCCATTGATGGTGATTGGTACGAGTAAAGGTCTAACGTGGTCAGATGAATACGGCTTGGTCATCAGAACTTTGTAGTCACAGTGAAATGTGCTATTCCATCACGGAGATCCCTTGTTTCACGTTTGGACTCAGCTACGTCAATGTCTTTAAACGCTACGCTTTCATTATCAGCGGCTGTCTTAGAACAACGTTCCTGGACATTGTTTCCAGCATTTCCGGCTGTGTCTGAAATAACTTCCGGTTTTGGATGATCAAGTCTGGTTTCTGTTGCAGGCGTTGCCCATGGTTGCAACTCCCCGCTCCCCATGACAACGTAAGCAGTTACCCCGACGACGTACACAGCGGCGATAATGAGAAAAACTATTCTCCATTCCTCGAGAGTTCCCTTCAAATAGAGGAAAGGTATCTAAAATATCTGAATCGTGACCTTAAACAACGACGATATTTAGAAATTTAGACTACGTTGATGACTATTCTCAAATGATAATTATGTTTCTAATGAAGAGTTTGTTGGTTTAATATCTTCAGACATGGTTTAACCTAAAGGGAGTCTTGTCAATCGAATATAAATAGTTTTTTTATTTTAAATTCTTCAGTTGAAATCTTTCGTTTTTGGCTTCACCAGATAAATATAAATGTTAACGATTGTCGGGGCGCCATTTGTAATAAGCTTTCGATCCAAAATTTCAACATGACACTTCCTTATTGTCACAAAAGTGAACTGAAAAGCATTAGAATTACAACATTGAACAAAATTAATGAAATTCCCGATAAAAAAATTCAGGGTTGATGTGCGGATCATAGGAATATTCACCCGGGTTTATGTGGCTAAAATGATAATAGCAAACTTACATTGGGTGTGAGGTAAGCCGCCGCCATAGGTCCGAACATGGAAACAAAGCACCCAACAACTATATAGCCCCCGGTGATTATTCCAGCATATCTAAAAAGTAGAAGGGGTTCAATAAAACAATTAAATTTTCAAAAAAGATGAAGCAGAAACTGTATTACAAATTTGAGGAGGGATTTTGAGGGAGAAAACCGACCTACCGTGGCAAGATATCAAGAGAGATAACTCTCCTCACATACCTAAGTGGAAGATCAAGAGAGATAACTCTGTCTATCAACTTTGAAGCTAGACAAGGAGGATAACACCGACTCGATTCTGTGGTGGACCGCGTCCACTAAACAAACTACACAGTACTACATCAATGGTTTTCTTAAATGTTGTAGAATTATAACAACTTCCGGGTCGTATGAATCGATCACGACAAGGAACATCCGTCCCATGAATGTTCCAGCGAAGTCTACATGAATCCTAGATCACGGTCCTGCAAAGGATGTTGAGATACTGAAGAGGCTGATTCTGACATTTCATGTTCTCTGTGTTTGACTTCAAATTTTGTTCTATATGTTAATCCAGATTTGGCCACCACGCGTAACTGCGCGCTAACACCTTCATTTTGTGTGTCTCGATCCTAAATGTTGCTAACGTAGGGATTTCGGTAGATTCAACTAAGAATTCAGATTCAACTTATCATTAGCCATTAAGACCGCCTATATCAATCTTGTGTCCCAGAGAGACCATTGATTCTTGGAAGAAGCAACATTTTCCCCTTAACCCATTCCCCCATCCTGCTTTATCAGCGTATATGAATCCGATCTCGCTCCTTCCTACTATCATGACCCCTTTCGGGCTAAATCCTTCGTATGGCTGGCGGCTTGATATTCGTGGCTAAGCATACCTGTTATTTTTTTTAGCCAATGATGCTATTAGATTGAAGCCAACGGATTTTTTCCATCCGGAATGGGCCGCTGTTGCTGAATACGAGTCGTCTCATTGGTTTGTTTGATAGCTAGCGATACGAGGGTTTTGGCTTAAAAGAGATACGGGTATTAAGATGAGTGAGAGCTGAATTAACAGGGTGACTTTCCCGAAGTCTTCCCAAAACGTGGTTGAGATTCTTGAGGTGTTCCTCTGCAGTTTTTTCCAGTGATGAGGAGTTTGTCCAGCACAAGACACCTGGTATTTCCTCGAGGACTTGTTCCATGGTCCTCTTGAACGCAGCAGATGCTGAGGCGACGACAAAGGACAATCTTTTGAAACGGAAAAGTCCCTTCTGAATGTTCAGACGAAACACCTTCCAGAAATCGTGATCAACTAACATTCGTTGTGATGCGTTTGAGAGATCCAAAACCAGATTTGCGAGTACTTCTTTTAAACGTAGCGTTGTATACTACATGCAACTGGCACTCTACTCGCTTTAAAATTGGTTTGAGTGTCACTTTGAAATCACTGAATATCCGTTTTATTTAACCATTCACCACAGGTACAATCGGCTTTGCCAACTTACTACAGTTTTCTTGTTGTAAGATGGTACATTGGTCGAGCTTTCAGAAACCGCGGGCTTTTGTCAACTTTACTAAATGTGTTTACCTTACTCTCTTAAGTGTCCCTAAATCATCTTTGAAAAATCCTGGCTGATTCTGAAAAATGTCCTGTAACTTATTCCCGGGCAGTTATTTCTATATTGTGTAACCATGACCGTCCGAACAGAGCAGGCTCAACCTTGAAGGAAGGACAATTGCAAATCATAAAGGACTCCCTTGTACAGGACTCTTACATTTAGTTCCCTTCCGGTCTGACTGGTTCACAAAACCACTTCTTTCAACCAGACTGATCATTTCCTCCTTTTTCACATTTATAGCACTCAACACCTTCCATTCAGCAGTCTCTGGAATCATTGGTAGTTTTCCACATTGCTCGCATACGGAAATTGTTCCCTTTTATACCTTTGTAAACACGTTTGTCATTTTACCAGACATCATGTGTATCTGAGATCGTGTACGGCGCACTAGCATTCATGAAAGATTGTACACTTAACCTACTTTGAGGAAATGCAAGGGAGATTACCAAACAGACCTACCAAGACACGAGATCAAGAGAGAGAACTAATTTGGCCTTCTTTGAAGCAATATAAGGGTAGATTTGACCAACTGAATTGACATACCTAGGCGACATATCAAGGGAGACCTTACTGGCTGCCATATCGAGGGAGATAACTCTATTGACCTACCAAGGCGCGATATCAAGGGAGATAACTCTATTGACCTACCTAGGAGCGATATCAAGGGGGGTAACCGAGGAGGAAGACATGGAAGAAGACTGGCAGAACATGGCGAGAAGGAAGAGAGTGACGGCGATCTCTTTGTCTTCCTCAGTCACAAATCCAATACCCACCGTGAATACTCCGCAGATAAGGAAACCTGCAATATAAGAGAGAAACGTGCTCTTACTTGAAATGTATTGGTAAAATAAGCTAGTGCAGTATTTAGCGATATGTGCGCATCCCATACTTGAAGAAACGTCAGTCATTCGGAAGCTTACGGGAGACATAAATCACCTCCCTAAGGTTAGCCTACCAATCATCCAATCAGATGTCACGTTAGAACGCTGGGCGCACCAATCAAAAACCCGTTAACAACTCTCTCCTCTTTCACTATGTACAGCATTGTGACTGCGGACCAGCTTGTTTATTTTTTGAATGGCGGCACTAACAAAGCAGGTGATAACACTTTTGGACCGATGGGTGGGTAATAATGGGGTTAAACGCCGCTTTCAAGAGTATTTCACTTATATCGCGGCTGCTAGTATTATTGCCCGCAACACCATTGTGGCTATGCATTGCGGTGAAACCTGCGAGCATCGGCTGTAACTAGTGAACCATTGGTGGTATTGCGCTGAAGTTCAGTGAAGCATTGCACCCAAACCTTACTGCGTGTAGAACAGTTCTTTACTGCAGATAAAGGTGCCAAACCCCCTGGCGGGATTCGAACCACAAAACTCTTAAGACCCGAACGCGCTAACCACTGCGCTATCCCGCCCCAATTTCGGACCGAGTCATGGTTGCATAGATGAAGATGATAAAGGATGAGTACCTGAAGACTGCACTACTTTCCTGATCCAGGTGACACTGAGAGAAGATTTCCTCAGGAGTAGATCGGACAGGTATCCCCAGGCTATCACTCCAACAAATCTAGTAGCAAACGGCGCCGATGACAGCACGGCATTCTACAATAAATTTGACAGTTATTTAGAGTGACAAATGTATACCATGCAATAATTCTATCAAAATTAATCCGATATTCCTATGACGCAAAAGAGATTTGATCATTCAATCGTTCGTTCAGTAGTTGAAATCCGACCAATATTAAATGAAGAAAAATTGGACCTAACTCTTGTCTGTTTAACATAAATTGACTATGGACAAAGATAAATATATTTACACGTTTATGAAAATACTCAAAATGTACAACAAAGTGCACGGATCTTTAAAAATTAAACAAAACTGACGACCACCTTCCCTAGGAAGGCATAAATTGCTCCATCACTGGTTATTATTACTTCAAGCCTTGCCGCACTCCCAGCATTTTAGTGTGTTAAGTCTCCAGTCTACTGCGGCAACCTTTGATTCTTCCTTCAGAAATTATGGGAAAGAAGAACAATTATCGCCGAAGATGGCGCTGCGCTCAATCCACTGATTTTCGCGCAAAGCACATCTCTATCACTGGCTTATTCAAAGCTTGCTGCCAGCCAGTCAAAATTCGTGTTTTGAGTGTAGCGTCCTCTTCGGCGAAAAGTTGCAATTCTCGTATGATTTCTCATTGGACGCAGCAGCCGTTGCGACGCGCACAAGAAGGTACGGGAAATGCGGCAAGGCTTATCTGAGCGAGTCCTTTGGGCTGCCGTTAGAAAAGACCATGAATGGGAAGACGCTTTGTTACTCAGTAATGCAAAACTTCGTTCATGTATTTTGTAGAGCAGGCGAAAAGATCTTAGACTTATAATTAGGGCATGTGAGAGACGTAGATATAGCCTTCGTTCATATATTTTCGGAGGCAGGCGAATAGGAACTTAAATCCTTTAAATCGGGTTTGAAAGCGATCTAGATCTTAACATAGCGCATACCTTCTCATGCATCTGGGCAGGTATGCGAAGAAGCTATCATATCTATAGTTTCTTACTAATAGAGACTTTAAAAATTACGCACCTGTTCTACCGGGTAATGCAAAACATCACTCATATATTTAGGCAGGTAGGCAAAGAAAATACTGGAGCACCACATGTGACAAGTCTGGACGATGACGTAAGCCCACACCGGTCCGGACAAGAGCATGGCGCGGAATGGCGGTCTTGTTGACTGGAATATGAATGACATAAATTACCGTATTTCGTCGAATGTGGTCACGGGATTTTCATTTAAATCAGAACTCCCTCTCACTTGGGTTCCGGAAGTCGAGTTTGATATAGTGTGGTATACCCGGGTTGTATTAATTACCCCATGTCCAAAACTAGAGAAAACTGTCGGTTTCGAGGGGATAATTGGTCAGACGAAGCGCATTGTATTTGCAATAGAACTCGACCGTGTTCCGAGGAATAAGTTTCAAAATATTGACTTCATCGAAATTCGAACTCGTTCTGTCTGGGGCTTTCCTCTTTTTACTTGACAACGATTGAGATTATCTCTAGGAAATATGGTTTTCTTGTTCTTGTAAATTTTAGATTTAGATTTCAATGCAGAGATATGTTATTGTCATCACCACCCACATATGAACAAATTGATTTGCTTGTTTTCATTAGTTGATTATGATACATTAATCAATCTTTGTATATTCTTAAAGAAGGTGTTAAAACTGAGAGTCAATATGAACGCATTGACTTACGTCTTGAAGTTAAAATAAACCGTAGTGGCGCAGCGATTGTATATGTATCATATTTTTTTCACATGTTGTACCGTTGGCCTCATGGTCATTTATACGTAATAAATGAACTGAAATATGTTATTGATATAACTTATATCTTTGTAAACTGAAAATGACATTTGCTTGAAAATTTATCACGGATATAAAGGTAGGTTAGGAAATCAAGTTAGCTATAACTAAAATCTCACAAAAGGTCAGAATGGCTGACAAAGTCTGAATATTTCACGAACCAAACAGTTTTTTACCTATCTTTCTGAAGTGTTCGTAAGACACAAACAGCTTCAGGCGTATTCTAGTAAAGCAGGTGTATGATATTTTGTGAAGACATTTTGATGAATTATGTTTATATTTGCAATTAATGCAGGATTATCTCGTCTAATGATCATAAAATCGAGGCCAAATTAAAGATAATTGAAGTTTAACGTACTCCACTAATCAATGACATACCGTGTCTGTTTCATCAGTTTTATGAGTGTGTTTGACGATGTAAGCTCGTTCCCCAGCTGAGATGTAGGGGTGAGACTGCGGTGTGTCGTACACACATACACACCAGGCTACACACCATATCATGCTGAGACCGCCTGAAGAACAAAGTAATGGATGTGATAAATACGCTACTGGTCAAAACAAAGTACACCAAACTATATGTCTGAAATCACAAAATTACCTTGCTTAGTTGTATGAGTGAGACTGCTAAGGAAAATCTAGACACCATAGTCTGCCGAGCATGCAAGGAGAACGGAGAGATAAGTATAGTTTTGAATACACTTCCGGACAGAAGAAAGTACACATATTATTACATTCAACCAGATAAAAAATTCCATTGATGAAATGTAGAAGTGAGACTGTAATACACTGAACACATATACACACTTATTTACACATTATAGCATATTTAGAGAGCCGTGAGAATAAAGTAAAAGTAACATGGAAAATGATGCATACACTGAGAAACCGAAGAAAGTACCACTGTAATGGTATTTTAATTTGACTAGAGAATATGTTTGCTTAGATGTAAGGGTTAGACCACAGTATGCCGAGCCCGCCAACAGAGCAAACTATTGAGTATGATTTTTGATACAGACAAATGAACGATAACTTGAGATGTTACAGTAAATTATGAAGTAAAAAATTAGTTCCTGTTCCCGCCTGGACAACAAAGTTATTGGTTGAATTATAAATACTTTGCAAGAGAAAATAATATAACTATGGTGATATTGTGTGGTTAAGAACGATAACTTGAGATGTTACAGTAAACTATGAAGTAAAAACTACAAAAATTAGTTCCTGTTCCCGCCTGGACAACAAAGCAATTGGTTGAATTATAATTACATTGCAAGAGAAAATAATATAACTATGGTTTATATTGTGTGGAATAAGTTCCCAGATGTGAATGTTCGATTCTTTTGATCTTATGTTTAACCCAAAAGAAATAAATATTGTTTTAGACATGAAAAACAAAACTCTTGTTATAAAGCTGACTTTCATAATTATTTATCATGCAATATAAGGGAAACCATGGTTGCAGAAATTTCTTTATTTTACTTTTGAGTTGAATCCAAGTTTTTTTTTTTTTGGTTATTGCACTTTATTCTGTCAGCACTTTAATATAAGGCAAGGTTTATAGCAATGGTCTCTTCTAGATGTTGAAGGTTAAACAGCTGTAACTGTATAACCCTAAGAAAGATTAGAAAAATCGTCTACAAAAAGTGAAATAACAATAATCCATATCGGTTTTCATTTCTAATACAAACAACACTTATTTTTGAAAAATCAATAACAGGATTTAATTGATTTTCACAAAGTGTTCAGTTGTAAAAATCATGTGTTGAAATGTTATTGCCATTTCGTTCACCATTACGCTGCAAAACAATTTGTTTACATTTGAAAACTGGAAGAGAATCGATCTTAGTTTTAATACACCCTATGGTATACATTTTACTTCTCAAAAATTTATTTTTAAAAATAGATTTGCAATTCGTTGCTTGTTTTTTACAATGTATCAATAAGACTCCTGGGTTGTTGAAAAATATGTTTTCGACGAAAGTCAAAGAATGAGTATGCGGAAATTGTAAACAAGGTGCACGTTGAGGAAACTATTCTTACATAATATCAATAGTATTGCAAAATAGAATTATATTCACCTAAGCCTCTGATTTGTTACAAACATTTTAAAGGATTTACTTATTATCACCATGGCAACAGTTAAAAAAAGACAGAGGTAACAATACATAAACAAGAGCAATAGCTAGACAAACTGTTATTTTAACAAATGTCCATGAAATATTTTAGGTAAATGACAAGGACAACGCAAATCTTTTCAATACACAATAAGAGTGCTGCTTATCCATATAGAAAATTTTGCGAAAAAAGATGATTAAGAGACACGGGCTGTCGATTTAGGGAAAAGAAAAACAAAATAGAACAATACAAATCGGTGGAATTTAATATATTCTTACCAAAAACATAGAAAACATATGGCCATCCGTTGTCATGGGGAATTGTGCATAGGAATCCGGAGAGAAGCGAGGACACGAGACTGCCAACATTTATACCTGAAATCACAGACAGATTACACTATAATTATGATGATTTTGTTGATACTGATGATGACGATGATCGTGATGATTATCGTGTTGATGATGAAGATGATGAGGAGGAGGAGGATCGTGATGATGATGATGATGATGATGATGATTATTATCGTGATGATGAAGATGATGATTATGATGATGATGAGGCTGGTCGTGATGATAATGTCTACCATAGCATATATACTGATCAACGTATTCTTTCATAAAGCATTCAAAGTTATCGAATCTCACAAAGGTAAACTCTGTACGATGTTTATGAATTTAAGTAAAGGTTTACCTTAGTAAAGGTTGCATATTCAAGATTAATTATCATTTCATAAAGTATAAAGGCGATAAAGGTAAATTGCCAAAGTAACCATAGTGCAATGTTAAAGAATTGAATTTATAACTATACATAGGTTCTTTGATAATAGTAATTATTCAATAGTAATTATTTAAGGTTTCATTTCAAATATCTTTGAGATGATCATAAGTCTCCAAGGTGACCTAACAGCAATACTAAGTAAAGTAAAGTAAAAAGGTGATCCTAAATTGCCAAAGTAACCATAGTGCAATGTTAAAGAAGTGGAGTTATAACCATTACTATAACTCTTTGATAAGAGTTATTTCTCAAGGTTTCATTTCAGAGAGCATGAGGGTGATCGGAAGTCACTAAGGTAACCTTAGTCCAATGGTAAAGAATGTCAGTTAAGGTTACTTAAGTTAAGGTCCCTTCATAATGGTGAATATTCAAGGTATCGTTTTTAAAAGGCTTAAGATGATCATAAGTCACTAAAGTAGCCTTACTGAAATGTAAGAGAACTTGAGTAAAGGTTTACTATAGTATAGGTGCTTTGGTAAGAATAATTACCTACGGTTTTCTTATGATTAATAAAGCTAAGTTACCTTAGTAACATGTTAACGATTTGAACTTCAGATTTACCATAGTATAGTAAGTAATTATATAACATTATGACTTTGAAACTATCCTGCCATGCATATAGGAAAATATCTACCCCCTTACCTTTATTCCGTTATTTTAATTTTAGATCTATTTTTAAAATGTTCAGACAAATATTCATATGTTGTAAACTCTGTTAAAGAAATTAACGGATTTTTAAGGTACGTCAGATCTCAGATCCCATGAAATGTCGGTTTAGACGGACAGTACGGTATAAGGAGATTTAGTTATCAAGAAGATACACACACACTTGTGTAATTACATTTTATGCCAAATCTGTTGTAAATGACTGATTGCTTGGCTATATATTTTTAACAAGCCTTGATTGGATAATACTGAATGTTCCAAGAAAAGATAAGTCGCTTGTTTGAAATGACATTCATATCGTTTTTTTAAAAGGAGAGTATATATATGTTCACGTTCTGTCTAGAAAAGGTCTATTCATGGTACTATAAAAAACATGACATTTTTTTAACAAATATTAAATTCATAGTTTACCTATAAACTTATAAGATATATAAGGACCATTCAGTATTCAACATTCATATATACTAGGCAAAAATAGAAACGCAAACCTCGAAATAACTGTCAAAAATTATTGTAGAAAATAATAAACGCCTATGCCATATGGGTTTTTTTCTATATTCATAAATGGTGATTGGTTACCTTTTTTGTGATTTTTTAAATTGTATTTAAGTTACAAAAGTACTCTACCAGTATATGTGCTGGACACGAGTTGAACACGCTCGGGTGCTGGAGCCCAGTGTGACCACAGCTCAAGAGAAGCAGGAAAAATCGTACCCTGTGGTAAAAAAATGATAATAAGATCACGAAATTGTGTTATTCGCAACAAATTTCAAGGTGATTTTTTCACAAGTACTTTCGACCAGAAGGTCTCGTCTGGTGAATAATTAGTGATAATCAGATAGCAACGGTCATTTTGTCAATCTATTTTCTATTGTATAATTATACTTACAGCAAAGAACCCGAGGAACACACGGACGGCAATGAGGACATTCACGTGACCACGGGCAGCTACCGGTGTCAGTAACGTTGCTATACCGGAAGCTGCTACGCTTACACCAACGACTACTTTAGCTCCAAACCTCTTCGCGACAAAACCGCTGATAGCAGGAGCTATAAAACTGCTGTAGAATGCCGCAGATAGAATTATTCCTTGTGTCTCATTGTCCCAGTCAAACTCCCCTGGTAAAAGCTGACAAAAAGAATTTGAAACATAAACTTTAATACAATATTGTTGCATTACACAATGAAATACTTTTCTCGAATCTGATTGATTCCTTTATTACAATTGCAGTTGATGTTTCATTCCACTTCGGCGTAATGTTCCTCTTTTAAGGTAAATGTAAAAATGAGATTAAGACATGGAACAATTTAAAAAGGAATTCTGAGAAGATTATTATCATTTCTAAAATACCCCTTGTCACGTGCGCAACATCAAATTCAGATCTATAGATGATTGCTTGAACGCCCCGTGCTTCGTAGAACAAAAAACACAACCTTGGGCTGATTTTTTTATCTAAAAACTCTACTCTTTGTTTTATCATATTATATATTGACTCATGAGAAATATAAAAGAAAACAGCTAATTTTGAAATGAATATGAAACTATTCAATTTGAAAAATAAGACCATCGCTAAACAATCTACTCACAAAATTTGACGAATTGGCGAAGGTCATATTCTCACTTAGTGTCGTATTCACATGTGATCCGCCGGTCATGCAAACAAGTGCCATTGACATGCAGTTTCTCAGTATAGTGAGAAACACGACACCCAGACTTGTAATAATAGCGGTCATCCAGCGCCACGACATTGCTTTTTGAAGACACGATGGATTAGGTATTTCTGTGTTCGAATTTTGTACCTCATCTTCTGCGGGAAAGACAACTTTTTCCGATTTTCCTAAAAAAGATACATACGTTTTGGTAAAGAACCTTGTTTGTGGTAAAGCGTGATACATATTTGATATAGTTGATATTTATTAAGAGGCCGTTACTGTAAAAACCTTACCATCTTCCACTTTTACAAATTCTTTTGAAAAGCAAAGGGGATATGACATAATCAGGACCTTCAAAGATAAAATTACTCCTCCATTTAAACAAAAGTAGTGGGAAATCCTTTAAAAAACCCTTGGGTAATTTGTAGTGTATTCACAGTAAAACGATAGTTAATCATTTAACATATTTATCACTAAAATGGGTTATAAAAGTTGACGAAATTAATTAGATTTTGGGGATTTTTTACAACAAGGTTATTGAAGTTATACCATAAAATTATAGGAAATAATACTTTATCAGTCGGTTTGTATATTCAATCTTACCTTGAACTGTCGCCTTAATCAGTTCTATGGGATCGTTTGGTTTCGTTTTGGCCAAAGTAACAGAATACTTAGGCATCTTTTGAGTTCTGAAAAAGGATGAAATTATTTTGAATAACACTTCATCATTAAGGATATTAATTCCCGTGGGGAAAAAAGGAGAAGAAAAACTCCTATGGGAGTATGTTCCTTTCAAAGCTATGATCTTAAAACAGATTCAGAAACCTTTAAAAATAAGAATTTATTTCTTGAATAATTTGTTTTTAATATCATTTTTAATAAAAAAAACACGGGGAGCCAAACCAAAACTTTGAAGAGAATATATTCTTAATGATAAAAGGTTTTATCCCGTCTTTTGTTCATTTTATTACAATATTATAACATTTGTATCTCTTTTTTATTATATCTCTTTGACGTATAACAAGGCAGCGAGCTGTAAAGACACTCATTACATATGTGTTTTTCTCCGAAAGTGTTTGAACCAGCTCTAATTTCAAAAAAATTAATTGAAACATAAATAGAACCTTGAAATCAATTTTTTATTTTTCAAGACTCAACTAAGCTCAAGTTTCCCAGTTCTAATGCGGTGTTTTATTGCTTACTTTTTCACTTGTCAATCTATCACATATTTTTGTATCTCTTACCTCATTGATTTGATAATTTTCAGTAATGCTGGATAAATGTGAATTTGTGAATGAAAGATTATAAAAATAATCCGGAACTCTTCACTTCTTTACGTTAAAAAAGTTAAATCATGTAAAAAAAATAATTGATTGAAATAAAAAGACACGGAGACAACATATCACCTTGTCAGAACCCTCATGAGCAGTGTTGTAAAGGTATGTATTTTACTTCAAAGATATAATTAGCGTTACAAAAATGATCTAAAACGTCATCGAGTATCCTCACGTTCTCAAGGTGATATATCACGTTTTCGCTGTGTATAGATTAGTCACGAGAGGTCGTATAAATCGTGAAAAGGGGCAATTATTCCGAGGCAATCATCATTGACCAATTTGTTGAAAGTGAATGGAAGAAAACTCTCATGGCCGAAAGAAATGTTCGAATATGACTGAGGCCACGAGTTATAAATACGACAAATATATAGTAACATCATATCTGCAGAAGCCAACTTTAGTTATTTATGAATCTTTAAGCCTTTGCTCATTTTAAAACGGCAAGATTTGATTTCATTAATCAACTAAATATCCATAAATTACCATTTTTGGACTTAAGTATATCTAGTAATGAACCGACAATACCGACTGGGTAATATTTAAAACGTCGTCGCAATGGCATCTCAAAAAGAAACTTTCAGAAAGTATGATTACATTTACATGATTTGAAAATTGAACAGGCATTTCATCAAGGAAGACTAATCTAACGCTTGATAAAAACCTTTTTATGTCAAATAACAAAACAATAATGGGAAATATAGTAATTTGCACTCATATAAGGAACTTTTAAAAATGACTTTGAAAACTTATTTATAACTGTAAAGTACACATATTTTATATATATATATATATACATAAAAAAACGTACAACTCAAATGAGTAAACATTCCGCTGAGTGCGGTAATGGGCAATTTTCAGTTTTCCCTATGTAAAAATTAAAATTTTATAATAATAATAACAATAATAACTTTTGAAACTTTGAGTGATACTGTGCCTTTAACGCATGATCCGATTTAGCCCAAAATTTTCGCCTGTCTATTCCTCTGTAAAGGATATCAGCATGCCAAATTCGGCTGAATCCGTGTCACAAAAAAAGTACAAATAACAATAATAATAAAGAAGAACTGGGAGAAATCGGATAAAAACAATAGCTCTTCCAGGCTTTGTATTGAAGACCTTATAAGGTTTTAGAAGCAAAAGAAACCAGATTTTCACAAGATTGTTGTTGTAAATAAGCTATCACGTTTTACATGGATATCTACAAAAACGCATTTTTAAAACAATCTTGTGATAATAGTAACATAAGTATATCATTCTGTATTCACACTGAGTTACAAACTTGTTACTTGTTATCACGGGATAAACGGGATAAACACGACCCGAGGTGTGAATGGTCATGTTGACAAACCTATAGCGATGGCCACGTTCTATTCACGTGATAGTTTAACTGTTTAAACGACTGCCTGCCATGCAGTACACACGAGTTTTTTAGTGTGTTTGTAATTGTACCAAATTTCATTCACATGGTTTTGTCCTTGTTTACGCAGTGCTTTGCCTTTGTTGTTTTTCTTGCATAGAAAACTTTAAAATATTTGGAAGACAATTAATGAGAGTCATTTCAAGAACGGCACAGGTGATACAAAAGGATAATCAAAAGGAAAACGTCAAAGATACTATAGCACTACTTTTAAAAACATTTCTTCAGATTTAAAAAAATATGAATCAAAGTTCAATCAAAATGTTCTATCTATAGACAAACATGTCATCAATCAACCCGAATATACACAGTTGAATTTATCACATGAGAATAGAGAATAAACTAGAAGTGCTTGCGTATATTAGTATGACCACTTTGTATTCGTTCGGGTACAAACGTATTCTATCCGCATGGCTTAACCAACTTGGTACGTTGGTTTAGTATCCCATTTTACTGGTTCAAACTATGTGCTTGCAGTTGGAAACATTTGTTTACCGTTTCGTAAAATCAAGTTAATTTATTTTAAAAATTAACTACAATTCCTTTAAACCCGTTGCATCATTTTAAAATTAATTATTTTCTTGAAACGTGTATTACAATCTTTTAAAAGCTAGGCCTGTTCTAAAGATGATAGTTGCTTCTCGCATAAAACGATACAATCAACATAATGATTAAAAAATCTTAGTTTTATGAATGATGAGAAACATTAAGTGCAAAAAAGTAGAAAAATAACATTTTTGAAACATAAAATTATCCCGATCTTCAGAAATATCCGATGCTAGACCTCGACGTTAATCTATTGCTCAAACAATTCCTTTCAACAAAGAAACTTGATTGTAATATTAACTATGCATTTTTACGTTAGTATTATTATTATTACGTTAGTTATTTCTAAGCAATGAAAATATGAAATGATAAAATCAAACTACTCACTCGGTCTGTAACCTCAATCCAAAATCACAATAAAACTCAACCACGGAATATTTGCGGTTTCAAATCTTTAAATACTACCGCAGTTGTTTTATGCTTACAACAAAGGTTCGAAAAACAGCAGGATCCGTTTATTCAAATTTGTTATCACTTATTGTACTTTAAACGCAGTCTCATTCATAACTGTGCTCATGATTAAATGTAAGGGATTAACTAGTTAAGCATGATAGTAACGGATATTAATTATTATTAATAATCAGATGTTTCCGGATATGATCACGATCTACTAAAAATTCATAAGCAAATACTTATTGTCCTATAGCTTTTGCAACTTCCGGCTGTTTTAAAAATCATGTCTATATCGAATATCTTTATGAATTAGATAAACATGGAGACTCAAATTAAATTTTCTATTTTTGAACATATGTCTATTTTCGTTACTTTCATTGCAAAAGTCTGTTCTGAAATAGAGTTGAAATGTCAGTTTTCACGTTCTAGTAAAATTATCACCTAGAATAGATTTTTTTATCGTTTGATTTAGAGAAGGTGTATATTATTGATTCCTAGGGTATTTTCCCTGAAGTTCATATAAGAGATACACATGCACTTGTAGACTAAGTTATGAAACACATCGAGAAATGAGTTTAATTAATGTGAAATATATAAAATTTCTGTTCTGTCTCTTTTTTTCTGCAGTTGTTTATGTGAATGTCTGTCTGTTTGTGTGTGTGTGTGTGTGTGAGTGTGGGTGTGTGTGTGTGTGTGGGGGGGGGGGGGGGGGGGGGTGGGTGTGTGTGTGGGTGTGTCTCTCTCTCTCTCTCTCTCTCTCTCTCTCTCTCTCTCTCTCTCTCACTCTCAGGGCATGTTATTTTTGTTTATGAATTTACAAATAGAAGAACACATTGTACTTAAGCTTCTTTACTTTCTCAGTTTACAAAGCTAGTCAGCTTTTCCGCTTATAAACACCAGTGCTCCAAGTTTCGCCGTAACTACAAAAACTAAACAACATGTTTTCCATCAAACATTGCATCCATTTTGGCCTCGAAGCATTTTCCATCAAGCATTCCATCAGTTTTGGCCTCAAGGCATTGATAAAAAACACATGTTCTGAAATGCAGTCATGTTCAGAGATGTAATATATAACAACCTCTTAAAAAATAGTTTGCTAACAATTCAATGTCTTTAATATGGATTGTTTGCACTGATAGTGTGATTTGTAGTACGAGTTTTAGGTATTATTATGCAAGCTTATTTTTCCGGTATTCCCATTGGTCGAGAAGCGGTCACGTGTCAGTCGACAGAAAAGCATATTGACTTCAGTCCGACCAAAAGTGATATTGACTTGAAATAGACATAATGACGTCAAACTGTTGTTACATGAAGTCATGCTATTGTTATCGTGACGTCATTTGACCGTCATGTGGAACAATTGATCCAAATTGCTGTTCATGACTGTAGTTTTTTCTTTTCTTTTCGTATCTAATTCGGAACATAATAAAACAATTATGGACTGGTGAATTAGGTCAATACCTGTTTTTATAGACCCGAGAAAAGCAATATTGACCTCGAACTTCGTCCTCTGTCAATATTGCTTTCCTCGGGTCTATAAAAAACAGGTATTGACCGAATTCACCAGTCTATAATTGTATAGTGTAGAATCTTTTAAATCATTTCTTTCGTAATTCTGTGTATTCTTATTTCAAACGCCTACAAAGCCTGCTTTCATTTTCATATCGGTCAATTTTTTGACCGCTCTCCAGTAAATCCGGGCGTCCAAATATCCTGGACTTGATAGAAGGTTCTGCGTTTGAATATGAGTTTGTTAAACAACTTGGTGAAACGTTTACTATTGTCAAACCATTTAAATAGATCTCCGGAAAGTAATGCCAAACAGTGGAAAGGTTTGACACCCATCTACAGATGAGGAGTTGTGCAATAGCGTTGTGAGAAGAAAAAGACGTAGCTTTAAAATACTCACAAGTAGCGATTTATAATGGTCAAATTGATACATACACCTGGATGAAAATTTTGCAACATCAACTGTTTGTTTCTGCGTATGTTCAGTTATCCATATTACACATATTCAAACCCATTCTTATGTAATATATAAAAAATAAAATGCAGATGTTGAAATAACTAAGTTTGTTTTAACTAGGCCTTGTAGAAATCAGTCAAAACATGCATTCGTTCATTTTTTCTCTCATTCATCCATTCAATCATTTATTCACTTATTCATGTTTTCATTTATTCATTCGTTTTATTTATTTATCAAGTTTTGTTCTGCCTCCTATCTTAACAGTTAATCTTCATTTCATCAATATGTGTGTTTTTCAATAACTATCATGGTACATACATCATATTAATAAAGGTTATCAAACTATTATGAAACATCCTAGAATTGAGTTCAATGACACATTTACGTAACAATCACTAAATAATGTCTTAAACCATTTATGTAACAATTGTTTATATTTGTATTCAGACATTTATGTAACAAGGGGTTATTTGCATCATTTTAGTTATCAAATTGCTGTTTGTGTTTACGCTTGTTGATTAAAGTATCTCCATGGTAACTATAACAGTTATCTATGTAAAGTTATACGATATATATATCGTGACAACTTACTTACTTATATATATATAGAAAAATCGATTCAAAATATCAAGGAACGGCTTGAAGTAAACACTCCCTGGTAAGGGAGAATCGAGAGTTAGTTTTTACCCAGCTTTGCTCAATGAAGGGGTTTCTCTCTGGATAAGAGAATATACGCAATTCTGAAATGATGAATTTGACGACGACACAAGAAGAATGGCAAAATATTGTCAGGATTTATGGAATCACACCACTAAGTGACGCCGGATACTTGACTTCGGCTGTGTATCTCACAATTATAGGTAAGTAATGGTAAGATATTTGTGATTTTTGATATGCCTTTATCAGAAATACATTTAGGTAGATTTTCAACAAATATCAACATCACCAACATTATTTAATTAAATAGCTGTTAAGTCTATGTAACAAAAAGTCTAGAAGATAATTTTGTGATATAATTTTTGTAAGAAATAAATTACTTAGAACTATTACACCGACGTGTCAGTTCAAGAACACCATGCTTGCAGGATCTTTGGAAGATCTCTTTGGTCTTGCAGGCCAAGATGCTTTATACTACAATTCACATTATCAGCAGACCATTGTTTAAGAACTTTCTGTTCTTTTAAACCTTGTCTTCAAAATAATAATAATAATAATGATAATAATAATAATAATAATAATAATAGCATACTTATAATGCGCATATATCCATGTGCTGTACATGCTCAAAGATGAGAAGATTTATTATTATTATTATTATTATTATTATTATTATTATTATTATTATTATAATTATTATAATTGTGCATATCCTATTTTCACACTATTTACTTCAGCATTTCAATACTTCTATTGTTTCTCAAAGTCAACACCGTAACACATAAGACAGTAAATACTGATTTATTTTGTGAATGGAAGAGTTGATTGCCAACGGTTTTTCTGAGTCCTTCGTTGGAATGAATCCAATGTCAGAATTTTTTCTAATCATTAAGAAATTAAATAGTCATTTTGAACAAGGCAGGTTATGACATTTCGTTCAAGCCATTTTAAAAGTATCTAACACAATATTTTATTTTCGGAATGATATCAATTGATTTCCTCAAAATTTTGAAAATATTATTATTTATATGAATCAAGCGAATATGACCATTCGCTTGTAGAAGTGTTAACGTTAGCGCAAAAGGAAACGAAACATGAAACATAAGGTTAAAATTCTTTTTCAACCTGGGGTTTTGTTATCTAAATATATGTTTTATCAACAATATCTAAATTAGTCTAGTAATTCAACTGGCAAGACTCAAAATAAATGAATTGAATACAATGGAGAAATAGAATGAATGAAACAAACGTTGGTTTTGAAGCTCAATTTCTTACACGTTTATATACGCTGATACATAGCAATTTTGTCATATTCCTCTATAGTGCCTTTATTATTATTTAAGCAATTCAATTCAATTCAATATTTGATTCCAACAAACCACCATTGGTGGTACAGGAACATTACAATCAGTAGTTTAACATAAGTAAATAAGAAGTAGTGATCACTTGGTAACAGCAAACATTGTAAAGTTGATCTTTTCATGGTATTATTGATAACTCTAAAAAACACGACCTATTTTTTACAATTGAATAGTTATTTAAGGTAAACAACTGTGTTAATTTGGCAAGAGTCGGCCATTTTCTGTAATATATCGGTATATATGGTAATCTAAGATCATCAAAAGATTTAAATAATTTTAATAAGTAATGATATCCATCGGCTATCGCAATTGTGGTGGTCTTGGTTGATAGATTTACAATTATTTCTTAAAAGGCATTACTCCAAAATGAAAAAGACAGTGGTATATCTTGAAGAATAATACCTTTTATCTGAATGTGAACATTTTAGTGAAAAGTCAAAATGAGGATAAAAAAGTGCAATCAAATGATCAAAAAGACAGCGGAAGTAAGTTTGGAAGGAAGTTGTTTTTAATTTGGGGGGGGGGGCACCACGTTTATTGTAATTCAAACAAATTTCATCTGTTCCATGTTTACTTCCAAAAATGCTTTATTTACCCATAATTATTATTATTTCAGGAGTTATCGCCACAGTAGGAAATTCTATGATACTGATAACGTTTTTAAGAGACAAGGACCTTCGTCGGAAACCCCAGAACATGCTTCTCCTTAACCTGGCGGTATCAGACATTGGTATCTCCTTATTTGGATACCCCTGGACCACGGCCTCCAACTACGCAGGGAGGTACCTTTTCGGCGAGGTCTTCTGCTCCATCCAGGGGTTCATGACCTTCACCTTCGCTCAGACGGACATGAACACTCTAGCCTGCATCAGCGTCTTTCGGTACATCATCATCTGTTATCCTGAACATGGTGAGTTAATAATGATGATGATGATGATGATGATGATATCCTCCTCCTCCTCCTACTACTACTACTGCTACTACAGCTGCTACTACTACTACTACTACTACTACTACTAATAATAATAATAATAATGATAATGATAATGATGATGATTATTATGATGATGATATCTATTATTAATATCTACAAAATGATGAGGCGTATTTATGTTTATGTTTCACATGATATGTGAGTTATTTGTTATCTTCAACATGGTGAGTTATCCGTAATCCTAAACATTAAGGGTTACCTGTTATCATAATTATGGTGAATTTTATTTTTAATCTTTAATTCAGTACTCTGAAATGTGCTCATTGCCCTAGTCATTTTTAAAACCCAGATCACATTTCGAAACCCATTTACCAGGCCATGTTTTCATCCACGGTACCTTCAAATTTACAGCTGTAATTCTGCTGCCATTCTTAGATGAGATTTTGCAAAATGTCTTTTGAGGGTTGAAAAAGAAAGGCAATCGAGAAATATAAGTATTCTTGAATCGCCTTAATAAAAATTGGCCATGTAACTTCAATATTTGTGTGTAAAAAAAATGACAAAATGTAAACAGTTTTATTGTTTTTCAATTTCAGCTCGCTCCTTAGACAACGAAGTGGCAAAGCTAACAATTGTCTTCACGTGGATCTACACTCTTCTGTGGACGACTCCGCCATTGTTTGGTTGGAGCTCCTACATCTTTGAACCCTTTGGGACGTCCTGTAGCATCGATTGGACCAATGAAGAACCTAAAGCCCTAGCTTACACATGGAGTTTAGTGATATTCTGTTTCCTGATCCATGTAATTGTTATGGTGTTTTGCTACCACCAAATTGTTGTCAAAATTCGGAAAATGGACCAGAGAACGCCCCTGGCGACCATTGCCAACCCAAGAACAGGGGAGCTAATCCGCGCAATTAATATGCGACAAGAGAAGAAAATGACTGCGGTAAGTTTTCAAAAAATCTATTCTCACACCAGAGGTTTCTCAAGTTCTCAAGTACTATCCTTATCAAATGTAGACCAATTTCTGGTGACAGTTAACATATTTCAAGTTATGTTGACTATCTAGTTTCCTTGATATTTCTTAAAAAAGGAAATATTTTTCTGACTATAAACGTTATGCCATTGCACTCAATCAAAATGATTTCATATACAACAGGATACATTTTCAACCATTATCAATCATTTAAGACTTGATAAATGTGAAGATTTGCGGTTTTTAAGATAGTAATGGCCTTTTTTTATCATTTCAGATTGCATTTGTCCTCAACGTTACGTTCATCATCTTATGGCTTCCATACACAGTTGTGTGTCTGTGGTCAGTGTATGATAAAACACTTCCGCCATGGGTGCTTACTTTCCCAACATTCTTTGCGAAAGCGTCATGCGCAATGAACCCCTTCCTGTACTATTTGTCTGATTCGTCTTTGCGGAAGAAGATCATTGCAACCGTCAGGTGCGGGTACAGGAAGATTCGACCCCTTCCTCCGAGGTGAGATTATCAAACGACGATTCAGAAATATTTTCGCGGCATTTTCGCAGTAAGCGAAAGTCCAGATACCAATGAATGTGAATTTCTTTTATTAATGCTCATTATCCAACTTCCTAAGCGTCATAGTTCAAATAGATTATCAGTGCATTAAAGAACTTGCTAAGATGTTTCGGTCGATGACATGGATTGCTTTGTAAAAATGTCACCTTAAAATGTATCTTTAATGTGATCCCACAAAAACCAAAATGAATGTTTCCATTGTTTTTGATAAAAAAAAAGCAGATTTATAACGAAAGTACTTTGGTCGTTTTTCTACGCGAATCTATTTCCCTACGCAAATGATTAAAAGGTGCTCACACAAACATGGCCGTCAGTGGTTTTTGCATGATACCTGATTATTTCCTCTACGACTGCAGATGATTTGGTTGAGAAATGAGTTCTTTTCACCCTCTGAAGACAATATTTTTGGCTCAAACTAATGTTTGTTGTGGGAATCTTGAAAATGAATTAATCGTACGTTTGTCCCTTCAACGCGTATACCGTAAAAACTTTATAAACGACAGTGTTCTGTGAACTAAAGTAAATATGTTATATTCTTTCAGTGTACCACTTCGCCAAAATAGCCAAGGCAAAGATGGCTTCTTCATTGGACGTGATGGTAAGGTGGCATCCTCAATGATGTGATTCTGTTTGGCACGGGTGGAAAGGTCAAGGACTTCATCACCTAAAGAGATGACAATCCAGACATCTACAGTTGTGATGCTGCTTGTTACCAAAATTCTGTCCACTCGAGTTCGGCAGTGCGAATTCAACATAAACAACTAGCAAGGGCATCACTAGTTCAGAGACGCGATTATTGGATGCGATGAAATAATTGAATACATTTGATGTGATGCAATTTGCCCACCATCAGTAAAAGCCATCACTAAACACCAAAGGAGAGAAGTCTGTTGTCATAGCCAGATCCAAAATAGGCACAATTTTCCTGTTAAAGTGATAGGAAATATGTTTCATATAATTTCATTTTGCATTGAAGCGTGCCAATATTCGATTTGCTGAATAAATTTTAAATCATATTATTGAAGATGGTTATTAATCTCAAAGGTGAATAAACGACATTTACTTTTCTGAATATAAAAATATAAGATATAAATAAAAAAACGGAATTTTACTTTCGCAGGGTCAGCCATAAACTATTTTTTACACATACTGTTTTTATGACATAGATACACTAAGAAACCCAGTTTGACCTTCTGAATGATTCAGAAAAGTTTCAAAAATTACTCTAACTCATTAACTTTAACTCACTTCTTTGAAACAGTAAGTAGTAATTTTAGGAACGTATGGTATTTATAAGTAAAATAACGCCGTTGATTAATTATTCACATATTTGAGTCCAACAACATACGTAATGTCACTTTAAATGGATGTGATAGAAAAGTTGAAGAGAATTCATGTATATCTTTGAATCATTCTGTATTCTATCACGAACAAAGATTCAAATGCAAAAGCATCTGGAATTTCACTTTGAAAGACCATCGTTTTTTCGATGAGAAATACTCAAATATGACGAGGTTCCTCAAAACATCAGTTACGAAGATAATGGTCTAAACAGGATCTAATGTCTGTGGTCATGAATAGACATTGGAAGATCACTGCTATTTGAAGTGATGTGAGCCGACAGATCATCATCTCATATAAACATGATCTTTAAAGGTTTACCATAGTGAACTGACGATTGCAGAGATACATTGGTACAGAGATCTATGTTTTGGTTGTTCGTCATTCAAAGTGATGGTGATCGAGAAATCATCACCCTGAGAGACCCTGACCTTTATAGGTCTACAATCGTAAAATGACAATTGCAATGGTACATTGATTGAGAGATCTGTGCTTTTCGATGTGAAATACTCAAATGTGATTGGGCTTGTCAAAATATCACTTACAAAGGAATACTATTTGTGAGGCATGGTCATTTCTAAGGCTTGTTACCAAATTTGATGTCAGTTTATTTAGGATAAAACCATGTACCATGAATTTGTGATGAAAAAATCTTTTACGAAAACTTTTTAAAAAATTGAAGAAAATATCAAATATATTTTGGAAGAAATGGGTTGTAAATAAAATATTTGTGTTAATTCTGTAACATATATATGTTTAAAAGAGAGATTTGCTTTAACAGTTGTATCAAAGAGAACGTTAACTAAAAATTATATAAAAATCCTATTTTCCCCTTCATATTTAATTAATAAGAAACAGTAAATTTTTTTAGACAGTATGTCAATTGAGTGTTAAATCTCTTTTACTGACAGATAGATATGTGAAAAGGACAGTATCAAATTGATGGCTTATTAATGTTTTAAAAGTATTATTGAAGACACTTTCTGTTCAAGATGACTCAAAACGTTTTGGTAACCAATTATGTTTGTTATAAGATTTTATATATTGATGGATAATTGTAGACATCGAAAGAGCACACTGTAGAGGTCGTTGTGCTCTCAGAACATTTTTGTATATTATTTTACCTGTTCATGTATATCTGTAGGATCATGAGAGTGTAAATATTGTAGTTTATGATGTATATACATATTTGCACCTGAACAATAAGATGAACAAATATGATATAAATAAAACAGAATCCAAACGCTTCTAATGTCTTTTATTTATTCAAATGTCAACTAGTAGCTAAGATCACACTGCAAATTCGTTTACGACTTAGTATCACACGGAAAATTTTGTATACTAAAGTTTCAATTAAGAGATCCGAATATGAACATGCGTCAACCAAAAAAGTGTCTAAAGTTAAGAGCAACTGTAGATGGCAAAAATGGTAAAGTAAATTCGTCTAATTTCTTTGAGTTCGTTTAAAGAAAGTGAACGATGAAGAAACATACTGTGATTGCTGTGAAAAGAATACTTGTCAAAAGTAGAAAAAAGGATTGCATTTGAAATATGAAAAATCCTCTTTTCTGAAAAGAAAGTATCGTCCAGTTCGCTAGACGGACGATCCGTGGACAGTTAGCCAATTCATTGACTTGTTGAAAACTATCGACACGGACTTTATCTGTTGATTTAAATTATTTGATTTGAAATCTTTTACAAAAAATTAAATATAATGAATGCAGGATTATTGTAATTACCGTGTATCATGTGCCTATGGCTTCGTTGTGAAATAAATTTGTATGTCATTTTGAGGGTGAAGTGAGGAAATGATGGTTGGGTGAAATCAGAGAGAATGAATTAGCAAATAAAAAGCTAACAGTTCAACGATTAATGCGTTCAAAAAGCTTTATTTAACTACACTGTATCCCTTTACCTGTTCTCATTGAATTCGCCAAAGAAATATTTATTTGCATAGCAATAATTTCGCCAAGAAAGATTTGTTGACAAAGTAGTGTCTTTGAAAAGATTATAAAGCGTTTAGTACGAAAGTGTGAATAAAACCATATGAATGGAGGACTGTTTAGTGATAACGGCACATGCAGTAACTGGTAGGTTGTTAAAAACAAACATTGACTTTGCAAGTGTTATTCTGTATAGAGAAGTATATGTCACCAATGAAATTAAACATCACCATTTGGAAAGACTATTTCTTTATTTTTGTTTAAATTGATATGTAAACCAAATTACAAAACAAAAGTATGTATCTATTGTAAACCAACTACTATTTCGTTAACCTTCACCATGCGTCAGCAAAAAAGTAATTAATTCTTTGACAAAAATACCCCGCAAACGCAGCCTTGACTTACGCAAAAAGACTTTGTGAATGAGTCATTTTTTTCTTTTAAATCTATCACACAAACATGACTAGTTCATTGTTTCTCTGTAGAAGTACATGTCATTAAACAACAGCTTCTCAGGCTTCTTTTGATCGTCGTCATCAACTTAAGGCGTTATAAGAACAGAAGAATGTGAAAAATGAACGACAAAAACAATTCACATTGAGCATTCAAGTCTGTAATGATGCATTTTATGAACATTCACAAATAATGCACTCCGAACATTCAGAATTTTGCATTTTGCATTTTATGAACATTTAAAAATTTTCAATTTGGATTGCTATTTTTATGCATTTATATTTTGATAAAATAAGGTTTTTTTCATTAAATGTATTGTGTGAAAATATAAACCAAACTGTGTCATCAGACAATATCAACAGCAAGAGAATTTCTTCTGTGACAAAAATACCTCGCAAACGTATCTTACTTAACTCTTCAACCACGTTAATTCGGTGAACAAAACAGGAGTTAATACACAACCTTGACGAATGCCACAAAGCGTTGTGAATGACTCATTAGTCTTTTAAATATCTCACACAAACATGAATCATGTATTGCTTCTCACTAGAATGTTATCTTTACAAAATAAACCTTCAACTTCTTTTGATCTTCTTCAACCACATGTGGTGGTACAAAAGCACAAGGGTGTTAAAACACTGAACGATACAAAATGTACAATGCTCATTCAAAGTGTGTAATTATGAATTTTATGAAATATATAATTTCTTTATGAAGTTTTCTTTGAACTAATTGATCGTTGAATATAGATAATATACTTTTATTTTGTATCATTTGGATAACGACATATCAGGAGATAATGGAATAATGCAATTGTTTACGTAAAATTCCTTACTGCTTTTCTTTGATTAAATACCTTAACAATTTAGAACTATTTCCAAATGTCACACGAACTATTTCAATGCTTTCACAATCGTAAATGATAGAAACACCAAAAACCCCAAAAAGATTGTTTCAGTTATTAAACAATTTGTTTACAAATTCAGAGACTTTATAATAAGTGCAAATTTTTCAGATCTTGTAGTTTTAAGTCAGGATATTTGTGAATGATAATAGTACTATTTGAATTGCCCGGGGAACCATGCAGAAGTTAAATTACCTGTTAACCCATGTTTTGTGTCTTTTTTAAAAAAAATTTGTCCGGTTTTCGATCACAAATAACAACTTTAACCCGTTTATTGTCGCTATACTGAACTGATAAGCATTAAGATTATGCTTTTCTGAAACAACCAATATGTCTCCATGACATCATTTATTAACTTCGACAAATTTGACACCAACAATATACCCTGTGCCCTTCAAATGATCTGTATGAAACAAATACAACACAACGAATATCAAGGAGTGTCTTTTTAAGTTTTACCTATCGCTAGGCAGTTTCTTGCCTTTGCACTAGACAACCTTCTCAGACTAAGAATGATGAATGCAGTTCGACTTCGAATGAATTGTAATTGGGAAAGTGTGGACCGAAGGTGTTGCCGAATGATAAAGTTATTCCAGGCAGGTAGACACCCTTAACTGTTTTTATTTGTTGGAGAAAACTGTTTTCCTCCATCCCAGAATGTTTTATTCCAATTTCGGTTCTAAGAGAGTGCCAAGAGAGATAAAATCATCGACGATTCAATAAGGTTCTTGATGTGCAAGCAAATTCGTTTTATCTGAATAATGTTCATATTCAGTTGTTTATGTCTAAAAATGGATTTCAGAATGAAGATGTTATTTATATGTTGCACTGATAGTACATATATTGCTTATTTTTAAATAGCTACTAATTGGTGGACCACCAGCAACGAAACAGAAATAAAATAGTGCATATCCCACTGCATTTGTGTGACGAAAACAATCCAACAAAGACTACTTCTGTTTGATAAAATATGATATAGAGAGAGTGAGTTATTGTTTAACGCCGCTTAGGCAATATGATATGATAAAAAACAAGCGTTCTTCCTCTTAGGATTGCGAGTGAAAAAATGGTCTTACTATACTAAGATCATAGTCATTTCATTCTGTTTCATTGTAACTATTTTCTTGCACTTTTTGCATTATGTTAGAACTGGTAAACATAATGTTTTCAAAGTAACCAAGGCAACGAAGTAAGGCGTGAATAATAAGATACTATTTCACTTTCCCAAACCATTAGCGATTGAAGCATATTGCATAAAATGAAAGTATATTTGCCTTATGTTATTACACATGCTTTGCAGTTGTAGCAGATTGTATAACCGTGGAAGATATTGGACTCGTGTTGTACCATGTGCTTGGCAATTAAAGTGTTATATAACTCTTGACGATATTTGACTCGTGTTGTACCATGTGCTTGGCAATTAGTGTTATATAACTCTTGAAGATATTTGACTCGTGTTGTACCATGTGCTTGGCAATTAGTGTTATATAACTCTTGAAGATATTTGACTCGTGTTGTACCATGTGCTTGGCAATTAGTGTTATATAACTCTTGAAGATATTTGACTCGTGTTGTACCATGTGCTTGGCAATTAAAGTGTTATATAACTCTTGAAGATATTTGACTCGTGTTGTATCATGTGCTTGGCATTTAAAGTGTTATATAACTCTTGAAGATATTTGACTCGTGTTGAATCATGTGCTTGGTACTTACAGCGAATTGTATAACCATGGCAGATATTTAACTCCTGTTTTCTCATGCGCTTGACACTTACGTTGATGTTTAACCCCTGAAGATATTTGACTTGTAGTATACCATGCGCTATGCACTTGAAGCGTTGTGTAACCATGGTATATATTTGACTCATACATTGTACCATGTACCGTAGATTGATATCGAATAAGAGAGAGTTCATGACCAGTGTGATAATTAAACCCTTGCCACATTCTCTTACGAATTATCACAACTATGCTTATCTTGTTAGGTTCAAATGTTTTTTTAGTTTTGAATTTACATGCACGCAAAAAAGCCATTACGTAATAAGATAAAGTAATGTTCCCTCGTGGTTTTGCTTCTTTAACTCACGTCGATTTTACCGTAATCACAATACATATGTACCTAGTCAATTCAAATCGCTTTGTACAGAATAAAAAGTCATAAGGCCAATAGTACACATATGATAAATATAGTTGGCGTGATGCGCGTATTACCTTTTCAGTAAGTGATATTACAAATATACCAACGTCGGTTTTGTTTTAAGAATATTTAAATTAACTCCTTTTGGGAACTTTATTTTTCTTATTATCATTAGGACTCAGTATTTGAAATTTGAAATAAAGAAACAGAAAGAGTGGATATTAAGGATGGGCATCCCTCCTCATTTCCTTATTGCGATATATTGCGATACAGAAAAGGGTATTCAATCGTATTGCAATATTAGTACTTTTCATGTTTTAGTTTCCCATGCTCTCTTGACTAATTGACAGCAATTAGAACAATGATCAATGCTCAACTGGTCCTCATTTGTTAAAGGTGCTTTCGGACTTTTAACATGTCTGTGACATTTCCACTTTGCGAGTTCACACTTTCTTTACATCTTTCAGTAAAATCCGTTTTTTTGTTACGTTTTTTTGTGTGCAGTTTTACACGCACATTTTTAATTTTTAAACCTCCGATATATTGGATATTTTCAGAAGAGGTGTACGGGATACGAGGTCATAATGTTGAAATAAGAAACACTGTCGAGATAAGCCCATCACATACGTATCATGTTTTTTCTGTATTGCAATATACTGATATACTTATTATACCGCGCACCCTTATTAGATATAGCATTTGAATGTCTTATACGGTCTTAAATGTATTGTTAAAGAGCCACTCCGTGAGTTGTTGGAGTCATATATGCCAAACTTAATCAGTGGTGTCATTTGATCGCGAAGTATCGACTGTCACCAAAAGACACATTTTAAAGCTCATTGACTTTTTACAGTGACAATATGAAGGTAGAACGTGTCAATTATGATCGAAAACCGGACAGTAGCGCGCGTCAAATAGTCAAACGTAATTTTGGAAACTTATCTAAAGGATGGCAGTTAGGAATTGATAGTGTTTGTTAGGTTTTATAACTAGTATCCATGTACATGTATATTGGACGTGATATCTACACCTTTGTGCATTTAGGCAGTTTTTAGATTTTCATGGAAAACCAGTATTTGTCATATAAATGTTTTTTTGGACATGAAAAGTTAAGATGTTTTGATTTTATATTACAACATATGACAATTAGGTTCGAATCAAAGGTAAATGATATGTTATGAAAATCACGGAGTGGCTCTTTAAGGCAGAAAGTTATACATATTAACCATAACAAGATACTATGATGAACTATATTCCAGTCAAGACGGAAGTGTATACGTACCTCAAAAAGAATCATTTAATATTTCAAAGTAAAATAAAGTTACTTAACACTTCATAACGTTGCTGAACCACTTCAACCGTCACACATCATTCATTTATTTATTCATTAATTCACTCTTTATTCATTTATCAACTATCTATCCATCCATCCATATATTCATCCGTCCATCTGTCTGTCTAACTAGTTACCTTTCTATTTTATTTCATTATAAGTTTATTTTGTTTTATTTCTAGTTTTGTTTCTGAAAACGCATTTCTTCGACATTTTCTTTTATGTAAACGTTTTGGGAAAATTCCTATGAACGTATCTTTTTTATCAATAAGTTCATTGACATACGGAACGAGTTTCACATCCCATTGAAAGGATTCCGTTTTGCAATCATGACCTACTTCCTACTCCCCCGGGACTGTATACATACACTGTATGTAGCAAACAAACGCACCAAGCTGGGGAGAGTGTTTTTTATATTTGGCTGAAAGGTAAAGTGGACGATTTATAAAGCAAACACTCTAATTGCTGCGGAACAATAACATCTAAACTCTTGTGGATATTTAGTATAGCGTAAGGAATCTTCTTAAACATAATGAGAGGTTTCGAGTCGTGTGAAACTAACGTTTTAGAAAAGGGTTTGGCAGAAAATTATAAATTTATTATATTTTTTTCTAGACTTGATTTGAACTAGTAGGGGTGTTCCATAAGTAGTCAGCCTAAATATGTTCGTTTTGTCTAATATTTAAAACAATTTCATATCTAAAAGGAATTATTATTAAAGTCAAATCACATAATTCTAAACTCCTTGTACATATGCTCAAGAATACAGTAGTATTTCTGACAAATTGAAACATACCTAATGTTAAATGTAGCATCAAATGGTTATTAGTTCCCTCTTGGTTAATGATATGCCTTGTCGTTGTGTTGCATTTTCATAGATAGATGGTATGATTTCATGTCACAATACAAAATCAAACATTTGGATTGCTTGATTCAAATTTGATGGCATTATTGTGTAGGACACACCCATTTTAGTTTTTGAAAATTAATGTGCCCAGACATCCATGGTATATTGTTTATGGTATTGTGAGAACTGTTACCTGTGAGACCATTCAGTATTAAGACTTTACCTTTGATATCAAGTTTGAAAAAAGTGAGATCAATACAATAAGTCAAATCCTCGAGAATACATGTATGTTTACTGACATTTCATACTATAATCATTCAATAAAATTAACATATTATGCAATAAATATGTTCAATGGAAGATGTAGCTAAAACATTATAAAACCATGTGAATAAATCACCGATGGACAGAAACGAAACCTACCCACAAATCGAAATGAAATTTGAACCTCCTTGCACTTTTTCATTTTCATTTTCATGGTGTATACTTTTATCTATTAAGAATAGAGATTGTTAAACTGAATTCCAATATAAGGACACCCTTTTTTATCATTATTCTAAAAAAAGGTTTTGACCTCAGTCAAATGTAAACGCTAACGTTATTTTACAGTAGAGCGTAAGGTGTGAAATGTGGACATGCCACGATATATCAATTCGCTCGTAAGAAGTGAAAACGCAATGAAACTTGGTATGTATGGTTCCAAATACTAAATTCACACCTTCTAACTAAATTCGTAAAAATATTTGTATCAAAACGAAGTTACTAAACATCAATTTGTTAAACATGGCTTGATCAACAAAGTGATTTTACACATTTATACACGTTATTTGTCCCTTAAACATGTGTTGATTAAAATCAATCATAAACACGTGCAAAAACCAAAATTAGAGTTGTATATCAAGTTGTTTTTCGACATTGCAACAAGTGTTAATTAAGGAAAATAAAAGGGTTCTCGCGAGAAAAAACCCCCCTAATATTACCAATTTCATGTAAATCTTTTCAATCAATACAAGAATTTCTGGAACGAAACAAACAATATCCTACGAGAGTCCATGTACTTCACTATAATGGTTGCCAGGTGTTCAGACTTATGAAACTGGATCTTTATCACAGGTTCTTAAAAGGGGATAACATTTCAAAATATAAAGATTTGTTGTTTTTCAAATAAGGCTCTATGAAGCAAATAAAACAGCAAGCGGTTGAACCAGATTACAACCTCAAACATGGCTTTAAAGGTGAATTAAAAACAATAAAATGTGAAAAGATATCTAGGCTACTTAAATTGAAATATAGCTTATTGATAATTTCAAAACAAAATGAGGTCTGTTATGAAAACTATGTAAAAGTCAACTATCCTTAAATATTCATATAGATAAAAAAAAAACCCACTAGAATTGAAGAATAAATTATAGGCTTTTTAGTTTGAATGATAAAATCAAAAGAAATACGTAAAAGATAACAACTTCCTTATCCATAATAGTTCATGATATGGACGAGAATACAGAAGTTATTATCCATACATTATCTCTTGATTGTAATGGATAAATCAAACTTGGATGTTAAAGGGGCACAGATTATGTTGTTCGGGTGAAATATGTCAAACATCATAAATGGCGTTATTTTATGGACAAGTAGCGGTTGTCTCTAAAATTCTACATCTCAATAATTATCAGTCAGCATAGTGACATTAAAGAGGAAAAAACAATCGAGATTAATGATCGAAAACCGGACATTGGCGCGCGTCAATGACTCAAACGTTATTTCGAAAGTGATATAAAGCAGACACAGCGAGTGATATAGGTTGGTACTGCTAACAAGGTCATTTAACTAATAAACATGTAATTGGGACGCTGAATGTTGACTTATTAACATTTATATGACCGTTTTTTATTTACGATCGAAAAGAAGGAAATGTCACAATTGTGACATTGAAAAGATAAAGATGCAGTTTTAAATAAGTGATTTTAACTCAGGCTATATGATAGTTTGGCCCTTTTAGGCCACATACAAAATTCATTAAACATACTCTATGTCAGTTTAAGCAACTGAAATCTATAAATATTAATATTCATAAACGTGTCATCTCTGAATTATGCTTTCTGAAAAGGTTCAGAAACCAGTCACAGTTCATCACAGTTAAATACATATATTGTATACAATAACTCCTTCCCTATACGGGTTTCAAGGGCCTCACCTTCCCACGTTGACAAATTTGCCTTATATAAATCACTGTAGCGTTTTTTCTCCAGTAGAGTTTGCTGGCGTTCCAGGTATTAGGACGGTGAGTATGTCTTTAAGAACAATTTAAATTTTCGAATCATTTCAATTTTGAAAATGTCAACTTTTTATTACATTATTTGATTCTGATGTTAAGATACCTTATAAGTACATGAAGGTTAATTCTGATTATGAACGTAAACCTTTCTGAAAGATTCTAGTTTGGAAAATACAAAACTTTCTGATTTTGTAAAATCATTATGGTCAAGTATTCGGGAACTCGTGCTTTACTTGCTTCACATTTAAAATACTTGTAAGTGTATTTACTTAGAAATTTGTCTCCTTTTTAGCCTATATGTTATTTGTATTTATGGCGTTACGTCTTTCGGTACTTCTTTTGTCCTGACTAGTTTTATCACCTTTTTATGTTTTCCCTTCGTTGGTTTCCAGTTCCTTATTATCATGTTATTATTTCTTATTCATGTTAACTTTTCAAATTTGCCAAGAATGAGTTATTTGATTCAAGAAAACAAATTTGGAGATATATCACCTTAATAACCAATGCATATTTGAAGCGTGTGTTTCTACATGTCCAAACTTCATTACGTATACATAGATTCAAAATCAACCCGATCTCAATATTGAGATGTTCTATAGTTAATATTGACGATCAATATGATGCCTGATTATTGAATATGAGGGCGGTCCTTAACGTTTTGGCTGAGTGTATTTTGAGTCGAATACCTGAAATTAAAAGGTGTTTTGTAAAAGTCAGTAAATGTTTTCAGTGTTGCAATTTGGATGATTGGTGAAGTGAACAACACTTAGATTTGTCTATTGTTGATTGGCATCGATCACCTAGGGCTTGATGTTCCGATACTCTTTACTAATACCCCTGGGACTTTTCATCAGGAAAATATGTACTTGAATTACAATCCTTGATTCACGAACTGCTATGTCGATTGGACACGCGAGGAGGAAAAGAGGAAAGACGTGTTACAACATGTTCAATATTTGCGTTGTTAATCCAAGTATAAGCTCAGGGGGAAAGGAATAAATGTTTCTGAGCATGTGCTGTATGGGACTGTTGCAAACTCACTGCGTATCGTCATCAAATGCATATTTTCACACTTTTTATGAAACCATGTCATTGGGTGATCCATTCATAAGGAGATTCAATGTCGGGTGCTTTAAGTACACTTATCTCTTTTAAAAAGTCCCAGGGTTGATACAGTGAAGAGCACGGAAACATTCAGCCCCGGGTTACCGAGGATGCAGGGTTGATTGAAGTGACAATTTGCCTTGTCTCATGTTCAAGTTTGATTGAAATACAACTTCATATCCTTATTTTAGGTTCAATATTGCGTTTGATACTAATCTGACTAATGTGATTTTTTGAGTTACTTAATTTATCATAAATTTATTCTTTGCACTCAGAGTAATCTTATTTCTTAAACTGAAAAGTATTTCATTGTTAATATCGTGTATATAATATGTATGTCCTCGTATTCTTATCTACTTCTTGAATTTGTATTGAGTTTTAATTAATTTTATACCTGAGCACTAACTTTATCTATCGTCTTCAAATTAAGGTTTCCTCTTCAATTTGCCCGTGCTTTTGTTTCGTTTATCGACTACTTTCTTGCCCAGAAAAGCATTTTCAAATGTCATTTCCTTCCATCATCAAAGAGGCTAGTACAATGCTAAGCACCAAAGCTTTAAGCAGCCAGTGATTGAGGTACAGGATAAAAGCTCGGAGCTTAGTAAAGAACCTTGTGGCACTCCAGTATTTAGATTGACGTTTTCGTTGACATTTGGCTCATCTCTTTTACGTTTTGTAATATTTATGTATAATCAAACCTGCATTAGCGAACATCTTGCCGATGCGGCCATTGAAATTCTCTCGCGAATGATTTCACTATAAATGTCAACTCCATATGTTCAAGAGAGGATGTGTGGTCAAGTCTTTATTTTGTTCCAAGGGGTTATAGACGATATGTTTGTTAGAACTTGCCACTGATATGTCTGTGGAGATTTGCTTCTTTCAGTATTGTTTCTATTCTAATCTTTTATAACAAATTATCTCCGCCAACCGTAATGCCATGGACCCATTCTTTTTTTTAATCCTTAATGTTGGTTTTTATTTTTGCTCTTGTTTTACAAAGTGTTTCAGCTAACTAACTTTTCCTTCGGTCCTTAAGTCATTTATAAGCTCCGTGTCTACTCTGGGGTTTACATAGATCAATCATAAGTATCGGTGCCTACTCTTGGTTTTCCATAGGTCATATATATGCCTCTGTGCCTGCTATAGGTTTTACATAGGTCATATATATGCCTCTGTGCCTGCTATGGGTTTTACATAGGTCATATATATGCCTCTGTGCCTGCTATAGGTTTTACATAGGTCATGTATAAGTCCCTGTGCCTGTTCTGGTTTTTATATAGGTCATTAATAAGCATCCTTGTTCTTGGTTTTATATCTTCGATTGTTCTTATTCTTCCGAAATGCTCTTCATTCCAGAGAAGATGGCGTTCAAGTACGTGCTACTGTTGAGCTTTGCCTCGGCCGTGTTGGGAGGTGACATGTGGGATATGATGAAGATGATGGAGGAAGATAAGGGCGGAAAGAGCGGGGAGGACAGCAAGGAGAAAGAAATGGGCTCCAATGATGGGTGGAAGAACTGGGGTGGATGGGGCAACAACGATGGATGGAAGAACTGGGGCGGTTGGGGCAACAACGATGGATGGAAGAACTGGGGTGGGTGGGGCAACAACGATGGGTGGAAGAACTGGGGTGGGTGGGGCAACAACGAAGGATGGAAGAACTGGGGAGGGTGGGGCAACAATGATGGTTGGGGCTCTGCAATGAAGAAGATGATGATGGAAAAGATGCAACAGCAACAGCAACAGAAACAGCAGGCGGGGTGGATGCAGGAACACAGTCAGGAGAACATCAACGCCTACATGAGGTGGTGCGCTGAGAAGAAGGAGAGGTGAGGCGGTTGAATAGATGAGTCTTTCGATTGAGACTTTTAAATCAAGGACTTATAAATGATATTTCGTAATCAGAACTTTTTGTCCCATGGTAGAGAGGGATTTTATCGGCGTTGATTGTTATATTTAAACGTGCTGGGTAAACACTCATGGGGTTACGAAATTTTTAATTCAGAGTTGAAGTGGATAGGATATGGCAATTTGCTTTGTGAATGGCTTGTGTTAGATTCTAACAACTTTTATTGTCAGAGCAATGCTGATGAAGTCCAAGAAGCAGTTCGTTGAGTGGATGGCGGAACACGAAAGACAGAGAGAGATGGAGATGGCCAAGGCTAAGATGGAGACTCAGACGCGGGAACACGCCCAGAAGATCAAGATGCAGTATGATCAGTGGAAGCTAATGTTCACCCAGCAGCAGCACTTTGAGACTCTTCTCCACAAGTAGGTAACCATCCCACTAACCCACCCACCCAACAATCCATCAAACAAATCACCCTACACCCTATCACTAACTCACTGGTTATCCAACCAACCATGCATCGACCACCCACTGACACATCCAGCAATCTAATCATCTATCCACCATCCACTAATTTATCTATAAATCAAACCACCCACCATACGTAGGCCAGAAACCACCCTCACAACCACCCTCCCATCCATGCAACACATTAGAATATTCTGTTTCTGTATGACGCTCAAAGCGATAGTCAGACGAACGTCATACGAAGAACGACAGAGTCATATAGGGAACAGGCAGCTATCATGAGTGGTGCTTATGGAACATGTTCAAGACAAACGCAGTGCTAGACGTAGATAGTTCAAAGGTCGCTCGACAAAGGCTGACTGAAATCAGCCCATTGCTTTGGTTGCTGAAGGACGCCAAGAGCATCGCCATGTTCGAATTAATACATAAGTGGCCAATGAAAACATGTGTCTGATATAATAAGATTGTTCATCCGAACGTCTTTGAATGGAATTTCAGAAATATATCAAATACATTGCATGTGTTTCCTCGCTGATTTATAGACGGTTTGAAAGGTGTAATTAAAAGTGATGTAACTGCCGGAGCTTTTCCTTTCCAACGTGTATATTTGAATGTACATTGTATGAGTCACGTGACCTTGTTTAATCTAATAAGAATAGGCCATCTTGCTTTAATGTCAAGGTCTGAATTTATATACTCTGACTGCAATGTTTTAATTTCATTATAAGCCTCATGATGCATAACATACACGGACAGTTTTAAACTACAATCATTGATTGTTAACCGATGATTTCTAGACAGACGGTCATATATAGCATATGGTTTCTTAAGATAGTTGGCAACATTACATTCCATGGCTTCCTTTCACAAAGCAACCTTAACTAAGGTTATCCTTATCTCCCATTCTTTAGCATTGCACTAAGGTTACCTTAAGGACTTACGTTCAACTTAGGGCTTTGTGAAAGGAGGCCCTGATCATTTATCCGTGTATATGTCCTCATTGGTGTATGCTTCTGTTATCTTTAAATATTTGTATTATTCACAAATATTTTATGACTTTCAAGTACATGAAGACCGAGTATATGATGACGAGTAATGGTTTGCTATATTTTTAAAAAATTGTAAATTTTATTTAACATATTTTTTTATCGCAAGTTTTTACAACATGAAGTCCGAGTATATGCCTTCCGTGATTAATGATTTATTGATCTATCTTTATTTGTAAAATCATATTTTTATCAAACATATCTGTTATGGCTAGGTTCAAGTACATGAAGTCGGAGTACATGTCCTCTATGATGGTCGAGCTGCTCAAGTTCTGTAAGTGCACTGATGTCAACAGCAAACTGAACAAGTACTTCACCATGATGGGAGGTAACTCTACCATGACCCTTCCGACCGAGGAGGACTCCATGTTTGATCTTGATGACGTCAAGGATGCTCTCACTGGTGACGTTGGATCTGTTGCTCTGAAGGTAAGATTAAGCGTAGTCTTTATCCGATACCATAGACCTATCCGTGTAACCATTTCCGTCTTGGCCTAGCTTATTGTAAGAGCGAAAAACGTGAAGGAGATTTTGGGTTTACGCGGCTCTCTAGCGTTTTTCACAGCTCGAGCTGCTAGTATTTTGAGGGAGAAATCCCGCAAAACTATTGTGGCTTTGCATGACGGTAAAACTTGGGACCGGCTGAAACCAACGAACCATGGTTTATATCACCATTACATAGGTTGATTTTAGTGACTTGTCTCACATGTTTAACTTTTTTAAATATTATGCTTTTAGATCATCGGAATGGATGAGGAGGAGAAAACGAAGGTATTTTTTGGAAGTGCGGTCAGCAGCCTGTGTGACGGAGCCAAGGAGTTCGCAGAGAATGTAATGACTTGGGAGAGACGATACAACATCTGGGACCACTAACTGGTCAGTGTTAGGGTCAGTTTTGCTGTTAATAGGATTTTATTTTATTTCCAAATTTTATTACCAAATTTTTTTCCCAAATAAACATTAGTATATGCCAAATGCATTATCTTCAGAGAGTCAAACACCTCATAACTCAACTCGATTATCCGTAGAAGAAATTGACAATTACGGCGGCCATTTTAGTGTGAACACCTTTTAATCTTATAAGTTAGAGAAATGAATTCGTGTAGCACAATCGAATAATTGATAACGTTTGATGACTGTTTCTTTTGATTAAAATAAAAAAAAATTCTTTGCTTGAGATCAATTTGATTAACTTATAAAACGTGCAACCGCCCCTTTAATGCTTTTGTAAATGTTGTGCTAACGTTAGACTTGATGTTAATGTTAGTTGATGGTGTTATTTGGGGTATTTGTTTAAGTTTTGTTATAGTTTTGATGTTGGTGTTTTAGTACGTACGGACATGCACATGGAATGGTTTTCGGCGTTTATTTTCTTAGTACTTGACTCATACATGTCGTTCTAACAGATGTTGAAATGACTAAAATTTGCCTAAACTGGCCTTGTGAATACACCGCATATATATATATATATTACTTACTATGCCTTTTTAGAGGTAAAATTGGCAAACATGTGTATGTTTACAACACACTTAAAACATGTTGTAACTTACGTCACTATAAGTAGTTAGTAAAAAAAAACTTGCAAAACTGTTTTCACGGGAAGGTGCAATGAACGTGGGTTCCCATAGCAACTTGTATTTTATAACACCATGAATGAACTCGTAATAATAGTAACATGTAACACGCGTGTAAGACTTTCTATATATTGTAGAACAAATAAGAAACGGATTTCATATTGTGATTGTCAACCTGCTGATAAACGTTGAGAGGTGAAACTTAAACTAGTATAAACACCGGAGCTTGTCGACAGTTTATCACTTGAACAAAAAAAGACAGTCAAAGAAAAAAGTTCAGAAAAAAGATTGTCGATGAATACGTTGCATTAAAATTTCGATTTGGTTCTTAAAATAAGAAGTAATAGCCAGAAAACATTTTTTTCTCTGTGTCACCGGAAATATTAATGTTAGTGTTATTATCGCGTAAGTAAGGATGGGTATCGGTCATCATTTCCATATCGCAATATAAATTATTACGATACAGAAAAGCGTATTGCAATACGTATTGCAATATATTGGTACTTTCATATTTTAGTTTTTCCATGTTCTCGAGACTAAATATTAGCAATAAGAACAGGAATCGATGCTCAACTAGATGTCGTTTTGTAAATAGAGATAATTAAGTGACTGGTTTCGTACTTTTAACATGTCTGTGCTATTTTTACTTTGCAAGTTCACACTTTGTTCATAACTTTCAGTAAAATCAATGGGGTTTTTTGTTATGTTTTTCTGCAATTTTACACGGACATTGTTAAGTTTTACAACCTCCAATATATTGGATATTTTCAGAAGACTGTACCGGTACGTATCGTGGTGTTTCTGTATTGCAATATACCGATATACCGATAATACCGTGCACCCTTATGCGTAAGCGTAAGTTTTTCGCTTCGTTTTGGTTTTGGTGTCGTGTAAATGTTACCTTTAGGAAGTTACATTTAATCGGGGGAAACCTTGTATGCCTCTTTCAACTGCATGGGTATATAAACAGTAAAGATTTCACAAAAGATGAAAACACATTTTTGAAATCTGTTTGAAGTAAATGTTACAAGGACATGTAGGCTACTTTGGTGCTGTACAAAAACATGTCTTTTAAAGTTGTCCAAACATGTATTATTATTGTCAAGAGGTTCTCTCTAAAAAATGTTGTTTTTTTTATTTCAGAAACTGAAAACTTTGATAAGTCATCGTATCGTCTCGACGCATGCGCAGAATACTCACTAGTGTTGATGCTCCTTCATCAAGATTTAAGTATCAACAAGACGCCATCTTGTAACTGTGATATTTACACGCAAAATTCGATGGGGCCCGAATTTTGCGTGTCTTTTCTAACTTTATTTTTTGGAATGAAATAACATATAACTATTTTACAAATAAAATATTATTTACTATATTTGATTATTTTATTTTTTTAACTCGATGTCCGTAGCGAATATTTAGATTTAAATAAAAGTTTAGAATAATGGAAACCTTATGATCAATATTTGAATAGTCTTATTTGAACATGGCTATAAACACAATGCATTTGAATTGACATCAAGATAACTTATCCGTGGTTTGAATCCCGCGAGGGGCTTGGCAACTTTTCTGCAGTAGAGAAGCGTGTTGTACTACATGCAGTAAGGTTTGGGTGCAATGCTACACTGAATTTCAGCGCAGTACCACCCATGGTTCGCTATTTCCAGCCGATTCCAGGTTTCAGCGCAATGTAAGCCACAATGATGTTGTAGGCTTTCTCCCTGCATGTCACCTCACCTTAATTGTTTGAACCCTAGATAGATGACTTTTTAAAATTATAAAAAGCTTGAGGTGTAATCAGTTATAAAGTGAAATCAAAATTTGACACAAAAGTTTGGATCAGATATAACACACTGCAGCTGCTAAACAACCTTTTGTTACAGTACTTGCAAACAGCGAGATCGTCGTGTAATAAGGGGCTCGCTTAATTACGACTTTTTCAACCTTCTTTAGGCGAAACTTATTATTTTTTTCAGGAGATGAGGTAAAAATCATGTTTCTTTCACATACTTAGATGTGAAACTCATATTCACACCAGAACGACTTTTATAGGATTTGGTGAACACAAGGGTAAAAAATGTAACAACTAAAAAAAAGTTCAAATAGTTTGGGTTTATAACACGATTTTGATTTCAAAACGCTAACTATTTTCGTGGAATGGTTTCCGAAAATGTATTGAATTAAATCATTGATTTTGACACTATGCCTCTTTTTGCTAATGCAAGAATTGTCTTCGGCATTCCGCATATATTTACCATGTATATGTAGAGTAGATAAGAACTCCTAAAATATTCATCGAAGAGTTTTATCTGTAAAGTATACTCTGTCAAGAAATGGCTACAACTTCAAAATTTCCCAAAATTTATGATTTTACAAAAGTATTTATGAACAGTGTAACAAACTTATGTTTAGGGGCTGAAGCATTAAAAATCGGTTATATATATAAAATATACTTATGGAAGACAAGATTTTCTGGATAACAACTTCTTTATTGTTATATTTTGGACGTTATATGCTAACTCCTTCATAAGGTTGGATGAAGAGAATATGAAATGGGGTATTATATATGTACCATATCGAGTAAACATTTAACAACAATGAGGAAACCTAGTTAGATAGTTATTTTTACATGTAATTATTTCATCATGTGATTATGCATGAGGGCACGTGGAGATCGAGATAACGAAATGCACGTGAAAAACTCTCAATAAGTTTAAGTGATAAATCGTGTGTCACGAAATGCACGTGGAAGTTGTATTTGCACGCCGAAAGCGAGATTGAAATGCCTATCAATAAGATCTCGTGCAAAATTTGACGATGTCTTTATTCATATTAGAAATTCAAAGCAAAGACTTCATTCATCATTTGTGGTAAAATATTGTATTGAGATTGTGAAATTACTCTAACAAACATGTAGGTCACGGGTTAACATGCCTCTTTCAGAATTTTCAATTCAATATGTGCCAATCATTTTTTCTTTACAACCAATAGGCACGTTTAGTCTAAAGGACATTTTCCGTTTGCTTAATTATATATGTTCATCTATCTAGCGACCTTTGGTGAAAAGAAATCGTTGAATGGATTTTGGTCAGATAGGGTTTTCGTGCGAACGGTCCACCCAACTAGTTACATATTTACCTTAGGGTAAGGCATGCGGCTTTGAGTTGAGGAGTCATAATCGCCGCAAGCTAAATTTTAATTATTTGCTTATGATATTTGCTTGACCCCATAGAACAATAAGTTTTTATGTACGAGTTTTTCAAGAATTTTTCCGATCTTACGAATAAATACTGTTATGTAAATAGTCGTATAGTAACAAAGAGAACTGTTTCATTCTATTCATGTGGAAATGTTTGCTTTCGTTTGACATAAATATGACAAACAAATGCAAGGCTTTCGAAATTATTTGAGGACAAAATATGAATGTTAAATACCTTTAACCAACCAAAGACATACTTGCAAGGCGAATCGAGATGATAATTACATACACTTGCAAATTCCTAAATTTTAACTGCTTCTTTTGGTGATATTTTAAAAATTTAAAATCAAATGTAAACGTTATGGAGCATTCTAAGAATAAAGTTGTCATTCAACACAGTGGAAATTGTAGGGACTTATTCCCTAATTACATGTAAACTGATACGCATGAATGAACGTCGAACTCGTCATCACGAAATGCACGTGGAAACCAAGTGATAGATCGTCATCACGAAATGCACCTGAACACTCAGCGATATATCTTATTCACGAAATGCACGTTTTTAAATTCTGAACGGGTAAATTTCATAATAAAATATTTGTTATCAAGGAAATCTGGTATTTCTTATATCACTTCTAAATGGCTTTCAAAGACTCAAAATAAAACATGATATGAAGTTCACTCTTTGTACTTTAATACTTTATAAAAACAAGTAATATTGGTGTAAATAAACAAATATAAATAATCACATAAATAAGGTTAACAGCAGTTAGATGACACCATTAAAAAATATATCCCTCAGTTATAAAAATTGAACAAATAACAAAGAAAAGCAGATAATGTTCTTTTTACATACGGTAAAACTGTTTGGATATAGAAAAAAACAACACAAGTATAAATAAAACATCACATTAACACCACAAGATAGCATTTAACTTCAATCTTACTCAAATACAGATAAAATGTTGCTTGAAGTAAATGATAATGTCATTTTTTTTATCTGTTTGTGAGGGGTACAGGGGTTTTGAACTCTTCCCCACCTTTTTAAGATTAAAAATCGACTATATATAGGTTTGAAAATAGATATTCATTCTTTATTTAATTTGATGCCCTTTAGTTGTCCTTTCTTCTAATAGCTTCTCGAAATACAGAAGAAAAAACAACTCAACTACAAAATACAAAAAATCTCAGTTTGGGAGATGAAAGTAAAATTGTTGAAGTAACCAAAATGAACTGTAGGGGAGCACAAATGAAAAGCAACATGACGTAACTTGAAATAATTGATAAATAGATAACGTATTTTCTATTTCTACCAATCAAATATTTACAGTTTTGGGAACTTTTTCATGTCCTAATGGTAATAGACATAATGTCTTAAAACCTCTCCCAGTGTTTGAAAGCAAAATATAATTGTTTAATATTTTTGCTTGCCTTTCATGGAATAAAAGTAATATTTTTGAGATGTAAATAACTCAACAATTAGCATTTAATCAGTCTAAAGGTAAATATAGAAGTTGTTTTCACAATATGGAATAAAGTTTTTCAAAAAGTATTCATATTTAATAACAGGTCTTGCACAGCAAGATGAAAAACATGAAATACAAGTAAAAATCTTTTTCGATTTCATATGGTCAAATGTCAATATTAGAAAATTCAAATATTTTTTTCAAAATTCAAATGTAAAAGAATTGGTCTACTCCGATAGAAGAAACAAAATGTAATAGGACATACAAATTCATGTTTTAAAATTTTCAAGACATGATGATAAACTTTAATTCATAATAAGTAAAAATTATTCTTATCAAAGAATGATTTATTAAATTTCATATGAAATACAAACACCTTTGATGAATACTAATTTCTTAAACATTTTAAACATAATGAAACCATGATGATGTCATTGATTATTATACCCTGTTTAATCAAATACTGATAATGGCATATAAATAAGAAATTGTAAGATCATTCAGTTTAGATTTACAAGGTAGTGAGCAATTTCACAGCCATAATGTGACGTTATCTGCTAGAATGAATAACACATCTGTATAAATGTCTAACATGAAACAAAACATGACTAATTATTAAAAAATGATATAAAATTTTAAACCAAAGAATTATCCTCATTCAGTGCATGTTCCATGATCCTTTAAAAAATCATATTATGAGTCGTTTTTATGCAAGAAAACAACATAGACCAATTGAAAAGCATAATTTTTAAGTTCAGAAATAACCATGGCTTAAAAACTGAAAATATCATTTGTATTTCTGATTAAAAATAAGCCATGTCTCTATAATTAAATTTTCAGTAATTAAAAATACAGAGATTTTTCAAATAAAAATGAGTTAAAAAGTAAAAGCAAACTTTTAAATTTGTGCATGTATCAGTGCTTAACTCTAAAATGCAAAACTAATACTGATAAAGCAAACATGATTTCTCAAGATATTCACAAAAAAATACCATTGAAACATAACATCCAAACAAACAGGAATTATTTTGCAGTCTAAAAAATCATTATTCGAGTGATACAATTTTTTAAAAAATATCTAAACTCTTACTTCTCAACAGGTCAATTTCCAACGAAATTGGAAAGTTGTGCTAATAGGTGATAATTGATAATGGATTTATTCAGCTTTCGAAGCAGTCACTAAATAACGTGTACCAAGCAAGAGTTGTTTCCCCCTTATTCAGACAGTGATGCCTTTAACCTTGCAAAATTCCAAAAACCTTTTATGTTCCAGGTCTGTCATTATTTTGTTGAGGGCGTATATCTGAAAAATGAATAATTGAGGTCATTGTCATTGCCTCTGTTGCTCATCAATCTCTTATGAATTATTCTCTGAATTTGAAGACATAATATCATAAATATGTAATTAATTGTCATCAAAAATGTAATATTACTTGTCATAAAAAATGTTATATTAATTTGTTGCGCAAGGTATGTTTTTAAACATTCTAGCAATTTGGGTCTTTTCTTTCATTGTAGGATTAAAAAAAAAACACTATTCAACAGCTGTAACTTTGATTCTGAGCTTTACACTATCATACATTTGCTTTCTCATCTCATATCTTGTAAAATCTTTTAAAGCATTGGTTTTTTTCCCCCAAAAAAATAAGCTGATTTATATATTTTTTTCATATCAACTTGCAAAAATGAAATACCACATTCTTACCGCGTCCCAATAATCTGCAGTACATTGAATTTGAAGATTTTAACTGTGGTAATTTCTGTGGTATATTACTGCAGTAAATGCATTTTTTTCAAGTACAGGTACCGATGGAAGAAGATAGAGTATGGAATCACGTTCAAATATGTCATAGCATTGTCAAAAGTGTTATTCTATCTAGAAAATTTGATAGCTGTTGAAAGTTAAAGAGCCACTCCGTGAGCTGTTGGAGTCATATATGCCAAACTTAATCAATGGTGTCATTTGATCGCAAAGTATCGTCTGTTACCAAAAATACACATTTGTAAGCCTAGTGGGTTTTAACAGTGACAATATGAAGGTAGAGCGTCGCAATTATGATCGAAAACCGGACAGTGGCACACGTCAAATAGGCAAACATAATTTTGGAGACTTATCTAAAACAGCCAGGAGGGCAGTTAAGAGTTGATAGTGTTTGTTAGGTTATATAACTAGTATCCATGTATAATGGACGTGATATCTACACCTCTGTGCATTTAGAAGGCTGTTTTTAGATTTTCATGGAAAACCAGTATTTGTCATATTTATGTTTTTTTGACATGAAAAGTTAAGATGTTTTGATTTTATATCACCACATAATTATGACATTTAGGTTCGTACTAAATATAAATAATATTTTATGAAAATCACGGAGTGATGCTTAGTATATAGTATAACGAGTCGGACAATTAATAAAGCATATGCTAGGTCAAATCAAAGATTGAAAATTTATGTACTGGTATTGTAGGGAAAGAAAATGAAGATGATGCCTCATAGTGATTAACAGGTTAGGATACATGTGAAAAGGATGTTTATTTTCAGCTTTAGCACATTAAGACCCCTTGTTAATTTTCAACAAAAGCAAGCAATATATATGCTATAATATGACATAATGTTTAAGTCGAGTGAAGAGATCACAGTGTTAATGTACAGATGGTATTTCAGCACTGAACAAAACAAACAAAATTTAATGAATAACACTTAATGTCCCTACAATCATTGAAATAAAAACATGAACCTCAAATGACCTGCAGTTTAGTGGTAATCAAATTTGCCTACCTCTTGCCGCTGTCTCCGCCTGAGCTCGCTCTCTTTATCCTTTTGATGAAGTCGGTCTACTCTTGCCTGCTCTTCCCTTCGTTTCTCCGCTTTCTGCTGCTCCTTTCTTTCCATCACCTGCAGCTTCTGACGGACAGCTCGCTGAGACTGGGTACATTCAAATTTGAAATTTTACTTCAATAGAACATTGCATCACATCTTACCTAATTTAAAATAGTTCTCTACAGCAGAACCCCCTACAAGATTAAACTCATAGGACTCTCAACCTTTCACAGCATAGAAACCTGTAATATGTTTTCACTGGCCTTTATGATGAAGATCAGAAGATGAAAATGCAATTCTAAAAAAGAAAACTCAAAATACAAGTGAGATCACTGCTTCAAGGATATATATATATGTGGTTTGAAGTATTTCATTTTCAAATATACATTTAGTTGACGTGCGACCTTCTTCACCTTTTTCCCTATATATATGTACATACATACATACAATATATATAATATACATACATACATACACCCTGGATTACTGTGTCTAGCATAGTATTAGGAATTTGGTAATTTCTTTTTGATAAATATTTCTGTAAAGTGATATACTCACCCTAACATCATTAAGACTTGGCACATACTCATAGTGCTTCAACTGCTCTGTAATATCAAAATATGTATGTATATGATAAAAAGGAATATGTGACAACCATCTAGAAGTAAAAATTATCTGCCTTGGGAAATCATGAGGGCCAAAGGACCATAGGCATACCATTTAAGAAATTATTGTAATGATGATAATGGGGATTATCATGCACAAACTTGAAATCAATCAATCAAATTATTTGGCTTGATAAACCATTCAATATGTAAAAAAGCAACCGTTAAAAATACAAACTCATAAAAAACAAAAACTAAAGTTCTTTGATATATGTGGTGATTCAAATGATGAAAATCAGCAGCTGGATTAAAAAGCTCAAACATTCTAAAACTGTCATGTCTTGTACCCAGAACTAATTCAGAGAAAAGGACAAATTGCGGTCAAATGTTTGTAGAAAAGAAATGATTTTCATATGACAGAAATGTAAAATAATTATTAATTTACCTGGTGTGGGTGTTGCTGGTGGAGCACATGGGAATTCTGTTCCTTCCTCGCGAATCACACCAGAATGTTTATCAGAGAGGAAGACTTTGGTAATACGTTGGAGATATACACTTTGAGCCTGGGAAAAAGACCTTCGGGTTAGCTGTGTAGGAGAACTTGAGCAATATTTCTTTGAACTACCATCAAGTGTTTGTGATTCTCGTATTTGGTTTGTTGACTTTGACAATATTTGTTGATTAGATAAACTTTTCGGTTTTTCAATACTACTCAGTTGTTTACTCTTGTAAAAACTATGTACAGGTGCACCTTTATTCGATGGTTGGAGATGTTGATGGATTTGAACTGCTTTGCACTGGGCAGTGAGAACGTTGAGATTCGAAGGGAGATTTCCATGAGATGTTACTCTACATTTCATCTCATTAGCACCGTCAGATTTTGGATGTGATAGTTGATATGTAGTCTGAGATCGTTTTAGCACTGGCGAGTGGTTGGATTTCTTGCGAGACTTTCCTTGTTTTCGTTTGACTGTAGCTTGAAAGGAAAACAGGTGTGATTGATTATATATTGCATTAATATTATCAACTCATTTGGTTAAAGATAATAATAATGATTATACATTCGCAAAAAACAGGCTTTTAAGTTTTAAATTTACAAGTGTTTATGTTGGTTTTCAACAATGCAGAGAGGACTAATCAGGCAATAAAAGCCCTGAACAATTTTTGTCCTACATACTTAAACAGAGTGGCGGTTTGAGTGATTGGGGGGGGGGGTCCATTGATTTTTAAAACACACCACTTTAAATGTAGTTGATTAAAACATCTTAAATCTTAAATGAAATACATTTAAAAATTATAGAGTCAAAGTACAGAAGAAATATTTACATTTACGACGTTGTGGTTTCACTTTTAATTGTATGACTCCAGTCTTCTCTGCAATTGATTCGTCATCAGGAGCTGTACCAGGAGACATTCCATCTGATAAGCTCAGTTTATCACTTGGTGCATCGACATCTACATTGGCACTGTCATTTTCATTGAAAAATCCATCTGACAATAAACTGAAGGAATTTGCTTTAGCTGTGGATGCTCGTTTGATATCGAGTATTGCTGGAAACAAGTTGCTGTCTGTTTTACCATTATCAAAATGACTAGATGATAGATGAGAGGGCGTTTTGTTTCCCAAGGACGACGTTTTTCCTTCACTAGTTGATCGAAGTGTCAATTCAACAATGGAAGATGGCGTCTTTTCCAAGCCCCAAATCTCATTATTCTCTTTCAATCGCAAATAATCCGTATGCGTCTTTGCCAAAACGGATTCCGTGGCCATCCCACTAAAGCCACGCCAGTGTCTTGCTGATTATTTCACGAGAGGCGACATTTTTCGCCACCATATTGTTTACCTATCCATAGCAACGGAAGTAATCGAATGAAGCTGCTTCGAAAAGGGGGAATGCAATCGAAGGAAACGGGAAACACCATATTTCGTATATTTAATTTGGAGAGTATATGAACAGTAGTTAATTCAATGCATTCTTTGTTATTTTTACATTTTGCTAAATCACGTTTGTTGAAATGAATTAACATTTCAAAAATTTAAAAACCTTTCCTTAAGTCGTTTTTACATGCAACATTTTGTAATATTACTCCCGCATGCGCAGTAGAACACTTGTGAAACACGTGGAATTGACTTCCTTTCAAAACATCAACTATGAGGCCTCTCACAGACGAAGAAACGAAGACGTTTTTCGAGAAGTTATCAAAATAGTGAGAATACCTTTCTGATTACGTAAATGAAACACATATTTTACACAACCGTGAATAGAAAAAACCCAATTGTAGATCTTATATTGTACTCGGACAGTTAAAAAATTCCGCAGTTAGAATTTGTAAACAAACATATTTTTACCTATTTTATAAGGATTTATCAGTTGTCTCTCTTTTTCTCTGATTATTTAAGCTGAGTAACTTAATCAGATTTTGGTCTGATATTCAAGCTGCTGGAGTTTATTGACCTAAAAGTATAATTTTTCTTTATCTCTATGCTTTCAAGTCTTAAACATTGGTAAAACTAAAAAGTGTTAATCTTAATCTAGTTGTAATTTCATTAGGGACGTGACTTATGTCAAGTTTGTCAAGTGCACAAATTTCCTTTAAAACATTTTCCAACTGAATTTATGTAAGAACGGATAACACAGAATACAAACTAAAAGGAGAATGAAAAGCCATCGTATGATCTAAAACAAGTTCACAGAGGCTAGTTTTAACATTTATCTTCAAATAAGGACATTTAACAAAATCAAAATCTTCTAACTCTATTATCTACAAGCTTTGAAGAGGAGGCACTACTCCTTTTGCACTAGTAATAGCGTTTGAATTAAACAGTGAAATCGCACCACTGCCATGTCCTTTAGGAAGATAAGGAACTATAAAAACGTTAATTTTTATGCATACAGGCATTTGTGCTTCTGAGGTATCTTTTAGCCAGTTATTGAACTTTGAACACTGCATAAAACAGAAAAATAGGTCATTATTTTTATGGCAGTATTCCTGTTTGTGTTAGCACATCAATACAAGGAAGTCATCTGTGATTCAACATCTAATACTTTTTATGTCTTGTTGTATTTGAAATTTTTTCCCTTTTCCCTTAATCATTCATTTATTTCACACTTGTAGTATTGGTGAAAACATCAAACTTCTCCTAGACAGACCTGATGGCGCTTATTGTTTCCGACTTCATAAAGACAGAGTTTTCTATGTCAGGTGAGACCAACAATATAAATCATATACCTTACATGGTTTGCAATCTATTTCTATATCTGATGATTCTGAAAATACCAACTGTGTAATATTCTATGTTGACAATATGTTGACAAGATGACTATTAACTAATTAAGGGACAGCATTCAGAATTGTTGGTAGAGATATGTGCACATGGGAAAATGCTTCTTCAGTCTGATTAAAATCGACCGTGTTCCGAGGAATAAAAGTTTCAAAATATTGACTATCGAGATTCAAACTCTTTCTGTTTAGGCTATCCTCTCCACCTCGGTCTGAAGGCAGCCTCACTGCTCGCACGTGCCGACACCAGTTTAGCGCAGACAAAACTTAGTCAATAGCAAACCAATCACACCATTGTGTTTAAAATAAAGATAGCGGCGATCAAGGTTAACGAATGGTAAATGGGAGTTACTAGCCCCTAGCTACTGATACCGAATGCTTTTGCCGCACGCATTGTGATTGGTTAGCTTAGTTTACATAAGAACGTGCGCTACAGTAGGGTGCGGTCAAACCTAGTGGAGAGGATAGCCTAGACAGAAAGAGTTTGAATCTCGATAGTCAATATTTTGAAACTTTTATTCATAGGAACACGGTTGATTTTAATCAGACTGAATGCTTCTTTTACTTCCTCTGCTGTAAATCAGGGGCACGTATCTGTCAATCTTATTGTTTGTTTGTTTGTTGTTAACATTTGTCTGCATTGTGAAAATGCAGTCACTCTTCACTTTATCACCCCTTAGACTTTGCATTAGGAATCTGTACTTCAATAAACTGCCCTTGATTTGAGAGAGCCAATGAAACTGCTGTGTAAATTAGACCTTCTAGCCCTTCAAAAAACATGTACAACACATTTTAGTCTTGCATTTGCATTGGCAATTGTTCAGAGCCTCTCAACAAAAACAATTTCCTTATAAATTTCAAATTCAAAATTTGCAGCTGAAAGGACTCAAACAAACTCAAATATCTACATCCTGTGTAGATCAGTTTCATGGGATTACTGTTTCACTCCAAAGCCAAGGGCTTATAATTTGGTTACACAATTTCCTTACAAAAATTCCCAGAGTTATTTTGTGAAGAATATTGGAATATTAGGCCCTGAGTGACTGAGGATAGCATTTATGGAGACCATTTTACACAACACTGTTAACTGTTTTTAAACTCATGCGGAAGTAATATCTTTCGAGCTGTATCATCAAATGGCCTGATAAACAATGAATACCATAGCTTGGTAAAACATTCAAAACCAATTTAAAACTCTTTGTTGGTGTGGTATGTCATATCAATGGTGCCTTTATCTTTGAATTTTAAAAATGTGTTAACCCTTCATATATACTTTTCTGTTATCCAATTTATGATACAAAAAATAAATTCTGTTCAAATTTTAAAACTATAATATGTTGTTCAATTCATCAGCTGAGGACATTCTCTTTAAGTGGTAAATACTTGTGAATTAAGGAATGTTGTTTTGATAATCATAATACATGTATTTTAAGATATTTTTGAATTTCAGAGAAGAGCTGATGAAAAAAGCTGGCTCAGTGGCTAGGGATAATCTCATTGCCATGGGAACATGCTTTGGAAAATTTACAAAATCAGGAAAATTCAGATTACACATCACAGCACTCGATTACATTGCACCTTATGCCAAGGTGAGTACTGTGAAAATATAGTTTTGACAGACTGTAATAAGATTGGTTTTTGCGTTTATTCATCAGGAACTGTTCAAATCACTTCCACTGAGACCTGTTTACAGATTATGTTGTTTCATATGGAACAAGATTGACTTAAACATCAATGGGCAGGCCAAGGTGTTTATATCAGACCAGAACTCCAAAATTCTATAATGTTAATAAAGTGTAAACATAGGTAATGAAAAGAATTGTTGTTGTGCCTTATCTAAAAAAGGAATTTTAAAAAATTTACTTTCTTTATTGACACAGTAAAAAGTCAACTCAACCATATTCTCCCAACCTCTAGTTCAATTTGAGCATCCTCTGAGTTACCCATATCGCAAAACAAACCATCTGCCAAAACAGTTAAAATACATCTTGCGTGGAAGGTTTGTTTACTCAATCACTGAGGTCTATGCCATCATTTCCTAACTATTTTCAGTCAAGAAGACTTCAGTGACTATTCTCGACCAAATAACTTCTAGTTTTCTCGAGGCATAATCTAGCCGCGGCTTTGCAAATTATTAGTTATGAAATCGCTTCACTGATTGCAAATTATTAGTTATGAAATCGCTTCACTGATTGCAAATTATTAGTTATGAAATCGCTTCACTGATTGCAAATTATTAGTTATGAAATCGCTTCACTGATTGCAAATTATTAGTTATGAAATCGCTTCACTGATTGCAAATTATTAGTTATGAAATCGCTTCACTGATTGCAAATTATTAGTTATGAAATCGCTTCACTGATTGCAAATTATTAGTTATGAAATCGCTTCACTGATTGCAAATTATTAGTTATGAAATCGCTTCACTGATTGCAAATTATTAGTTATGAAATCGCTTCACTGATTGCAAATTATTAGTTATGAAATCGCTTCACTGATTGCAAAACTAGATTTGGTTACATGTTATCAGATTTCTCCTCTTCTAGCCCAAAGAGTGCTCAAATTGAAACCAGTTAGCATAGGAGGTTGTGACTTGAGCTACATCCTCGGGGATGATAAAGCAGGTTATTGATTGGAGGTTGATACAGTGTCCCTTTTGTCCAGTTCAAGGTGTGGCTGAAGCCAAGTGCAGAACAGCAGTATCTCTACGGGCATCATGTGATGAAGTCAGGACTTGGTAGAATCACAGAGAACACAACACAGTACCAGGGGGTTGTTATGTACAGCATGAGTGATCTCCCTTTGGTAAGAGCTTTCAACCCTTAATAAAAAATGATAATGAAATAATGCAATGATTTTAAATTTATCAAGTTAAAAACAAACACAGATTGCTGAGAAAATTTTTTTGGTGCTTATTTATGTTATAAATTGTGGATTTGATGACTGTGACCTAATTGAGAACAGAGCTCCAGATAGAGCACGTAGTTGCGTATTTCACGCAATAAATTAACAATTTACTCAATTAAAAAATAATCAGGGAGTACAGAAAACGCATTAGATTAACCTAAAACCCAATTAAAACAAAGACCTTGCGTACTTTACTCAATTAACGATATCAGCTTGCATACAGCACTTTCCGGCATTTCAAACTCTACAACAGTGTTAGTGAAAGCGACATCTACAAATAAACTCTTTATCCAAGCAGTCACTATACAGAGTTTGTAGTCACGTGATCACTAGAGCGTCGTTTGATTTGGTGACTCTCGGGTCGCGTTCAGAAATCACAAGGTAAACCTTACCCGGCGTTTGATAATATTCGTTAAGACATTACATTCAGTAGTACAAAAAGATGTACATATCCACATTTAAACTAAGTCATTTAAAAGCAATCGTATTCGAAAATTGTAAGTTTTGTTGATAACTCAACAAGGATCATAAACTATGAGTAAAATTACTCAAATCCTAAACTTTCTGGGAGTACACAAAATTCAGCTAACTCCTCAAAACATGAAATTACTCAATTATATTCAAACATGGGAGTAAATACCCAATTGCCTTAAAAGTTATCTGGAGCTCTGTGAGAACTAATAGACTATTTGTCCGTTTATACCTGCGTTTCAACATTCATAAATTCTTTTGTTTCAGGGTTTTGGAGTTGCTGCCAAGTCAACCCAGGAGTGCAGACACTGTGACCCTATGACCATTATAGCATTTCACCAGGCAGATATCGGAGAATACATCAGGAACGAGGATACCTTATTGTAGCGTTGTTTCATGTTTGTTAATAAAATGTACTGTTTTATGCAATATGTTGTGACTTAAAAGTCAATGATTACCTTATCATTTGGAGGATATTTGGAGACTGTACATGATGATTATTGTACTCTGGACAAAATAGATTGGAGAACATGCTAACACAGACAATAATGTCTCAAGGGCATTGTGATTACATATTTATTCTTGCCAAAAGATTTTCTTCACTTGGACTTGGCAAGAAATGTGAAAACTGTTCATAACGTTTAGGAAATACACCTTATATTTGAATAACCTGTATTCGATAGATGCGTTAATTCCTGATGTATGTAGTATATATATTTCAACAATTGGACTTCCGGTTGTGCATGCAGTGCGGCAAGACATGTACATGGGCAGTTCTCCCCCACAAATATCTTCAGTGTTTCCGTTGTCCGGTAAATACCGGTCATAGTCCGATAAAAAATATGATTGTCCGGTATTTAAAAAACCTGTCCGATTAAATATCAAGCTGTCGAACTCATTTAAAACCTTTATTTGAAAAAAACACTTGTAACATCTAGTGATGCGATACCCGATCGTATTTGTCTAGAAATCCCACTCGCTTCTGTAGCTTGAAATAGAACGCAACGAAGTGCGCATGACATAATCATTCGAATAACTGCAGCTGAATTTATTGACCTCAATTTCAATGTATGCGTGAAATGTATACGGAAATTATCGACTTATTCCGATCATTTACGAATGTAAACACTTTTTTTCGACAATGAAAAAGCAGACGAATCTTTCTTTCTACTTTGGTGGCAAAAACAGTCAATTAAACGAATGAAAGAGAATATCAGAAGATGACGCAGGTATTGTTATTACTAGCAAACAAATCAGCAAATGAAACATTTATTAGCTACATTTATCTGACCGGTAAAAAATGTAAATGTCCGGTATTTTTCAAAGCCGTCGGACATGATGACCGGCTGTCAAAAATGCCAGTGGAAACACTGTATCTGATGATCTTGCATTTTAATGGATAAATGATAAACTACCCTTTTTGTCTGTAATGCTTGGGCCATCTGATAAAAAATAATAAAATAAAATGGATGACTTTTCAAATGACAGGGGATATAATTCTGTCTAGCATATGATAGCATATATCATAATCATTGATACCTTTGTTGAGTACATGATAACCATAACACAAACAATTTGAATTGATTTTGTTTAATTCAATAAAATTTCATTTCTACACAGAGGAACACTATTGGTTCATAAAATGGATATCAAAATTATTATTTTTACAAGATAACACTTAATTAACCTTCCATTTGAAAATAGAAAATCAAATGCAATTAAAATTTGTCAATATATCATTAATGATACATTATGTCAAAGGCATATGTACAGTTTCTGAAAGATAAACTGAACTCAGTTTTTTTAATCAATTTCTCAAAAATGTAATAAGATATAAAAACTTTTCATTTGTACATCACTGATGTATATGAAGTTTCATACAGGTAAATAGAACCTGGTTGATGAAGTAGAGTTTTACAAAAAGTACTTTTCTGAACTGAGACAACATAACCAACTTTTTGTTTATAACCTCAGATAATCAACTAGTGGGCCAACTGGAATATTGCTTACCCGAAAATAATAGGGTGCGATATCAATCAACAAATGATTTATGGATGTAGGATGAATGTCCTTCCATTTGGCTACTTTTGCAGAATCCTGGCTTTTTGCTTCAGACAACTGGCTATATCAGATTGTTTGTTAACGTAAAGCTCCTCTTTAATCGAAGAATCCTGCTTTGCGGTCACATAACACATTATCCTTCTTTTAACATAAAGTGTTCACAAGCACTTGGGAACATCCAGGGAATTTCTGTGTATTGCAAGCAGGGGCGACTTTCTGCTACGGACAATCAGCTATATCAGACTATTTTTTCATGCAAAGCTCTTCATTATATCTATCAAAGCAAATGCCTTGAATCACTCTTTATATAATGATTTCAACCCCAAAATATTTGCAAAACTTGGGTATAGTGTTCGAGATGCTTTGGGCAGGCTCCTTGCATAATGACATTTCTTGAGCAAAAAGGTTACATTGCATTTAATAGCCATGGACAAATAGCTTCCTGTGAAACCAGTCTTTTGCCTTGATAGTTATCAGAGTATTGTAGGAGATACAACTAAGTTTGTACAGCAGAATGACAATGAAAGATTCCAGTCTTTAGGGCAGTGAATAATGTTCAACATAGCTAGATGTTTCAATCAAAGCTATTATATGGAGAAAATTCCCAATAACAGGGATCATGCTTAGCAATTCCTTGTCTGGAGTTTATCTTCCTTCAAAGAGCTGATCTTATGTTGATGTCTTTCCAAACAGTTTATACACAATGCACACAAACTTGCGTGGAGTGACTTTGATTCTTTGAATAATCGTGTCCTTGTCGACGAATACTCTGTGTTCATAATACTGAAATTAAAGAAAAAATGTGAATAAATACACCTGGGGGAAAAAGGTAATGCAACACCTGCTCTTTTGTCAATGACAGTTGTCGTACAAAACATTGACATTCTATTAATAAGGATTTATTTCATATTAAAGTGTTTGTTTCAGGCTGAAAAACGTTTGAAAGTATAAAACAACAAAATCTTAACTATTACCTATGGGGACAATCATATTGGGGTTCATATTTTTCATACATTGTCCCAGGGAAAAATATCACTATTATCATTGTGACGTCAAGTCAAAAACAATGCTTTGACGTTACTGTTCGCCTATGACGTTGAGTTCCAAATGTGATAGCGGCGGGTAACCACCTAAGCTTTGAGGTTGATTTTGATAATTTGCTCTGATTTCGCAACTTCAATAATAAACAGAATATCATATGCATGAAATATTCCGTTAATGACACTCGCCCTTGGTCGGGAAATACTAATATTTAGGCACTCGTGTCGTAAACATAATATCTCATGGACACTCCTATTATATCCTCTATGTAATTTCAGAGTCGATAATTTTATAAATAGTAATCAATGCCACCCTTGTAAAAAATCCAAATTTCATAGTCCAAAGATTTTGCTGCAATAATTTGTGTACAAGAGGTGGATGTCGATGTTTTCTGACCTCAACTGATTACTGAAGACAATTACGAGAAAGAAAATAAGTTTTTGGTGCAACTCTTTTAGCTGCCAATGACATCGTTGATCACATTTTGTTTAGGTAATGCATTTGTCAGAAGAGTTCTGAATGTTACTGGAAACCCTCATGTGATGAAGTCGCTGACAGATCTTATGAAGAATTAAAGAAATTATTGGTGTTGCAGTACTTTCTTCAAGAGTGATTAAGGGCATTTAAATTCATCAAAATCTTATTAGATCCAGTCTTTGTCACTAATAATCATTATTTAGTCTTATCCTGAAATGATGGATTGATATTTTTTCCACTATAAATTCAAAATTATTTGCCTGACAAATATTTCCATCAATTATTACCCTTAAGTACTGATGACACTTTGACTGATTCTGGATTAAGAAAAATTCTAGACAAACAAAAATTGGAGTTGTTGAAATTTTAGACCTATCTACCGGTAATGTTTACACTAGGTTGATAATGAATATCCAATTAAAACTCTTTTGGTCAAATACCTCTTGGAAAGGCTCCTCCAATGTTATTTCCCTGAGAAGTTTACCAGTCAGGTTGTCATAGAAACCAACATATCCAGCGAGACCGTCGGGATTGTGGGATACAGAACTAATGCTCAATAGATCTAGTTCGTCTTCATAGTCCACGTCGTGTATCACCTGATGGGTTAAAACAAAACATTACGGTCACAAGGATTTTGTAAACAGATCAAAATCTAGAAAATCTATTTTGAACACTGCAAAGATGATCAGTCAAAGGAAGGTTTGATGTTTATTATTGGAGGAAGAGAAAAGACACAATGTTATAAAAAGTAACTTAGGTGCAAGGTGCCCCACCACTAAGTTCATCTTCTCAGGTACACCAGTTCTGGAGAAATCAAAAGTCAACAGATGCCAGACAGAAGACAAACAACTGGCCAGCTTGGGTGTCCCTACCAGGAGCGTGTAAGCTCCGCCTGGCATAGCTCTTGGGATAACTGAAGCACCAAAATCACCTCAACAAGAACAGGTATGGGTCAAGTGGTGACTTTAAGAATAGAATTGTGATTGGTTCAATTGAAAATAACTCAGTTTGATTTAAATTGACCGAGTTCCAAGGTATAGGTGTTTTAAAAAATTAACTTTAATTGGGTGCTTTCCTCTCCACAACGGTCTGAAAGCAGCAACATAATCTCAATTACCCAACCACAATGAGTTTTGCAATAGCTTCGTTATCGGTATCGAGGGTCAAGTAACTCCCGTTAACCTTTCATTAAACTTGATTGCCGCTATCCTTATATTAAATGCATTGTGATTGGCCCGCTAATGACTAGGTTTGGTCTAAACTGGTGTAAGAACTGTTATTCCTCGGAAACACGGTTGATTTAAATCAGACTGGAGAGTAACTGTCCATCACCATTGAACAAGAGTCTGTGACTTGATCCACGCTGACACGTTTCTTCACTGACCGACCCGACGATGTGTACTTCTTGATTTCCTTCTGAAAATATACAAGCTTGTCAACAATTTGCCAGGCAAAAAAAGCCTGACGAACAACATGTGAAGAATTTGATGAATAAATGAACGCCAAAAAATATGAATTAATGCATGATTAGATATAAAAGCAACGAATAGGATTTCTGCACTACCTTAAACTATTAAAGTTGAATTTGATTATGGTAAGATGAATTCCTCTACATGGACTGAAAGATTCAAATTCAGTGTCCATTCACTCTGATGATAATATCATGATTCGGACGGACATACTCTGTTCCTTAGTTGAATATTCGCTTTATTAGGCTATACGTACAATAATACAATTATTCACTTTATAGTCTGTTTAAAACAAATGCTTCCTGATGAATTGTAAAATTACAAATAATTGAATGTGAGGCGAGAATTGTTATGAAAGACATACCTTCCGTACTCAGAAATTTTTTCATAATATTATGATTTTGGAACAAAATATATAAGTGTATACAAAGTATAATTATTTTCAGATAAGTTACAGATAAATGATGATATGGCTATCTATCACTCAAAATTGAAAAAATGGACACTCAAAATACTTTGAAAACACCAAGTTCTTATTACCAAGTTTTATTAAATATTTGATTTAAAACAAAAAATCATATCGTTGAAATATAGATGGTTGTTCTCCTGAACAATTACGTTGATGATAAAAAGGACATTTTTCGAATAATACCTTTGCCCTGTGAAGCAGAAGGCAAATTTGAGAAAACGTGTCGCCCAAAAGAAATACAGTCATGTCACTAAATGTCATTAAATGGTTTCTTGTGACCTCTTCAGTTCAGTAGCTGACTTCAAAGGATTTTGACTATCACTTTTGTCAATTTATTTACCTTTTTAATCTTGTGATCTAATTGAATCGTGAATAATTCCTTCAAAGAAGATGAAGAGTTGGTACAATTTGTTTGCTTTAGTTGAAACATTCTGAAAACAAAAAGGCAAGGCGTCATGGCAAATAAAATGATGAAAATGAAAATCATATTCATCAAAACAATCATAATAAAGCAAAACTATATGCAAAGGAAAGAGATGAACTTCTGCAATGGTCCTCTTTTATAAGAAAACAAAATATAGCAAAGGAAGTCTTGGCCCTTATAGTTGTTTTATAGCTTATGGATGATTTGCTTCCAGCCATAATTAATGTGATATTTTAGATTCAAATTATTTGCCACTGTCTTATATGAGATTTTCAATGTCCAAACTTGATGATTAGAACCTTCAGAATACAATTCTTTAAAGAACAAACTCTTATCTTTTCATCTCGTAAGCATGTTATGACAATCATAGATATCCTCTATGAGATCTACACTGTATATAATAAAGAGATTTCCTTGTCAATGAAAAATTCATAAATAAAACACTTGAAAATATCAGATAACAATCATTTAAACAGAAACCTGATCAGGGAGTGAGATATGTGAAGCACCCTTCCGGACTCATCAGAATGGAACACGGCGCGGTCCGGCTCAATGCTCCAGTTACTCACATCAAGCTCCCCGTTCACCGCCTGAGTGAAAGAAATTCTCACTAATTCAATAAAGAACAAAACCACCCCCAAATTGCATTGAAAAAAAACCCCCTCTTTAATTGCCCCTAATCAATTGTATTTTACTGTTAATATAGTTGTAAATTCCTCTGGAATTGAACCCTGGACTCAATCAGATGCTGAAACACCATTTTCTTTTTCCCCCTCATTAAACCTTTCCTTTCTTGTTGATGATATGGAACCATAAATATACATGACATGGATGGGGAACAAATGTAACATTGACACTTTCTAGAATCGAATTTCACGGCCAAATGATACCATTGTAGGATGTGAACACACAATCTCAGAGTCAGGTACCAACTGTATGCACTAACTGTTCAAACAGCTTACCCACACAGCCATCGAGACTTAAATGACAGTTCATATCTGATTACAACAGTTTTATTTTTAAAATCATGCAATAAACTTTGCATGATCAAGTTCAAGAATTTGTACAATAGATTATAGTTGTTGCAAAACATAAACAGAGGATGCTACCAATTGCATTATTTCTTTACAATTCTGGCCTAAATATCACAAAGGTATACTAGTGCTAAGAGCTCCCTTAGTTACTAAACTGATTTATGATCACCTTAGTCGAGGGAGCTCTATGCCGATGGGATCTGTTGAAAATATTTTTAATAGAACTACCATAATTAAAACATTAATATTTTCACTTACGAGCTTGTTGCCATCTACGGAAAGAACTTCGAACCAACCATGGCTGCCATAGGGAGTTATGAGGTAGTGCCAGGGAAACCCTCCGATCTGAACGTTGTGCTCAGAGCAGCGAACTTCAAACAATATGGGTGGTTGTTCTGAAAAATCATCATTGATTTCATAAACTGATAAACATACATTAAACAACTTAGGTAAGATTGGGGAGTTTGATGTTTTAAACAATATCAAGAAGTAAGTTACCTTCTGAAGTATATACTCGAAGCTGTACATTCGGACACGGCCAGATTGATGCATGATGATAAGTAGGTAAGATTGGGGAGTTTGATGTTTTAAACAATATTGGTCAATCTTTTTCAAGATGGTATAAAAAAACTTACACCATTGATGTAGACATGTTTAGCCACATACCAAAACACTTTCAGTGCACAGCTATGCAAAATTAAAATCTTGATCAACTTGATTTAACAGTAAGGGCCATTTGGACTGTGCAATATTATCAGTATAAGGTTATCGGAAGCGTGCAATACAATAATAGCATTAAGATTTTGATTTCAAATATATATCGCCCTAAAGAATTTGAATAGAAATTCTCAATATGAATTAGGTGTGACTTTTAGAGTTGCAGGCTGAAGATGCAAGAAATACTCTTAGTGTGGAAGAACTTATGTTGGACCGAATTAGAATTGGCTAGAGCTATCATTGAATTTGTTGTTTATCAATCATCATTTAATCTTTATTGTTTGATCAATGTTTTATATGTATATGGACCAATTTAGATTAGGTATTAAATTAGTGTCAGAACAAGTGTCTTTATGGTCTGTCATCAGACCATGTGGAGAGGAGATTTCCATTAGGGTAAGTTAAAATGTATATGACCAATTTAGATTAGGTATTAAATTAGTGTCAGATCATTTTGTCTTTATGGTCTGTTGTCAGACAATGTGGAGAGGAGATTCCCATAAGAGGGGGTTTAATAAATGCACCTCACCTGTAATTTTGATATTAACAGGAAGTCCGGCTGGAAACTTTCCACAGACATCATTTGAATCAGGTACAAGATCGCCTAGTCCTACATTGTGCGTCCTGAACTGAACATAAATACTAGGTATCGTTTCTCATCATAACTTAACTCGTCAAAACAAGAATTTTGCAGATACGTGAATAATCAACAGAAGCATGATTGTGCCTGAGATTTGACCCAGACAAGAATATATTATAACTATCTTTCATACCTTGCTGTATTTCTGAGTTCTCAAAATCGCCTTTGACAGATGACGTTTGAATTCCAGGTAAAAAGCCACTGGCAAGATCTGATTTTAATGCAAGCCTTTGATACTTCAAATTTATGATGAAGGGTCACAGATTGGGCTCCTGATACAAACCCCATTGAACATTAAACAGATCTGATACAGAGACAGGTTCAATCTGACTTCAGTGAGATAGTGCAGTATAAACCTGCAGGTAAAAGGTTAAACCACAGGAGAAAGATCACAGATCAAGAAGTAAGTTACCTTCTGAAGAATATACTCGAAGCTGTACATTCGAACATGGCCAGATTGATGCATGATGATAAGTAAACTCTGACACAACATGGCGTCTGTGACGTCACCGCCAAATATCTGAAAGTGAAGAGAAGTTCCTTTTAACTCCTTGAACAATGCCAGATGATTAATAGTTCTAAATTTCTTGTATTCATGGCAAAAAAGTTTCTGAAAATAATGTAGATTTTTATACTTACCCTCTTGTCAATTTCCAGCATACAGACATACTGTAGCGGTACTACATCAAACACAACCAGAGTCCTTGCAATATTTACCGACACGCCAGCCTGGAAACAAAACATTTCAAAAGACCGGTGACAATAAGTTAGGAATAGTCAATCCAGTCTCTGATCAAATGTTTACGCTCCAAATCCACTTCCATACCCTGGGATATTACCCAACCAAAAGCTATGTGCTGTGACATATGACCTATGAACTATCTAAAGATAGTCAACCAATAACAGCACTTGATATGCTAGTTGGCAATATCTAGATTACACCACTTTTTTTAGGAGGTTTCCATCCTCATTCTTTTTAACCAATCACTGTGAAACTCCTACAGGTTTCAGCGTTTCCAAATATTTAACACACCTCTTTTGATTAAGCTCGAATAGCATTTGATTTTATGTTAATCTAAGGACTTCAACATGTTGTGGAAGAGCAAAAGCAAACAATAGTATAAAAGGCTGTCTGTTGTTGGCTAATACTTTATAGTTAACCATTAAGATAAAACTGTTGGATTGACTGGATCAAAGGACACATAGTTCTTAGTTGGGTTATATCCCAGGGTAAGAAGGTTGAGCGGCATCGTAGACCGTTTACCGAGACAAGATGGGAATAATCAATTTTCACCAAATATTGCAACCTGTCCCTTTAACTGATAATTCTTAGTACATTATTTTTGTTGAGGATATCTAAGGTGTTTGAATTAAAATTGAGAATTAAAAGGTACCAGTTCTCACTTATTCAATAAGTCTATAAGATCTAATCACCTCTCTGTGTATAGGTAGAGTGGGGGACTGTGTTGATCTGATGTAGAATTGTCGCTCTTCGTTCACCCAAGCCATTTCTCTGTTCAAATAGATAAAATGGAGAATCTTATCCCTTTGTTATATATCAAATATGTCAAAACAAAATGATAAAAGGCCTGCAGAGGATATGTATTTATGTTAAAGATTGTTGATTTACTTGATATCAAAACATTGGGAGAGTTGTACTTATCATTGAAAACTGTTTTTCCTTATGTTGCCATGAAAAGTGTTCTTCTCTGAAATAAACTTCCACTGCCTTATGAACTTCCAATGTGGAGATGTCATAGAATTATGACATCATGTTTTTGATGTCATGGTATTGTGACATCATTACTTGACGACAATAAAGCATTATGACATCCTCAGTTGACAAAAATGGTGCATTGTGCCAAATCGACTGTCAATAGGATACCTCTTAGGAACCATTGCTTGATTTCACCTGAATCTATGTTTCTGTGAGAGGTAGATGGTCTGGAAAACCTGAGCTGTATCGAGATGACTTTGATACAACCAACCGTTGGCTGTTATGATGAAGAGGCTGCGTTTGTGTCCATCATCTGGCAGTGGCAAAGTTTCCTTAAAACAAAAGAGCCATGGATGACTCATTAAGCATTAATGCTTCAATCTTACAAAAGAATTAATGGGATGGCTCTATATGATCATTGTACACTCAATGACAAAAGCATTCACAAATAATAACAATATTGTACAATACACTGGTGATAAGGACAAAGTCTGGGGTCAATATTATTTTCCTTGGGTCTATAACAACATGTACTGACTAAATTTAAGAGTCTATAATTGCTATATCACTTTTTGAATTAAAAATGAAAAGCAAACATAAAACCTACAGTCATGAACTGTAAATTGATCATTTGTCCAACACAATCTAAAATCATATCAATAAACTCGCTCCATCCCTTATAAGATCTTAAGCATTCAAATTAAAGCGGGTGTTCCAGAAATGCACAGAAATGACCCCATATTAAACCACAGAGCAATGAATCAACAGACAGTACAGTTTTTTTAAGTGCACCCGGCGGATTCATGAGATTCGTAAGATCTACAATTTGCTATCCACCATTGATCTTTGATGTAAAAAATTAGCAGTGGAGAAAAAAAATGAACTGCGAGCGAATAACTAGAGCTTATTTCAATGAGATTGATAAACAATAAAAATAAACTATTAAAAAATGATGACGTCATTTTTACTTACAGGACAAGCTGAGCAGATTAAGGCATCGACTGATTTCGTAGAGGCTGGGCAGTTGGGAAGTTTGTATAAACAGCGTGGAACACCACCTAATCCAGTTCTGTCAGTTCAAAGAGATATCTTGTTGATGAAACAACTGTATAATCTTATCATGGTTTAATCAAAGTAAAAGTTTGTTGTGTAACCCTAAATTCATCATATTCATTTTTGTTTCTGTTGAGCACAAAAAAAAAAGATTATAAAATTCTTTCTTCTCACCCAACATAGCATGACTTGTAGTTCTCAAAATAGATGCGGCTACTGAAACAAACAAAAAATCCAGACGTATTCATAATCTAAAATTGAAATTCGAAAAGTTTTGGAAGTACTTCTGCTTAGCTTTATTAATAGATTTTTTAAAGCTAAACTTAGCTTTTCATAGAAATGTGTTTTATTGCTGACAATGCCACTCAAACAACATCATGTTTGGAGAAACATATTTACCTTTCACATGAGATGTGGCAATTGGATGTTTTCTCCCAAACTTTGCGGTATTCAGTATCGCCCTGAAAATATACCAAACTGTAAAATTTTTAATTGAAATAAAAGATTACTGATAGCACTTAAATTACACTACATTTACTAGTATTAACACATTAGTTTAAAGAGCAACTCCAGGTGGTGACATGAAATCAAAACATCTTAACTTTTCATGTCCAAAAGACTATATATTGACTATTTGACGCGCGCCAATGTCCGGTTTTCCATCATAATTGCGACGTTCTACCTTCATATTGTCACTGTACAAAACAAATTAGCTTTAAAATGTTTCTTTTTGGTAACAGTCGATACTTCGCGATCAAATGACACCATTGATTAAGTTTGGCATATATGACTCCAACAACTCACGGAGTGGTTCTTTAAAGGCAATTAAAAAAGCAAGTTTCCAATTATCATGACCAACTGCTAACTTTTAAACAACTGAACATAATTGATTTCCAACAACATAAAACATTCAAGATAGAAACTTAATGCACTTAATAGAAATATTCAATGAAATACCCTGAGTAAAAGTTTCCTGAGAATCTTCAAGTCTCTCCTGTACATGTTACCAGAACCGCCCAACTGACGGCGCTGTAACATGTGAACAACATCACCGTCCCATGTTTTGTTTGCAATCATCTTCCCTTTCTTTTGGGGTCATTATCAATATTTCTTCGTCCCCATTGGTGCTGTCAACATCATACAAAAATCAAATTGAACTGAAAATATGTGAAAAAGTTAGTTCCATGATTTGTTTTGATGTTTGTTTTCTAAAAACGGTAGTTCCCTAAAAAACATCAAGTTCATAAATGCACACGGAATGTTTTCAAAGGGAGGTAACTCTCACATTGGCATCAAATTGCATACCAGATAATAAAGTTTATTGGACAAAACACCATTGAAGCGTAGGTATAATCACTTTGAAATAAGGAAAGTTCTCGACCAAATAAATGATGCTTTTTTTTTATTTTGAGACAGAAATCTGCATTTTTATGGTTTAATGGTTGAACATTCTCTACGAAAATTCAAAATAAAAAAGTATCCAGAAATATATTTTCGTAAAAATAATAACAAATATGATATAAAATCAATAATCACGAATACAGTATATAGGTAATTTTACAAAGTATTAATACAAAATTATCCAAAATACAGAAATTACAAAACAGCAGACAACCAACAATGTGCTGAAGTAATCAAATTTTATCAAATTTATTCTATTTCGTTTTCACTCAACGTTCGTAAATACCAACTCGTTGATATGGAAAAATGTTTGTCACCTAATTTTTTAGAAGGTTAGTAAAACACGTAACAATATGAAAAATAATATATCTATTTAAGCCGTTGAATTGATATTAGCATCAAGTAAATTATTCCAATATATGCCATAACCTTCCTTTCTTGATAAGTGTTATAAATATCAAATACTACTCCCTACTTTATTCTTACACTTCACTCTGTTACCTGTTACAGGCAGACAGACAGACAGACAGACAGAAGCTTTATTCGGTAATGTAAGGCCATATGATCTATAGTACAGTATTGGATTACATAGAAATATTGGAGTCACGTGGAAAAACAAATAAGATATTATTTACATCGTAATTAAAAATCTTTTTTAGGAACATTGCAACAGATAAAATTGTATCTATGTTTCTTGAATTCAGCAAATTTATCTTTAAAGAGCCACTCCGTGATTTTCTATACATATTATTTACCTTTGATACGAACCTAAATGTCATATGCTGTCATATAAAATCAAAACATCTTAACTTTTCATGTCAAAAAGGCATATATATGACAAATACTGGTTTTCCATGAAAATCTAAAAACAGCCTTATTATGCACAGAGGTGTAGATATCACGTCCAATATACATGGTTACGTGTTATATAACCTAGCAAACGCTATCAACTTTTAACTGCCCTCCTGGCTGTTTTAGATAAGTCTCCAAAATTACGTTTGACTATTTGACGCGCGCCAATGTCCGGGTTTCCATCATAATTGCGACGTTCTACCTTCATATTGTCACTGTAAAAAAAAAGCTTTAAAATGTGTCTGTTTGGTAACAGTCGATACTTCGCGATAACTCACGGAGTGGCTCTTTAATTGCTCATTTTTATACACAGTTGCAACCATAGGAAGGTATCTATCTCTCAGAGTTTGGTGATGTTTACAAATAAGAAGTACATGGAATTCATTTTCAACATAACCTTCATTACATTTATAACATAAACTGTGTTTTTTTATCCTACACACTTTTCTTTCTAAGAATATTTACATTAAAATCGTGCAAAGATATTCGTAATTTACAAAACGATCTTCTCAAAGTTATATCCTGAAGTTCAGATACATATTTTTCAGGAGCAAGTAAGGATTTTATATCTGAATAATGACACAGAAATTTTGAAGATGATACTTGACTCTGCCAACTTTGTGAATATATATCTTGTTATCTGTTACTTATTAATGTGTTGTGTCTACTTCCCAGAAAATAACATTTGATTCATAGTTAAATGTAGGCTACGTATATTGAACTACAAACAAAGCTTTGATTATATACAGTAGTCGATATATTGATTGTATTTTCAATACAAGTTTGGTAATTAAAGTCGATATCTTAATTACTCGTTTCATTAGGATAAAAATGATAATGCAGATGTTTTTTTGCATCATTTTATTCATTCATAATTTCTTATTCACCAACAAGCGATGCACCTTGAAAACTGTGAGCTGTATAAGACAGAAGAGCACAAGACAGTGAAAACAGTACAGGTAATAATGAAATGGTGTCTCGCAATCACTCATCTCTTGATGACGCAGTCTTTATTCAAAAAGGTTAGATAATATAATATATGATATTAGTCCCTTTTATGCGACTAAATATATTGTCATTTTACACTATATGGGAGACCCCGAAGATTTTTTAACGATAAAATTATATCAAAATATTGTAGGACGCTGTCCGAAAATGGCACTAGTATGACCCAAAGTTGTTGTTCCATATTTGGTCAAGGGAACAGCCTAGACATTGGACATAAGGAATTGCAATCTGCTTGAACGCTTTTTGTTTTTCTACACACTTTCTTGGACACATGTGCTTTTAACCCTTACCCAATGTATCAGAATTGTTTTTTTAAATTGAGTGAATGGTGAATGCAAAACAAATCAAGCATCAATGTTTTAATTTCTTGAAAACTTAATTAATATTGAGCCCTAAGGTAACCTTTCATTTGCCTAAATATCGTTGTTCACTGTATAATACTGCATCCATTATACCTATATCATGCGTTGAGTCGAAATGCAACATTCAAACTAACGAAGGAAGGTTGTATTATCTATTGTGTCTACCATTTGGAATGGACAGTTCTAAATGTAGTAAAGTGAGAGTTGTATTTCTCATACACGATAATAGTATTCAAGGAAAGTATTGGACAGGGAATTAAAACTCAGTAAACATTCACAATAATAATTAAGATAATCCCCGTGGTAATTAACTAAATTGTTACTAGTGACATGCACCCATTGGGGCGCACCCGACCCAAAGAAAATCCTGTATCTGCCCTCCATACTGAACGTCTATAGTCTATAATTTAAAGCTTTCTTCCTTCGCCATCACAAAGATAGAATGTTTCTATACACGTCTTTACGATTTACAGGGTAGATCTAGTGTTTTATTTAAAACGATTTATAGTGTCGATTCTGTCAGGATATGTTTTAGATATTTTTCAACTTTTACAGTGTACATCTAGTGTTTTATTTAAAACGATTTATAGTGTCGATTCTGTCAGGATATGTTTTAGATATTTTTCAACTTTTACAGTGTACGTCTAGTGTTTTTATCTAAAACGATTCATAGTGTCGATTCTGTCAGGATATGTTTTAGATATTTTTAAACTTTTACAGTGGAGATATAGCGTTTTTATTTAAAACGATTTATAGGGTCGATTCTGTCAGGATATGTTTTAGATATTTTTCAACTTTTTCAATATAGATATAGTGCTTTTATTCAAAACGATTTATAGCGTCGATTTTATCAGGATATGTTTTAGATATTCGAAAGGATATTTTTGTTTAACATCTTAATGGGGATTGTTACACGACTCAGTTTAAACATGCAACTGAGGGGAGTAGCTTGTTTGCTAGATTTGACGATATTGCAAGGAATAAAGCACATTTGTTCAAAATGGAGCGAGGAAAGCCTTCCCACGGAATGATATAGTATTGGCGATTGATAACATCATTATTATTACAGAGGTGTAGATATCACGTCCAATATGCATAGATACTAGTTATATAACCTAACAAACATTATCGACTCCTAACTGCCCTCCTGGCTGTTTTAGATAAATCTCCAAAATTGCGTTTGACTATTTGACGCGCGCCACTGTCCGGTTTTCGATCATAAGTGCGACGTTCTACCTTCATATTGTCACTGTAAAAAACCCAACAAGCTTTAAAATGTGTCTGTTTGGTAACAGTCGATACTTCGCGATCAAATGGCAACATTGTTTAAGTTTGGCATATATGACTCCAACAACTCATGGAGTGGCTCTTTAAATTTGGAGATGAGCTATCAATTAATGATTAAGATTACTTATTTGTAGCAGATACGTCAATATGAGTGGTATCCGTCACTGTTATAAAAGATAGAATAATTCATGATAACATCATATTTCGAATGAATAACATTCGAAATAATTCGCATATGTGTTGAATATCCGCGACAAAACCAATTGTCATAAAGTCATCTTAAAACCTATTTTGCTGTTTAAATTGTAAATTCAGAAATTTGGAAATACGCCCAAATTTCTTCTTGGATATGGAGAGCAGTTAAAAGGGATTAATTCCATTCATCTTTACAATTAATAGCTATATAATGAATGATCATTCAAACTGACTCGCTACAGGACAACTAATTCACACGGGACCTCTCTAGGTGATTTCAATACAAAAACTGAATAAAATGCACACGTCAACTTACAAAAAGACAAATTAGATGTATAACCATCTTGGGTGCTGACACTTAAAAGAGATTTCAATTTAGAATTTATATCCGTGTTACCACTCAATCTAAATTTATAACCTCCTTAATATCAAACTATTATACATGTATACTCTTATTTGAAAAGCAATAGAATTTTCTTGTTTGACATTACGATTAATAGTAAAATATAAATAAATAAACCCTGAAAATCATAAGGAACTAAACTTAACACAATAATAAGTTTTTTAAAAAACCCTCAGGAAGGGAAATTGTTTTGATAATTTTCCCTTATGACCACCAAACAACAAATATTAAAAAAAAAAAACTATAAAAAGAAATAGGAAGATTACGTAACCAGATGACTATTTTACATCCACTAAACTTTTCTATTGAGAGAACGAACAAACACGAATTAGGGTTTACATAATTATGACCAAAGAATGTTCATAGAAAACTAGTTCATTGTAAAACGTAGAAAAGAATTCTAATACTGCACAGAGAAACTCTAACAGGTCACGTACATATATCACGTCAATTGGGCATCTAATATCAATGAACACGTTGGTACAAATATGCTTCAGAGCAAAAGATGAATATATGTATATATACTAAATCGATCAGTCAAATAAGCCCAAAATATAGCAAAGTATTTTAAGCCGAAATAGAGCATTTAATCTTTCATGTAGAAGTCTTAATGTCGAAATAATTAAACCCAAATTTAAGTTTAATTTCAAAGGTAAATTATTAACTTTTTTATCTAACAATTTAAACGATAAATCAAATTAAACCAAAATGTCGATTCAAAGCGTTTTATTCCGAAATGGAGCATTTAATCTCCCATGGAGAATTCTTCATGTCGAATCATCAAAACCAAACGTAAGCAAAATCTCAATGGTAAATTCTGAACTTTTGTATCTAATAACTTAAACTATTACTCAAATAAAACATAACATTTCGATTCAAAGCGTTTTATCCCGAAATGAAGCAATTTATCTCCCACGAAGAACAATTAATGTTGAAAGCATCAAAACGACTAAGATAACCTTAATTTCTTTGGCAAATTATGAAAACAAAAGATGGACATTTAGTAATGATCACTCAAAGAATTCAATATAATTCTAATGAGAATTATAGTCCCCAAAATAGAACCTGCAACCAGAGAACAACAAATGTCGAAATGATTAAAAGACATATCATAAACTAAGAGATTGTTATAAATAGTGAACCATAAAATATGAACATAACGACCTAATAAATGTAATAGATTGCTTTCTTTAAACTGATATTCAAAAACATATTATTCCAAAACTGAAACTTTAACAAGCATTTACAGAACCAAGCGAACAAGCGATTAAGATGAATTATGAACAAAAAAGTTGAACATTATGACATTATAACTCAAAAAGATCACTCATCTAAATCCTAGTATTCAAAAGCATAAAATACCATATGTGGACTCTAACCATTGCATAGCCGATATGCAACATTAGCTACTTTAAGGTCATCACGCCTGGCTACCTCCGTTTTTCACCTGCCAGGTAACGTCTATGGCTTAATTACAAGTGATCTTGCAGGTACCCGGCGTTATGCAAAGAGTGAATTTCCACCCGGTTACGCAACTAACAAAGACGTGAAGCCATTCAGCACGACTATGATGCAAATTCAAATGGTTGTGAGCTGAAAGGAGAAAGCCTTTCAAATGCATGAGAATTGAACTTTGGTTGTTACTCGCTGTGCTTTCATTCAACTTAATAGCATGCCATAAGACTCGTGGAATGGCCTTACAAATGGTATTTTCATGTGTCTCTATATGCATATATATTTCAAGCATGTGTATAAGAACTTAATATCATGTCGACGAATTTTGATGTTTTTAGATTTTAATACATGATATTCGTCCTTTGCTAATTTTGCAATCATCACTTTATTTATTTTTTTTCGTTCCTTTTATGTACATACATCACCATCTATTTTGTGGTAAGTATTTTCGTTTTTAAAATATGAATCTTTTTTCTCTTCATTTTCATTTTCATGATCATTCTTTTTTTTTTCAATTTTAGATTTAACTTCCGCCTATACTCTTCTATGAATGGAGAACAGGTTCTGTGGATGTACAACTTCTTTATTGCAAGATTACGACGTTTCAGTGTTGATACTTACGCCGTTATCAAGCATTCGATCATAACGGCATTAGCATTATTACCGAAACGTCGAAGTCTTCACTTGCCATACTACTGTATTGCTTGATAACGGCGTTACTATCTACACCGAAATGTCGAAAGCTTGCAATAAAGAAGTAGAACATCCATAGAACCATAGAATTAGTTATAGAGCCTTTCTCATTGAGTTTAATCTTGTGGATTTGCATACAAACACAATTCTCTTGACTTTTGAACTAACAGACAGAATATCATAGCTTGATACTCATGCAATATCCAGCCATTAAGCGGGTATCCTTTATAAATTAAGCCTTAAAAACCTTTATAACCCCCCCCCCCCCCTCCCTATTCATTTTCCTCTGCTTTTTTATCTTAGTTATTATATAACAACTAACTCCTCTGCTTTTTTATTTTAGTTATTATATAACAACTAACTCCATTATACTATCATGAGTAAAAATGAAGTATATCACCGATATGTGTCTGTCTGATTGATAAACGATAAATAAGTGATAAATGTTCATAACAATACGTATACTTTAAAACCCATTAGAAAAGTAAAGTGCGTGCATAAAATTACCCCATTGCCTTTTCCCTTATTCTCAATCCATTTTCTTTTAATAATGCTAATTTATAATTTAAATTTCTTGGGAAATAAACTTGAAAACCTCAACCACATTAAATCTAAACCCACCACTAATGTAACAATGTAGATTAAAAACAGTTTGCTGATAGCTAGTATCAATATCTGTAAGCTTGAAGGAAAAAGAATTCTATCACTTTCTGTAAACTTGAAGGAAAAAGAAAGTTAGCGTTGAAACTTGTACATCAGCAAGCTCTCGACTCGGTCTTTACAACTGTCTATTCATCGCGAATTGTATGAACACAAGACTGCTGTTATGCACCTTCGATCCTATAATTCATAATCTTTCACTCTCTTTTCAAATTTTCATGTCTTTTTCAAAAGAATAAAATTCTTTTGAAAATGAAATCTCTGAGTGGAGAGTGATGAAATATGCAAGCCCAGTTTACCCACCGCCTACGTAAAACACTCTCTCACTGGGTCCACCCTCCTGACAAATACATTCCATTGTACAGTGAACATCTTCTACTATATTTAGCGTGAAAGTAAATATGATTATAAATAAATCATAAGCTCAATAAGTAGGCTGGTGAAATGGGACAGTCATCCCTTCTTAACCCAATCATCCGGTGAGGGGAGAGGGGGGTCCGGGTGGAGCGGTGGTGGTGGTAAAATTTGTGTACGGTGTAATAACGTGTTTGAATAGGATGAGTTGAGATGGTAGAAAGGAAATGTTTAGATATGGAGTTTTGGTGGTAAATGAGTGTGTGTGTGTGTGGGGGGGGGGGGGGGGGGGGGTATGGATAATGAGCATGATCTTGTGTAGAGGACTTGCAGTCAGTCGCATGGAGATTGAGGATGTGGCCGTGCCTATATATGTCCAGAGAAAATGCGCGTATGTGTAAAGGGGGTTGGGTTTCTTCTGTGTTTCTTGTTTTTTGTTTTTTTTTATAAGATAGAGTATAGTTTGTAGGTGACAGTGCTAACAGAATTAGGTACGGTTTTGGGGTAGACGTGCAGTCTCGCGTATAGAGGTTGAAGATGTGGGAGTAGATCATGTGGGGGAGGGTAAGGTGGGGAGAGAGAAGGGGGAGGGTGAAGGGGGAGGGTGGTCTCAACGTGGAAACTGGTGCGAGAGAGGAAGAGGGGTCAGGCACCCCTTTCGGAGATGGGGTACGATAGAACGAATATATCAGGGGATTATAAGGGGAATAGTTTACCCTAACCAAATACATCCGCTGTACCAATATTTGCTAGTCTCCGATGAAAGATACATCCCCGGACTAGGCCGTGATTCGACAGAATTGTTGCGACACTTTTCTGTTTGAACTTCTGCAAAATGAATAGGGAACGCTTTGCCATACACCCAAAATACAGCATGAAAAGTAGCTGTGGAAAATGTTTAACACGTTAAACCTGCATTTCTAGTAGTTTCATGTTATGATTTTATTTACCCTATGTAAGAATTACGTATGTATGAATTCAATGACTAACGAAAACTTGTTCATATAATTCCACGAAACGTGGAACATAATTTTCCATGTTCCATGTGTGTTGATAAAAACTAAAGAATGATGGAAGAAGTATTGAATGTTCTTTCTTTCTGAAGTTGCTAGGCAATGTAAATTACGATCACGCAGAAATTGAATATATAAACATAGAAGGCTTATTTTTCCTGCCTTTAACAAAAATGTTAATTCAAGTACTTTCAACAATATTAGATGAAGAAAGACATGTATTATTACTTCGAAAAAAGATACCTTTGAAATTTCATATTTTAGTGTGTTATGATTATCTCAAAAACTTTCAACAATCATGATATTACCAGACGTGTTGTAAAATACTATTTTCAGTTTAAAACTCACAGATAAAAAACTTTCATAACAAATTAAAGCGTTATATACCTCCAACAACCGTCAGTTATTCGATATTGTTTTCTTGAGTAATATTGTACCTGGAAGAAAATAGAAATTATCCGATTTTCGCTTTTAAAGAGCCACTCCGTGAGTTGATGGAGTATAAGCCAAACTTAATCAATGGTGTCATTTGATCGCGAAGTATCGACTGTTACCAAAAAGATACATTTTAAAGCTTGTTGTTTTTTACAGTGACAATATGAAGGTAGAATTATGATCCAAAACCGGACAGTGGCGCGCGTCAAACAGTCAAACGTAAGACCTATATCTAAAACAGCCAGGAGGGCAGTTAGCAGTTGGTAGTGTTTGCAAGGTTATATAACTACACCTCTGTACATTTATAAGGCTGTTCTTAGATTTTCATGGAAAACTAGTATTTGTCATATATATGTCTTTTGGACATGAAGAGTTAAGATGTTTTGATTTAATATCACTACATATGACATTTAGGTTCGTATCAAAGGTAAATAAAATGTTATGAAAATCACGGAGTGGCTCTTTAAACTGAGGTGACATTTTGTACGGTGCTATCTTAAATCTATATTTCTTTGAAAATTGTCATACTTGTTAAAAAACAAGGCTTCTGAAGATTGACAATTACATGCAAAATTCAGAAATTGATATTATTAGGAGTTGTTTACCATTTAGATGCATATTCATTCAGAAGTGGTTAACTTAGATTCTCTTGTCCCTTTATATCTAAAAATATTTATAGATCTTATATTTAATGGATATTGTAGTTGAATAAAGAAGAGTGCATTCACTACGCCCCTTTACAAATAATCGACGTTTAAAGTTAATTACATTTAGCAAGTTTATATTTGACAGGCAATTTTATTTACAAGGCAGAGCAGAAATAGTTAATATTCCACTTTTACAATTAATTGCAAAATATCCATAAAGGAATTAATTGAACATGATGACCATTGACTGTTCTAATGTGCTGTCTGCGTAAGGAAAAGCGTTTTATGACACAACAATTCTTTAACTTTCTTTTTAAAGTCGGATTTAGATGATATCAAGAAATGATAAGTACCCATCAACATTTTAAAAATATAATCGATGACGCCTAACCACGTCCTTACTACAAACCCCTTTAAGATCAAACTTGTACTGCCTTTGATGAAAACAGGGCGAGGCCTTCTCTAAACATGTTAATAATTAAACGTACGTTGTGAAAATAGATACTCTACCAAAGCACTGCCACGTTCGACTTGTAAATAGAAACAGGCAGGGTGCTATTTTGCGCCCGTTGCTATTTACATCAGTGTACAATCTTCTGGACTGGTAGAGCCTGGAAACTAGTGACGTCGATCTGCACAGAAGCGCTAAATATTGATGCCGCGGTTGTTCCATAGTCTTGTTATGGTTACCACATAATTTAAGTCATTCACAAAGCATAGTAATGTAAAATTTAATTTTTTATATCGATTTTGTTTCTAGGGTCGTTCACATGTGGGTAAAATCATTGAAATGACTGGTACTTCACTGAATTGAATAGTTTCGCTCGTGAGACACTTTGAGACCTACACATGGTAGCCTTAAATTGTAATTGTGTAAATACGGTCTTTAGTTTACACAAATTATGTTTCTTTAAAGTAGACAATATTTCTTGTCTTCTTAGAATTTCAAACGATGTTGATGATCTTGGATTTTACTATCGTAATTTTGATCAAATTGTATTATCATAAATGATCAGAACTGACCTTCTGTATCTTGAAACTTTAACAGCTTACTATAAAGTATTATATTACTATCTGTTAACTACTGAAATATTTCAATTAAGATTATAAAAGTCGATTTCGAGTCACTTGCATAAGCGTTTTCACAAGTCAACATTACACGATCTCTGATGAATATGTAATGAATATTTATTACCATCACATTTTCTTCTAATATGAGTTTTGCATGTTACTGTAGTATCTATCATATTCTATACATTTTCACATTAGATCATGCATTTGAAACATTCGCATTGCAACAAGGTGTCTAAGCATCAATAAAGATGCAAAATGAAAGTAAATCTCTTCATACAAACAATAGAAATATTCACTCACTCACGGAATCTGTTAAAAAGGCTTTATCTAAAGTTGAAATTTGATAGCAAAGATCGGATATCTAGATTTTACACACATGACTACGTGAAAAACTTTTTACACGGGCCAACGGCCTACAAAACAGAAATAACCCCTCTAAAGCCATTCACCCAACAATTTTATATCGATTTTATCGATTGAACCGATTACCTCATGCTGTTGTGATGTTATATAATAATTTACGAGGAAGTTTATTGATCTCCCGTTCTTGAAATCGGCCCTACATGGTTCCTACATTATTTCTGCTCGTGTTTTTTTAACCTAAATTCTTCGATAAAGTGACGGAATTTAATTCCACGAGAATAACCAAGGGAAGGTTTAAAAACACTATGGCGTTCGTAAGACACCAAACTGTAGTGTGATGTATTGATAGAGAATACCCTAGAAAAAGTTGTTTGTTTTATTGTAACAGCAATGTTCGATTGGTAGAGGTGGATTTCGACAGTTGCTGACAGGCCGATTAATGGAGATACAAATTCAAGAAGGAATTCTTTTGGTATTTTTCACAAACAAACGACGTCTCCTCGTTAACTGAACATAATGCCGAACTGTCCCTGAGACCGTTGGTTTCATTCCGTTTACGTTATGCTTTTGTCGTATATGTTTCTTGGAAACCATTACCCATTTTATTGGATTGCTGTTGCAATATTTCTTCTCGGGTTTCATATAGAAAACACACCTTTTTCCGTTAACATTATACATTTCATCTTTCTTTTTCTTCTTATGGTAAAAGCGGGATTATACATTGAATTAAATATGACAACAATCATACCAAAGTTAATAGAAAACATAACAGAAAAAGTCACGTTTCAAACGATCAACATCAGCATTACTACTTTATCACCACTGCATAACAATCAGTAAAAAATCCCGATCCCTATATACCATTACTGAAACATTACTACTTCCTCTTCACTGAAACATCTTTTTAATCTGCCTGAAACATTACTATTTTATCTTATTTGCAACACCACGGCTCTACCGTCACTGAAACATCCCTGTTTCATCTTCACTGAAAATTCACTATTTCATCTTCACTGAAACATCACTATTTTATCTTCACTGAAACATCACTATTTTATCCTCACTGAAACATAACTATTTCATCTTCAACGAAACATCATTATTTCATTATCACTGAATCATCATTATTTCATTTTCACTGAAACATCTCTATTTAATCCGACTGATACATTGCTATTGTATCTTCTCTGCAGGACCACTGCTCTACCATCACTGAAACATCACTATCTTATCCTCACTGAAACATAACTATTTTATCTTCACCGAAACATAACTATTTCATCTTCACCGAAACATCAATATTTCATTATCACTGAATCATCACTATTTCATCTTCACTGAAACATCACTATTTTATAATCACTGAAACATAACTATTTCATCTTCACTGAAACTAAAGTATTTCATCATCACTGCAACACCACTTTTCTACCATCACTATTTTATCATCACTATTTCATCTTCACTGAAACATAACTATTTCATCTTCACCGAAACATCAATATTTCATTATCACTGAATCATCACTATATCATCTTCACTGAAACATCACTATTTTATAATCACTGAAACATAACTATTTCATCTTCACTGAAACTAAAGTATTTCATCATCACTGCAACACCACTTTTCTACCATCACTATTTTATCATCACTATTTCATCTTCACTGAAACATCACTATTTTATCATCACTGACATATGCCTATTTAATCGTCACTGAAACATCACTATTATACCATCACTGCAACATCATTACTCTATCATCACTGAAACATCACTACGTTATAATAACTACAAGACAAAAAATAATTAACCATTAAGGATTTTCAAAGGAACGTGAAGGGACAAATTAATTAGGAACTTGAAAAAATACAAGGACATGTGTACTATCAATGGTATTTGTAAATCGTTATGTCTGATACTGCCAGGCTTATGCAAAAGCTAAAGCAGATTAATAGTCATATCGTGTAAGTGAATGTGCAGCTTATAGTACAGCGGACATACAGGGAGTATACAGCAAAGTGAGTGAGTGAGTGAGTGAGTTGGGGTTTAACGCCGCTTTCAAGATTATTTCACTTATATCGCGGCTGCTAGTATTATTGCAGGGAGAAAGCCCGCAACACCATTGTGAAACCTGCGAGCATCGGCTGGAACTAGCGAACCATGGGTGGTACTGCACTGAATTGCAGTGTAGCATTGCATCAAAACCTGACTGTGTGTAGAACCACAGGGGCGTGTATCGCTTAGAAATAGCTTTAGAAAGACATATATACCTATAGACCCTACCTATGTGTGTAGAACAGTTCTGTACTGCAGACAAAGTTGCCGAGCCCCTGGCGGGATTCGAACCACGGACCTCTTGATCCGAAGCCGAACGCTATAAAGCAAAGCTTTCTTTGACTATTATATACTCAGAACAATAAGTAAAGTAAAGTAAGTGCTCGTGAAACTCCGACTTTACTCGTGCGACGAGTTTAAAGCATGAGCTTGTGTAGTTGGAGAAATCAGCTTTTTTTGGTGGCAACAATATCGTCTGTTATCTAGAACAAATGATTGCATATGAGTTCGAGTTTCAAGTATGGCAAGGCGTGGATTATCAATAGGGTAGAGATGGCGAATAATTGGTATGCGAGATAGCGATATGTCCTGCATAGCTATTGCCTGACAGTCGGGGTATCATAACAGTGTTATCACACGTTTGGTACAAAAACGCGTCCAAACCAATGACGTGAAAGACCATGTGACATCTGGACGCCCAACAGTAACATCTGTTCTTGAAGATTCGGAACGTTAGACACCTCCCCTTCACTAATGCCAGAGTACTGAGGGATAAACGGATTACCCACAGGACCGTCATCAACCCTTTGGAATCGCCTTCGAACGGCGGGTTATAGGGAACGTAGACCTCTCAAACGTGTGAAATAAACACAACGGTACATTAATAAACGTCTAAGGTAGTGTAGAGCGAGGCTGGATTGGATTTTGGCATCATTGATCTGATGTGTGAAGGATGCTTTTGCTGATTGTGAATGGCCGAATTCGTGTTTGGCGACAAACACAAAGACACCAAGACATGTCGAACCAACCTATCAGTGTGGTGGTGGCTCCGTGATGATATGGAATTGTGTCTCCTACGGTTGTAAACTTAACCTTGTGACAGTTCCAGGTACACTCAATGCTCAGAAATAACATCCTTCTCCCTGCGGTAATTCCACATTTCGACAACCAACCTCTTCGTATAAGACCAGTTTACATGGATGACAATGCTATACCCCACAGGGCCAGAGTAGTAACACAGATTCTACAGCGAGAAGCCATAACGATACTCCCGTGGCCTGTTTGCAGTCCCGACTTGAACCCGATAGAACATCTTTGGGATAGTCTTGGTCGCCGTATAAGAGACCCTCCTGTTCAAAACTGTGGCAGAGGTGGATGCAGCACTGCATCAGGAGTGGCAGCAGATTCCTCAACAATCATACAGAGACTGTTGTATCGACCGATATAACAGCAATGGCAATAGTTGTTTTTATTACACAGTTGCTGAAAAACACTCAGTTTGGAAGAGGTTGGTTGTCGAAATGTGGAATTACCGCAGGGAGAAGGATGTCAGTAAAATGTAAAGCAATCCACTTATCGTTGTCAATTTTGTCAAGTCGACAGACCCTTATTACCACTGAATACCAATTTATACATCTTTATAATCAGGAATACATGTGAGTTACATGCATTTGTTAAACTGTAGTTTAAATTCTGGTTGCGCTTAACTTTTTGTTCTGAGTATATATGTAGAGGAACCAATGACTCTTCGTACAAATCACGAAGCTCACACTCAACTCAATACTTAAAACTGTAAAGTACTTGACGCAGGTTAATAAGGATTAGGTTAGTTCCAAGTGAAGCTATGCATACTGACGCTATTTACACAGTTACAGTGACTGTGTCTAGTTAGCAAGATAGGCAAATAGTATTGAAATGCTTCAGTTTTATTTGATTTTTGTAAAACTGTTTATCAATTATTTCATAATATTATGAAATTGGCTTTTAAAGGAACAACATTTGACTACTGTTAAATGATTTCATTTTCTTAAATAATGAAATTTTACTTTGAATTGATTCATCTATTTAGTCAATACAAATCATGGTAATAAAATACAATACAATGAACAGTTAGTATTCATTTCGCTCCTGTAAACTTCTGTAGTAAGAAAATGATCTCAAACCTAGTAAATAATTCATCAAAGGAATATATTATTTTCAAAAAGTCACGAAAAACAAATATGGAACATTCTGTAAAGCCAGCTTTTGTCCATAGTAGAAAAAACATGAACCTTTACAATTCTGACATCAAAGTTAAAGCTACACGCTAGATTGACCCGCACGTTTGTAAACAGCAATCTTTATAAACTATTCATATGCAGGCGTCATTAGCGAAGCTCGACCCCTTATAATTCCCCTTGTTAATTTGCAACTACAGGGTTTACTTAAACAAACACGGATCATGCGGCTATTTACTTTAAGACGGTTCGCAACAAAGGGAGATAGACGTATTCAAGTCTGCATTAAATGTATCAATAATTAACTGTGTAGCAATTGTTGACCAATGTCCTGATTTTCCTGTCCATCCTCGAACTGAACAAATGGACTGGCGTCCCTCGCTTGACCGCCCTCGCGTGACTACTGTAAAAATCGATATTGACCGGAGGATGACCAACAGCAGTGGTCATATCAGATACAGATCTCGTGTGAACTTCCGGATATGTCAATTTAGATATGATGTTCATATTGAAGACGTGTCAGGCTGGTTTATTGAGTTTCGCCATCTTGCAAACAATATGAAAGCCTAAAATAAATATGGACCAACTGTATATTCGAACTGAACTGCAGAATATGCTCGTTTGTAAATAAAGGCGTCATTTTCCCACATAAAAATCGTTTTACGTTCATGAAAATGTAGGAACAAACCCGCCTAAGTACTGAGGTTTTCATAAAATCAAAGGTATTACGTCGACTTACTTAAGAGCACTTAAGATTAGAAATCTATGAGTGTAGGCCTTGGTCAAAGGAACATTACAATATCAACTTGATCTTAAGATGCCTAGATAAGACAAGTGAATAAGATTAATTTCTGTTAGGGAATTACCGTTGTTTTGACATATTACAAATTCCATAAAATTCTTATTTCTTGGTCTGACCAGATATTTAACATCTGTTTGTATGTAGCCTACCTGTTTTTTATTACCCATATGGTTAATTATAAGCGGTGACATATTTTCAATATGAGCACATGTGCACATATCACTTTTGCCTAGCAACGATTGTTACAGAGCGAGTTACCGTCTTACGTCGTCTGTGACGTCATAAAACCATTGTTCGTGACGTCACTGTAGCGGGCCTACCTGTTTTATCTTAACCTATGAGTCAGACCTAACATGTTTGTGAGTCAACTGGAAAGCATCAATTCATCTCCTAAACTACCTATACTACAAAAATTTTAAATACAAATCAAATGTTAAGTCCTCAGAATGAACCCACACCGAGTTTAAACAATATTCCAAACCAACAACCTGCACCTTACTGTAACACAACGCTTTTAAGTATAGAATATAGGGTAAACATCCAAAATCTTCCAACTATTCTTATTGTATTTCATATACAAAAGGCGTGTTAAACTGGAGGTATTTGCAAATATATTCAAGTGGGGGTCAACGTCCAAAAAAGTACCCGTTGGCCGGTGGTATGTAGGTAAAACATTTACAATTACCTACACATACTTTTACTAAGCTTAAACAGTGTGGAGAATTTTAAGCAGCCTTTGTTCTTTTTGACCATATTTGCAGAAGGGAAAAGTGTACCTGTCGACTTTTGCCATTATAGGATGAAGCTGGTTAAAATGTCGAGCAGACGACATTACCAATTCAAGCCCACAAACGCAGGATTCAACAAAAGGCCACTGGACTGAGCTGAACCTAAGTAAACAATTAATCTCGTCGTTAGAACCAGAATACCTTCAATGAAAACAAACCCATGGATTCGTTTTACTGTACAGGTCCTTTCTACCCCTATTGGATATTCTGAAAGTGTCGCCATGTTTGCAGTTTGCTTAGACTGGTTTGTTCAGGTGTGAGCGCAAACTCCCTGTCATGGCGGATGGGTGGTCGACTTTGGGACCCAATACACAGCCGCGTGTGAAATCCATTTTACAATCCCCGAGCCTCAAACACTTATGTTCTTTTGGGCAATAATGCCATAGAAATATCAAGATTTATTTTCCATTTGCTTCTAAATTATACATTTCCTGAAGTAGCCGAGCAAATCTATCATTGAATTCAGGCAGTGTTGGGTTACTATATATGGTGTCAGCAAACGTAATTATTTATTGACTAAACATCCTCCATGAATGTATTCATCACATGTCTTTCATTTCCCCCTCTTCTATTCGGAGCATCATACCCCTTGAAATCAGTAAGAGGTATTTTTGATCCCTGAAATAGTAAGCTATTGTCAATTTATAAACCCTTTCTCAACATACGCTTTAACCGTTAAGTAAATGAGAGACACTGGTCTTCCGAGTGTTAAATGGATAACACTTGAGATAATCACGTAAAGCATGAAGTATGATTATTCCATATCCAATAAAGTAATCAAAAACTTAAATGTTGTTTTAGTAGTAAAAACAGTTCGACCTTTGGAATAGTACTGTACACCATTACCATTCACTGTTCTTCGTAAGTTATGGTTTACTTTTCAGAATACTGGAGACACGTTGTAGGATAAATACAGTGATGAAAAGAAATGAAAAAGTAACAATAACTTGTTCTTGACTTTTGACTGTTTCTTAGTTTCATAGTGGTTGCTAAGGTTATATTCTTCTTAGAGGATAACAAGAAGCGCGAGTAGACGTAAAACCTTTATCTTTACATTTTTCTGAAGGATACTGTAGGATAAATGTTTTTGACTTTTGGTTATTTCAAGTATCTTAGTTGTTGCTAAGGTTATATTTTTCTTAGAGGATAACGTCAAGAGGTGCATGTAGACGTGAAACAATTACTTGTTCTTTCTAGAGGATGGAAGTGTTATAGTTTTTTAGAGGATGGAAGTGTTATAGTTTTTTAGAGGATGGAAGTGTTATAGTTTTTCTTGAGGATGGAAGTGTTATAGTTTTCTAGAGGATGGAAGTGTTATAGTTTTCTAGAGGATGGAAGTGTTATAGTTTTCTAGAGGATGGAAGTGTTATAGTTTTTCTTGGGGATGGAAGTGTTAAGTTTTTTTTAGGATGGAAGTGTTATAGTTTTCTAGAGGATTGAAGTGTTATAGTTTTTTAAAGGATTGAAGTGTTATAGTTTTCTATAAAATTGATAGAGATATTTCTGTTTTGTTATTTCAGATTTGTTAGAAAAATGTTCAGTCTTTATAGATAAAACATCTAAATAACTTTCAAAGAAGAGGTTTAAATGAAGGGTTATACGTTTTGTGTATGAAATTGCCTCTCCTCTTGTCTTCTGTTTCAAAAAACTATCTCAAAACTTCGGTTGAACTGTAAGTATATCAAAAAGAGTGTTGAACAAATAGACCTGAGCACAATCATCCATTGAGTAAAATAAAAAATATCTGTAACATACGTTAATATAAAAAAAACGAAGTTTTTTTTATTTGTTATCATCTTAAGTTGAAACGGTACTATTCATAAGGATATTTCATAAGAATCATATACTTAAGAAACTTAAGCGGCCAAGGTGCTTTTCACAAAACAACTTTTACTAAGGTTAACCTTAACTTCCATTCTTTAACATTGCTAAAGTTACCTTAACTAAGGTTACTTTAAGGACTTACGATCAACTTACGGCTTTGTGAAAGAAGGCCCTGTTCATGATTTTTCTGGAAAAGCATTATTTCGATATAAACATATTTATTCACAATAAAACATTTGGTACACTTTATCCATCAGAGTGAAAGTGAAGTGCTGATATATAATATTGAAATATAATGTGCCTACATTGATATGTACATAGATATATTGTATTTAGAAATGAAGTATAATTTCAAAGCCGCTAATGGCTGAAATATTGCCCAAGCGGCGTTAAACAATAACTCACTCGCTATATTTTAAAAAGTACTCACATATAAAAGTATAGTTAAAAGGGAAAAAACAAATTACAAATTTATCTATAGATAAAGCAGCATTCTAATCTAATCTCAATTTTTTTTGTGTGACCTTTTTCAGAAATATGTAAATGGTCATTGTAATATGAAACTGCATGACCATTTAACATTAAATCGAAATTTATAAGCGTTCTCTTAGGGATATTGTAATAATATTACAAACTTCTGATGTTTCGTATTAGAATACATACTTAATTCAATGAAATAATGATACAAATGTTCACAATTGAATTTGCAGTTATATGCAGTATGGTCTGTTAGACCAATAGTATACAGATCATCGTTTACTCTGCTTCCAGTAATAACTGAGTATGAATTGTAATATTTTCTTTTACTAACGAAAATTATGTTGGTGATTTAAATTCACATGAGAATATATAAAATGTTTTGTGTGTGGATAGATTCAACATCTTTTTCATGCAGTGGAAAGTTATTCCAAGCCATTAATCTCCCAATCTCATTAAAATCAGTTAGATCATTTATCGCGCATACCTCGCTGATCTGATTGCTGACTCGTAAAAGGGTTAGATCAGGTGACCTTTTTGTGATCAATTTGATTTTATATATCATAAATCTTCAAAACCCCTTTCAATCAAAGATTTGGAATATCTTTCAAGTTTGTTACTTCATGTTCGTTCGTTACAGACGTACCTAGCCATTCCATAGGCATAGCTTTTGAAAACCTTCGTTCATAGTCTCATTTTCAACTCGTTCAAATCTTTCATCACATATTCACTGAGGACTTTATTATATACTCATCATTCTATATCTCAACATAACACTCATAAATACAAAAAATGAAAATGAATGAATAACGAAAACGACATGATTTTAATTTCTACTTGAAAATCAACTGAAATAATAAGCTATACGAATTATCATTTGAGTTATTATCTCTGGTACATTTGGGTTACCACTTCAGTTGCAGAGCTTGGTCAAATGCGAATATCGAACCTTCCTGTTTATTTAATATAGCATTACATAAGATCTAACGTGCTTTTCATATAGTTATGTGCTTCTGTGCATGTTTTCAGAAAATATATAACAAAGTAGATTATATTGTGCGTGGAAGCGGTTAATGCTTTTGAAGGATTGTGGGGTTGTGCCTTTAAGTATTGGGGATTCATGATTTTACCCTTGATATTTATAAAATGAATGTGATGACGTCGTCATAAATAATTTAATCGTAACACATCTAAGTTAAGTATATCCATATTCAATTAAATGTATCCTTGTGAAAATAAACTTATGTTGTAGAAAATATATGCACATTATTATAACTTTTTAAAAATATATATGTTATGAGTGGTTTAGTGAGACTTATATATATATATATATATATATATATATATATATATATATAATATAATTCATTACCCGTTTAGAAACTATTCCTACCATATTTGGACACGAATATCGTCTAAATTCCTAGTCTAGTGACGTCATACACATCAATGACTCATGACCCGACTGTTAGATCGCACACTTATCCCGTTTCCATGGAAACAAACAAAACATTTTCCGATAAATGCCGTTCACCAACATACCAATGAAAACTAATGCTACGTACCTGAAGCTCTTTTCGTATAACTATTTCTACAGATTTTCTTCTTGATGTAATTATTTGAATGTCATATCTAAGCAAATGTTTTTAAAAAAGGCAAGTTTTTATCTTTACTGTCTTGTAAAGAACTTGTCACTATATACAATGACTGAAATTTACAAGAAAGGTAAGTATTGAATATGTATTTAGTTCATTCAATAATTCAAAATCTTGTTTCTCTACAAAAATGATGAAATTTATATGATTTTTTAATATTTATTAATTTTAATTGACGTCATTTCATCATTCTATCTCTTTCGTAATCGATATCATCTTGAAATGACACAACTATATTTAGTAATCACACTCAACGTCAATGTATATCTATATAACCTCAATCAAGATGACTATGCTTTGTCCGTCGGCCCCGCCCACTAATGACGTCATGTATATGATTAACCAATGAGGAATAAGGAAATGTCACCTGTTGTTAGCGATGTGTCATAGTGTGTAATTCTATTGATTATGAGCTTAGATATGTGTATTGTTGTGCATGTCAAACATTACAGTGGAGACTTTAATTGTTTGTTTTCCGTCATCAGTGGAAGCTATCTACGAATAACGAGCATGATATTTGTTTATTTTTCTGCTGTACGACAGTGTCACGTTGATCGACCCGCAAAATATCTTTTTCATTTTTGTAAATATCTATTTACTTTTCTTCAATTAAGTGATGAAAGGTTTTGAAACAAGAAGTTGAACTTCATCAAAAACACTGAATATTCCATTTTACTTATATATTTATGTAATAAAAGGTAATTCAAGTACATTCATACCTTTTTAAATATACTTGATAAAATCTGCCCTCTGATGTTTATTGCTCTAAGATCTATCTAATAGAATGTTTCATTTATTTTAAAGAATAGTGTAGGTAAAAATGGCAATATTTGAACCGAATTCTTCGTCAAAATTCTAAAATGGTATCAATATCATTGCATAAACGGTTTTACAGTTCTAATTCACGGTAAATTCAATTTTAATTAAAATAATTTGTTGGTAATGTAGTTAGCATCGATAAGTGAATAGAGTATTAAGGATACAAGATTTTGTATGAGTACCGATTGGAGCCAAGGTGGCTAGCTGGATAAGGCTCCTGACAGTTGACTAAGAGTGTGGGGTTAAATCCCAAACGATGCATTGGTTGTAATATTTCATCCCAGCTGTTACTTCCATACAGCATCTACACATAACATTCGCAAACCTGATATTTCATATAACGAAAGATTTCCTTTAAAGATATCAATTTGTGATCAAAGGATACTGTTCAAATATATTTGATGTTCACACGAATACCCACTACTTTACTATGAAAATGATAACAATAACTTGTGGAAATATTTTTACATGTTCAAACCAAATAATAAAATTTGCGGTGAAAATATCATTATTATTATTATTAATTGCTTCAAAGGAAGGCTTAAAACAAATAGATAAACAATGAAACCATTTCCGGGGGAAAGGAAATGGAATTGGGTACAATGACTTTCCCAAGGACACCGTTAATATAACAAATGAATACAAAGGTCTTAAAGCAATGGATAAAATACTTCGATTTAAGGCAAATCACGTTGGCACCTATGGCTATCACACCTCGATCAGACATTATAGTAAACGCTTCCTTTAAGACAATGGATACCGTGATGGTCAGTGTAATTAACCCCCAGGTGAGACAGCAATATCGATATTCCAATCTGGACATTGTCATAGAATGCTTTGACCAGCGTCCGTGCTGACAAGCATGGGAGCTGACCGGAAAAATGTATAATTGAATGAAATTAGGGCAAGATGAAGATCAGGTCACCGAGAAATGTGACCAGCTTGACCATTCACTGACCACTCTTTGTTGTGTATTTCTGTAAAGGGAGTTGTATGTATACATGCTTGTAATCCAAGTCTTATTATAGTCACAGGTATAAGCATGTTTTGAGAGCATGAAAAGAACTATTGTCGATAATGATGTCCTTTAAAGTATATATATACATAATGATTTTGATATTGTTTTTTGTTAGATACGTGTATAAACAATTGTTAATCAACAATGGACTGGATGTTCTTGGAAAGTGATCAGCTGTTTAAAACCAGATCTTTGTAAAAGACTGATAATGGTGTAGAGGCTGTGTGTATGAATAAAATGTTTTTCAATTTTACCGTTTTACGACTACATACTTACAAAATGTTTATCGTTATAATCCAATCATTCACGAACTTCTATCATAAATTCAAGGTATAATGTATTTCTAAGGTATAAGTAAATTATCAATGCTTGCATGAGAATTGACAGAAAGTTGTAAATTTTAAGAAGATTATTTTTATCCATTATTCATTTAATGTACTTGATCACTGAAACATGTATTAATAAATAAATTATGGCAAAATTGTAACCAGTTGTGTAAAAAAGTGTATTTATGAATTATTATACTATATATAGGTCTCAGGCCTTCGTACTGGAATAAATACTCGACTTTTTCTTCGATATTAACGTCACAGTCTTGAACTCTTCATTCTGAAACGTGAGTGTGTAGTTGTGTAAAGAACTTGGTTTTTTTTTAGTTTAGATACGAGTTATGATCGTAGGGTTGAAACAAAAGAATATTCACCCATCTACAGCGATGAATCGATATTCTTCAAAGAAAACTATTTGATATTGCATAAACATTTTAAACTTAATTTTTGTTTCAGGAATATATGTTTGATAAAAAATATGAAAATAACATTGTGACATAATTATGCAAAGTTAGGTTCGTTAAATTAGTTTTGAGTTTAGTTATGATTGTAGGTTGAAAGAAAAGAATATTTTCCTATCTTGAGCGATGAATCGATATTATTCAAAAAGAATTTCCGATCTTGCATAAACAGTTTCAAAGTCATATTTCGTTTCAGGACTTACATGTGTGGTACCAAATATAGAAATACCCTTTTTACATTTGTAAGGCTATGTTCATTAAAGAGCCACTCCGTGATTTTCATAACATATCATTTACCTTGATACGAACCTAAATGTCGTATGTGATGATATAAAATCAAAACATCTAAACGTTTCAAGTCCAAAAGATATATATATGACAAATACTGGTTTTCCATGAAAATATAAAAACATCCTTATAAATGCACAGAGGTGTATATATCACGTCCAATATACATGGATACTAGTTATATAACCTAAAAACACTATCAACTCCTAACTGCCCTCCTGGCTGTATTAGATAAGTCTCCAAAATTACGTTTGACTATTTAACGCGCGTCACTGTCCGGTTTTCGATCATAATTGCGACTTTCTACCTTCATATTATCACTATAAAAAGCCAATAAGCTTTAAAATGTGTTTTTTGGGTAACAGTCCATACTTCGCGATCAGATTACACCACTGATTAAGTTTGGCATATGTGACTCCAACAACTCACGGAGTGGCTCTTTAAGCTATCATGTCACCTTGATTTATACAATCATTGAGAGATATGTCGTAACCATACAGTGAATTAATATTTGTTTAAAATTTAAAATATCAATTTAGGCTTATTGAAAGGTAAGAAAACATGATAAAGGTGTAGGTTGAGCCAAATTTAATACACAAACAAAACAGCAAGCAAAACCAAAGTATAAATTTTAAGATAATAAAGGGGTTAACTATCTCCCCCATAAAGATCCCAACCAGCATCAACATTTATTATTAGATTTTGACAATCATTGAATCATATGTTGAAACCATACAATGAATCAATCATCGGTGATATACCAAATGAATCTAGGGTCATATTGAACTTTATATCATGAATCTCTCTTTTCGTTTTTTGATATTTACTTTTCAAAGCATGAACCATGAATTTGAGAATATTTCTAATTACGATAATTTTGTAACCTATCCGAGCGAGGTAGTTCTTCCTTTCCTTGTTCTATCAAAGAAACTTGTTTGACCAATCAAAAGTGTCGATCTTTGAAGACTCCATGCAGTGAAAGACAAAAGCTCCAAACTGCCCGTGTGCGGCTTTGTCTGTAGAATCAAAGAGTTGACAATAATGGTAGGTTGGGCTAGAACCTGGTGTCAACTTGTGGAATAAGTTGTTTATTTAGTCTCCGTCCTAAAAGCGTCGTTCTATAGATCGAAAACCGGGGCATTGTTTAAGGAATGCTGTTCTATCGTTTGCCAATATATGAAGTATGAATATTTCACAAGACCTCTTCCAAAGAAAGAGAATTTTTTAAGCCTGGGCTTTTTTTCATGTCTTGTCCAAATATTGTCTTTCGGTATCGTCCATAATGCGACAAGTGTGTTTTGTACGTTGCCATGACAATGGATTGATTCGAAAGCTCTCTGATCAACCAGAGTGCTCTAGCTTTGGCGACAGATGCTATAAATCTGGGATTTTGGTCTCACTGGTTGCCATAGTAACCATAATCGGAATTATACTGTTATTGCAAAGGTGATTGTATTGGTCACGGTCTGGTGGTCTGTGCACGTCTGTAGTTGAAGTGACCTTTATTGATGGTATGGCAGCGGCCTTTGGTTTGGTTTAAAGGAAGAACTCTGCGACTTTGTTTTCAAAGTTTCAACGTGACACACATTTATCTTAATGTATTATCCATGAAAGACAAAATTAAAACAATAATACTAATCGTTTTACAATTTATTGAAATACGATCATCCTTATTTGGAAATACTTGGCAGTTAGAAATGTATCATTGTTAAATATAGGATCACGCTCTTTAATTTGGTTTTAACATATGGACATTTCAATCATTTTCTTTCACACAATATTATAATCCTTATCATTATTATTTCAAGCAAAATCCTGTCTGTCATTTGAACACGACAAACCAATTACTAAATGATAATTGTCTATTTTATCATATATATGTGGAGCTTGCTCAGTGAAGTCGATATTCGATTTCTGGTCAGTCAATTGGGTTCATGACTTTAAAGTTCCTAACGACACTTAAAGAGTCGTTCGACTAGAGTTTCAGAAAATCAAATTTAATTCTCCTAGTAGAAGCATCCCTTTAAAATATATGGCTTCTTGTGAAAAAAGTTTGCAGAAAATATATAATATTGGGATTTCTTTGTTTATTATTATAAGTAATAATGAATGATTTTTAAAATGCATCAAATTAATGTATGGTAAATAACTTCTATATTAACCCAAAAAAGGCGTGTAAAAATCCTTTCCTGCAATATCAATATGAAAAGTTAGAAAGGGTTTACTATGATGTTCTAATTAGCTTTACGAAATGGACTAAACATTAGAGAAGATTGCAAAATTAACGATCAGAATTAACTTCTATTTCATTTTAAGCAGGGCAGATTCTTGAAATGGTCTTGGACATTAATTGCACATTGCCAAAGATCTTCTTGTTCGAATGGCCCCAATGTTCACCCAACCATGTCGCCGTAACAGGCGACGCTCCAAAATCCATTTCCTTTACAATATACTCTAATAGGATTCTGGATGAAATTAATTTGAATCGCAGGGCTCGAAGGTTTAGAACTTTACTGCCAATGACTGCTTAGTTACGCTGAAATACTCACCTGTTCCATAACCTGAGGATTGAACAGAACCGCTGGTCGGAAATGGACCATAGAAAAATATTATTTAAAACTTTCTGAACTGCTATAACGAGGAAAATGTTACTTCCGGCTCCTACCGGAAGTAGTATTGATTTGCTGAACAGGAAAACGTTCATTTTAAAAAATTAATTTCACGGTTCGTTGAACTTCCTGAAAACTGGCGTGGCGATCACAGAAAGGGTATTGTTTTACAATTACCAATCCGTGATGTTTGTTAGTTCGACAAAGGTAGTGAAAACGTGATTGATTTTTTAGGAGATCGATATCTGTATTTCTTTTGCTTTTCGATTCAAATGTTTCAGCCTCAGTGTTGTGGTAATGAACTTATTCAACTTAACCTTGTGTTTTAGATAATAAGATTTCTCAATAGGTGTCAACCAATTTGACTTGCACTGGATGGTCTCATAACATTAAAGATTTCTACCAATGGTTGACTGAACTCGAATAAACGTAGATGCATTTCAAAGTATTGAATCTGATGTTACATCTGCCTTGATGCAATTTATAAGGGGGCTTTTGTTTAACTGCTTTGAACATATCGCTGAATTAAAATCTTCAATTAAGATAATTCACTAATAGTAGAACAAGCTATCATAATTCGTGATCATTGAAAAACAAACACAAATTTTATTTCCTGTAGTCTTGTATGCACCTTACCAAATATTTGTCTTACTTAATTCACTTTGAACGATTTGTGATTACAACGTGATATATTGATACGACTTGTGTAATCTATCCTTGCAAGTGAGTCGTTACTACAAATTGCACTTAAAAGAACGAATCTCAGTCAACTGGGTTATGTTTAAAAGAGTCTCTTTATCCGTTGATGAAAAATATTAAAAATATATCCCCGATTCTTGTCTGCATTTTTCAATGTTATCATCTGTCATATCTGTTATTCCCGGAATATGAAAAAATGAATAAAGAAATAACATACATATCAAATTATAACGCGAACTTTTGAAAAAATAAGAGGATTAAAAATCTGAATCTTTAATACTGAAACTTTTGAAGGACTTCCTTTCAAAGCAAGAATATTTATTGACATGAATAAATCTCATTATTAACTTGTCTGTGGACAGATATAACGTCTTGAAATATGTCATTCAAACATTAGGTAAAAAGGACAACAAGGGGTTTGCTTAAGTTCTTCCACACTCATTTGTAATGAATGGAACAGAAAACGTTTATGACAAATGTGAAGACGAAATCATTTGACCATTATGTTGATTTAAAAACTAAAGTCAAAGCTGAATACTGTATATAATCCTTTTTTACTTAAATGTCATAGAATGTCTTTATCTTCGTGGAGAAGATTATAATAATTTAAAGTTATGAATGTGGACATACACTGGCGAGTTTTGTCTCTCCTATTATATTCGATATCGTTCAGTGAATATAATCGAACACATATATGTCTTTTTGTCGTATTTTTGGATGAGGTTAAATGGAATTAAGTTGAACTGAAATCAGTATATATGTTTTCTAGGCGTTTCATTAAGGTTTTTATAAACTCTTACAATACAGGATAAGCACTGTAGATATCACTGAAGTACAGGTTAAAGCAGTCAACTCTTATCCTACAGAGGTTACTGCAGTGATTTCTACCCTGGCGACCTCTGTAACAAGTTGGACATATCTCGTGGCTTTCGATTTGTTTCGATTCGGTTCTCGTTTCATAAAATCACAGTCTTACATCTATGACTGACGTCTGTCCAGAAAGGCATGTTTGAACACGGCACAAGATGCAGAACACAAGAACACAAGACAATCCAGCCTTCTTAACAGTAACATGCCTCACTGAAATCTCAATTTGAATCAACCCCGCTGATTGCACAACTTGCTTTGATTGTAACGCCATGTATCTTTCTCAGTTGGAAAGATATTCACTTGTTACAGAGGTAACGCGGAAGGATATGAGGAAGCACTACCGGCAATAGAGGTTATATACACACATGCAGCCTTGGACAATGAGATTCTTCAGAATTACTTTCATCTTAAAAAAATTGACACAGAGTTGAACTCAAGAAAACACTGAAGTGTGGGTTAGTGATACAATCGTAATATACAAATGACATTAAATTTTTCATTTTCCATATTGTTTTGACCGAGGGATTTCGGAGCATAATCCATTTCTCATTTGTAGGGTCAAATGAATGTGTCTGATGAAAACATAATCTGAAGGGCCCTACATAAAAGAAGCATACTTCGATGAAACCTAAGATATTCAAAACCTTTTAACATAAAACGTTTGGTTTCCAAATGCACTTACAGTGCAAGGTCGAATGAAGGTGTCAGTCAAACGTTTATGTTTCCATTCTAAAGTCTCGTCACCTTCCGGGACGAATAAAATACAGTAGTTAAACACGGACCCATTGATGGACGCACGATCACAGAGATACGGGACACTTAGGGTGAGAATTTATGATAGAAGTCATTGCTCCTATATCGGCCAAAGCTAATGGTCCACTTGACCATGCACGTTGTATTTATACATGTTCCTGGCACTGATAAAATTATTCACTGGCTCCGATCGGGCAGGAAAAAGTTTTGGACTTATGTAGAATTCTAGTTTTGTCAATAATAACATGTCAACGACCAAAGTTATATCAGAAATAAAAAGGTAAATATTTTATGAAATTGCATTGAATGATTATATAATATATTTTTAAGTTGAAATAGCTAACACAGAATTGTATCATACTTGATTTGGCGATGGATATATTTCCTTATAAACCATTTTCTAAGGCCATCTGTTATATTTCTACAAGTTTAGGAACCATTTGGTTTGTATCGTACTAAAATTTTGTTCAAAGATAAATATGCCAAAAAACGACGAGATTGCAAGAATATACTGTTTCTTTACCCTATAAATCATCATTGGGCCCATATCGAGATTTTTATGTTTTTATTTAAGGTCACAGACCTCTTGTTGACCTAAGCGATGAACATGGATTCTACAAACACTGCCGTGGTCAGATTGGTAATAAACACGGCTTCTTTTATCTGAGCTCACGAATTACCTGTTACTAATTGATCACTTCCAAACATCAAAGGGGCCGCGATTTACAGGTAGCAGAGATGTCTACGCTAGAAGACAACAGAAAGTTCGTACAGGCAGGTTGTTTGTTATGTGTGGACAGGTGACATATGTCAATACTCGCTAATATATGTGGAGAATATATGAAGATGTATAGTAGAATGAATTATGAATCATAACGTAAGTAGGTTATAGGACCAGGGGGGCCCTTAACGATGTTGACTTCTAACATGGTACAGTATGCATATAAATATTACAACGGACGCTTTGATAACATTCAATATGTGTTAGTGTATTCACATTGTTATATATTGAGAAACACAGATAACATCAAGTACAGAGATTATCAAAAGGATTTGAGAAGAATCAACAATAAGTACAACATGATGGAAAGATAGAGCAAATTGTTGAGCAAAACGGGATACAATGAATAGGGGAAAAGAACACATGCTAATGAAATATTGAGATAGGTAGGGACATCGGTATAGAATTATCAATAAAGAGAGAGAGAGAGAGAGAGAGAGAGAGAGAGAGAGAGAGAGAGAGAGAGAGAGAGAGAGAGAGAGAGAGAGAGAGAGAGACAGAGAGAGAGAGACAGAGACAGACAGAGACAGACAGACAGACAGACAGACAGACAGGGACAGAGACAGACAGAGAGACAGAAGGAGTAAAATTAACTTGAACTACGAACATTTCAGTATGATTAATAGTTGATAATAAAAATGAATATGAAAAGGAATAACGTTTCCAAAACATTTAAATTAAATTAAGATTTAATTAAATTTCATTAAATACTATATCATCATCAAATGAGACTACTCAAGTACCCTTGATGAAGACGATGGAATCGAGCTGGACCAAATTCATTTTCGCCAGAACATCTAAAATCAAAACAAAACATTAAATAATGAAACCATAAGACACAATTTGAACTATATCAAATTATGAATGATGATTTGATGGACAATTAAATCCGTTTGCAGTGTGAAAGTCCCTATGGAGTCTGAATGTCCTCATTTCCTGTTGTGAGATCTCGTCGCCATTACTGTCTGGAAGTTGATGCAAATGGCGGACTTCTCCATTATCACAGCAGGATCGGCCATCATATCGACAAGGGACTCTTCATTGGCTGGACAACCTGTGATGGTATGGCAGCAAATGGTTCTTAATTACAGACCTGTGTCATCTCGTTCTTGTCACTTCTCTTCTCATTTTTATTCCATAGCCGTTAGACTTCTTCATTGACTGGCTCTCAGGTTTCTAAATTTTCATCAAGACCCTTATCATAAGCCAGGTCTCAAAGAGCCACTCCGTGATTTTTCATAACAGATTATTTGCCTTTGATACGAACCTAAATGTCATATGTGGTGATATAAAAATCAAAACATCCTAACTTTTCATGTCAAAAGGCATATGTATGACAAATACTGGTTTTCCATGAAAATCTAAAAACTAGAAATGCACAGAGGTGTAGATATCACGTCCAATACTATAGTTATATAACCCAGCAAACGCTATCAACTCCTAACTGCCCTCCTTGCTGTTTTAGATAAGTCTTCAAATTACGTTTGACTATTTGACGCGCGCCAATGTCTGATTTTCGATCATAATTGCAACGTTCTACCTTCATTTTGTCACTGTAAAAGACCAATCAGCTTTAGAGTGTGTCTCTTTGGTAACAGTCAAAACATCACGATCAAATGACACCATTGATCAAGTTTGGCATATGTGACTCCAACAACTCACGGAGTGGCTCTTTAAGGAAGACATATCTTAGCAAGGGTTTTGTGTAGAAATCTTTTTTTAAAGGAGAAGTGTGGATTATAGATACTGTATTTCAGGTTATTCGGAATATTCTAGTCTTTATCAAGTATGTATTTCGAATTAATTACATAAAGTATATTCGAGTCATTATCAGCTAAGGATATGCAGTAACTTAATTCTGATTACGTTTTATTGTTGATATAATATCTTCAAAATTAGCCAGGAGTGCTTGAAAATAATACGTAATAAATTTCTAAACTCAATTATAAAAAAACATAACCGATGTGTTATTCATACGGCAATATCAAACTATACGACCCCTGCCCGTATTATGTCACCATAGTTTGTAGTTGTGACGTCATAATGTCTGTACCGCCGTCACATAGTTACTGGAACTGCATATTCATTAGTTTTGATATGCGGAGAGTAATCGTTTTGTACGAAATTCTTAAATCTTACAATATTATCATATAGAAGGTCGTTTCATATACTCCTTCTACTTGTCGCTTTCCTGAAGCAAAATTCATCTCAATTTCTTGAGATTCTTTAAGATCTTACGATTATGTTTTTTATTACAGAAACTCCTTGGATAAAAATGAGTTCAAAGATACGGTAGACATACTGGGCATGTACATGTAGCTCCTACAATACCTTGATAAGCATTAGTTGTAGAAGCACGTCTTTATAGATAAATAACGTGATCTCACGGAAACGAAAAGTAAAAGTTACCAATTGCAAGAATATATTTTTAAGCAAGAGAAGCAGCTAGAAAACGAACGTACCATGTTCAGTTAAGCAATGCTAATCCATTTCCCTACCAGAAATGATCAAAAGGTGTTCACACAAAAATGGCCGCCAATGGTTTTGTACGCGACTACGTATGACCGCATCGAGTAATGAGATGTTTGATCCTCTGAAGATAATACATATGGCATTAAAGAATTTTAATTTGGGGAAATTTAAAAGTATGAAAAAATTGAGATACTGCACCTTTAAAGCAAAATAGTATGAAATATCTAACCTCTCTGTCCTTTCACCCGCTATTTCTGGAGAGACGTCATTTCAATGGCTGGTTATATTAAGAGGGATACGGGCCATTTTCATATTGGATAGATATTCGGGAGTTAAGCTTTTGATGGTGTGGGTGCTTTTACGTATAAAAAAATGCGGTTTTAATGATGGGCGTATATGAGCATGGTTTCCACTGTATTTCTGAGTATTTTTGTTTTGTTTTCAGATTCCCGAGACAAGCACTCAAACATTCAAAATTTATATGCATAAAAATACTTATTAAATGACTTCGTTTAGGTTGTACTCTAACAAATCAAGAAAAATATTTTAAAAATGATTTATTGTTTAAAAATATATAGTATGGTTTGATAAGTTTTGGGGAAAACTCCATTTACGTTTGTACATAGTATATTTTTGATACCAGCGATTTCCCACCTAATCCTTTTCAAACCCTATCAATACATTTATCAATGATTTGAAAGAATTTTTTATCTTGAATTCTGACAACATCATGATTTTCTACTTTAGATGTTTATGCTGAAATGGTGACGTGTCTGTAACTTGGTTTAAATGAAATACTTACTCATGCATGACTGAGTGTGTGTCACTGATAGTCATTAATAATTCACAATATCGGATCGAGGTGAGGTTTATGGTTAACATACATCGTAGAGATACAAACAACAACATTCAGAGTGCTACAACCGCCGGAGTTATCTATGAGGATGGGGAATAACAATTATATGGATTTATAACATCTTTGTTATATGTTTTCATGTACCTGGAACAAAACATGCCTTATGATAAATAATAAATTGTGGACAAACATAAACAGTGTATTTTAAAAATACTGTGCAACACAAGAAACCTACAGTTTTGACCAAGAATGGTTAATGCGTAAATGTTAAATCTGACATAAGAAGAACTCATGTTTAGAATAAATTGAAGCAATATGTAACACTGACATATGATTTCAATTCATGTCAACATTTTAACCATCGTCGATAAATGATTCGTAGGCTATGTCGACATTAATAAGGGGATAACCGTGCCATCGATCAACTATCTAATCTAATCCAATATAAAACGTTATACACTATTCTCAGATTATTATTCTGTAACTACTCTATGATTTAAAATGACGCGCGATGCCCTTGACTATGAGAATTAAAATGGACTTTTCCTTCGTGTTATCTCTATGGAAAAGAAATTCTGGCTAAACATGTTATTAATGCATTACTTTGAAACGTTTTGATATTGAGACATGTTTTGATTGTTTAAGATTTGATAATTTGAAATGGAATAGCGTTCATACATTTAAAAAGAAAGTAGATGAGATAATGATGGAGCGTGAAAATGAGTAAGAAAACGCCTTGCATAACAATGCATTTTATCAATCAAATTATTAACATTTAAAAATAAATTATCCTTCATTCCTTTATCATTTGCGTAATTCAGAAAAACATAATGGCGGACCCTTCGAAACAAATAGAACCGTCACTTTAATCCCCTTACTTTCAAAGAGTCATTTACTTCCTGTTACTTTACAAGGACTTTAAAATGAAAACTTGCATTTTATAAATAAGGTTAATATCATACCAATTAATTTAAACACCAAAGGTTAAGTAAACGAAAAAGAGGTTAATCAAAACATTCATGGAGTAGCACCTTCTAAAACAGAGTACTTGACATTTTATTTCACTGCAGGAGGTTGCACGTTCGATGAAAATTTCATCAGAATTGCGTACAAAATACGATAATAATCAGAAATATTCTTTTATTAATCTTTCCTTGATACTTAAAAGGAATCTTGAGTTCTTTCAGGCTTTCAGAGAACTATTAGACTTCATAGAATCGGAATCTATGTTTTGATGAAATATCAAATATTTAGCTGTCTCCATGGTTACCATGAACACAAAACACATTTCTTTTGTAACATTTGAATGTCGATTTTCTTTGTATTAAAGGCAATGCTTGGAGTCATCATTATATATATTTTTTTCTTATTAATATCATTTTTAATTGTAACTTCAGAACTGAAAAAGTGCCATTTTTGTCAATATTTTGTCCACTCTTAGAAAAGCTGATTACTGATTGTTTCCAGCATATCAGCTTTATAATACTTAAATAAGCCATATAACTTTGAAAAGGAACATAGAATTTTACATAAGTCCACATGATAAAGCATTCTTTGAGCCGTCATACCTTAGAAAATACTGATGTGAAAATTACTATGTAAATTAAAAGAATTAAAGTGGACAATACACGTAAACTAAAAGAAAGAAATGAAATAATTTTTGCAACGAACGTTCTTCCACATGCGACAATTCATTGCACCATCAGTGTCTTTATTCATGTGAAAGCAATAAGTATAAACCTATATCTATGTTCACTGATTGTTTATTGACAAACATTTCTTTTGAAATTAACTACTTTTTAGTTGTTGCACGTATCTCTATATCAAACAAAACACATACCTCGAAATGTACATATATTTTGTCTCCTTATTTGTATATTTTATTTCAGAAAATTTTGCAAATATTCGAAACAGAAAGTATATTGTGATCTTTTCTTTTCATTTCCCTTAACACCATACTCCTGTCAAGTTACATTTTTAGCAAGCAGAATATAGTTAATGATAAAGAACCGTATGCATAAATTCCATTTTGATGTGTGCTCAAATTTCTGTACAAAAATATGATTATATCTATCAAGGTGAATTTCATTTAATAATTCCTTCTGTGATCACAAGCACATCTAGGAACTACATAGGTAGGTCGATTTAATTTCTCCAAAATGATCGTTACAGTTTCTCTATAAAACTGCATACATGTTACAGCGTATTTCACAAGTTCATTTCTGTCATCGTCTTGTCTATTTCTGTCACACGGATCTTCCTTGTCAATTCAGATGTAAATTTCAACTGCATCAAGCTTTGCATGTCACTTTGACCATAAGGTTAAGTCTACGCCCTGAGTAAACTGAACACTTTTCTCAAGCTTTTCTCACAATGTCATCCATCGAATTACTCCAATCATGCAACTGTAACACTTTGATAACAAGTGTACGCAAACACTAGAATATTTTTAAATTCTATATTTGAACAAAATCTTTTTATGTAGAACCTTTTTTTCAAATCCATTGGTGTGAATCGTCCCATGAACGTCTATAGATCGAAACGTTGCCTTCCTCAACACTCCGCCCCTTTCCTTTAGAACTTGTGAATGGAGTTGGCCAAGGAGGACTCCTCGGTCCTATTCTTTTCATATTGAGTTCAAACATGCTTTAAGACACGGTATACATGTGTTATACAGACAGGATATTTCACTTCATGTCTCGTCAATACATGGGAAGTCTTTTATAGCTATATGTCATTTAGTACAGACACTATTTGCAATAGAATTCTTTTGTGCCACTGCAGCAAATATGAAATACGTACAGGTGGTTAATATACCGAATATACTGCTTTCTCTGAAGGACTGAATGATCTATACCTTTACCTGCACATACATGTTTCTCAGATAACGAACCTTCCTTAAGTTTTTGTTACATGAAATCTATAGATATTTTTTACCCTTCATATTAATGTCCACCTGCTACGTTAGAAACAGCAAATCACATAATTTGAATGGTTAATCTTTAATCAACACAAAATGTTGATAGATATACGTGTTTTGATATTGTGATAAACTTACTTATGTATGAACGTTTATAGACATGTATAATAATCAAGAAGTGTTCATTATTCAGAATAAAATGCAACCTGACCTAGAAAATAGAAATTATTTTCAAAGACTAGTTTTTGTATGTGAAAGACAATGCTTTTTTGAGACCTTACTCCTAACAAATACCCAATTGATGAACAAATAGGCAGTGTTTTTAACCTAAGATTTTATTTTGTAGTAAATAAAACTATCTGATGACTTTTTAAAAAGAATTAAAGTAATATAATATGAAAGGGTAGTTGCGATTCATCAAATTTATGATTTTGTCATTTCACTTTCCATGAACTCTGAATGCCAGTTCATCAATAAGAACTACAAAAATATGTCGAGTTAGCGCAAAGAAACTAGCCATTTCCTTTAGCCAAAGCATGTTCCTATAATCTTCCTTCTACTTTTTATCCATATGCTTCCCAATGAATGACTTCAGATCTTACGGAAACTTTTTTAATTCAAGTTTTAATCTAAAACATAATGTAGTTTTATAATAGTATAGAACGGATAGAGAAACGGGCAGTGTGACATGCAAGACATTGAGCGCTTTCTATTCAATTTAGTCGTTTAAATCAACAACATTCCTCAAGAACATTTTTTTCCATTTTTATCTAACAGAAAGAGTAAGATATTTTTTCGCTTAAATATTTCAATCAATTACTAATGTTTCGACATTTTTTTACAATTTATGAACGATTGCATTTACATCTATTTTACTTCAAGTTATACTTATATTACTTAAAGTAATAAAGTTGTAACATCTACGTGAAGTTAGTGTTCCATTCATTTTCATGATTTTATCACTTGACTTTCAAGGAATGTCTGATTTAAAATCTTCGCAGTTACCCATGCATGAAAATATGCCAAGTCAGCACAAAAAGTCATATTTTTTATGTCTCGTAACCAGTGCATATCCAGATGTTTTCCCAGAATTTACCAATTTTGCCTTTTAGATAGAGTACATTGTTTTTTCCTGTACATATTCTGTCAACTATCAATATGTTGACTCGGTCTCAATAGAGAGGGAATGAACTAATAACTAGGTACATCAAGAGAAACATAAAGGTTTCTTGCATGATTGCATTTAATTCAGCAATATATTTTGTGCATAGTGAACATGAATTTAAAGATATCGAAAATGAATATGACTAAATACTTAAAGTATAAATCGTTTCCGAGAGATTCTGAATCTGTTTTACGAATAATTAATACGTACCCGCATATATTGATTCTTAAAATACACATTATTCATTTCTCCCAATAGCCATTAGTTTATGCCAAATGATTTATCTTAAGGGGATCATATATATATCATTAATTTCCAAACAAACCGAAATATGTTATTACAAAGATTTAGAGTCGTGTCTTTTGAAGAAATTGCAGTAAATAAGATTTTATCTAGACATGAATACGACTAACACTTTAGAGACTTCGTATCTTTGCTTTATAATTGTTTACAATTAAATACGATTTACAAAATGAAACTTTTTTTTAAAAAAGGACAATATTTTGAACGAAGTTCGAGAAAACGATAAGCCTATCTTTCCTACTTAACATGTATTACCATTTTGATACCACTCCTACTTATCAATGTTATTTCGAACTTAACTTTGTGGCAATTTATTTACTAAAAACGTAACTTTATCAAAATAGTTTTACAAGGTCGGTTAATCTGATCCGATTATTTAAAGAATTCCATTCGACATTGTTCTTTCCAAATAATTTATGACAAATACCTTTGAAACTAAGTTGCTGCAAGCTTCTCAAATATTTTCGCTGCGTCGATTGCTTAATCCTATTTTCAAAATAAAACGAAAGAGAAGTAGATAACAATAACATACACTTTCGACCCTAAGGATAATTGCCCAGAGAAAGTCATTATATTCTTTCTCTCAACAGGTGCTATGGAGGGAGAATAGGAAGGTAAATGCCTTACCATACAAAAAGCAATGACATCTCTTTGATATGCCTTAAAGACTCTTAGTCTATTACACCTCTGTTCACATTTTGCGTCATCTGTTGTTTACTGTATATATTCTAAGTGTGACTACTTTACTAATGACGATGGCGATGATTGTAATGATGATCATTGTGATGGTAGTATAATAATGATAATGATGATGATGACGACGACGATGATGATGACGTTGAAGACGATGATGATGGCGATTATGATGGCGACGATGATGACGACAACGACACTGATGATGGCGATGATGATGATGACGACGACGACGACGATGATTATGAAAGTGATGGTTGTGGTGATAAATTTAACGTTGACGTACTGCGTTTAAATAATAGTATTGATGATAAAGATGATGAACATCCTTTCTATCTTGTGCAATTAAAGATTTTCATAGAAAATCATATGGAAATCATTTGAACCTCTCTAAATTTTCTGTAGAAGCATTCCTTATTCATCACCAAAACCTCCAAATTACTTTTTATCTTAATATTCAATTATAAAAGAAGAAAGGTAACATCCTTGGCAACACCCTCAGGCCAGGTAAGTTCAATCGCTTAGAAAAATAAATTGCCTTGCGTAAGAGGTGATGTTTAATTAAGCATCCTAGTAGAAGCCCAAAACAGAGGTTTCTGACTGAATAGACGATGATTCAACAGAGCGAGACATGTACCTTTGTGAAAGTGCATCAATCGCTGCAGGTAAACCGGTTTTACCTTGAAGAGGTACCTGTGATGAGGTAACGCGGATGAACAGGGGGAACAGACGCTGGGGATGCTTGAAGGGGAAGAGTCTTACCTGAGCGTTGCATCATCTCACCTGGCAATCAAGGAGGTTCCATGCACACCTCTCAGGTGAGAATGCTTTTATCTCATTTTAGGTGTGTTGATTTTGGCGTATTACTTATGCTTATCTTTTGTGGTGTGATATTTAAAAAAATATATTAAAGATTGAGGTCTGAATATTGGTATATATATATATATATATATATATATATATATATCTATATATATATATATGAGCACGGAAATTGCCACGTGCTCCTTTCAGGTATTTAAAGGTAGAAATCATTTAGTCAAATCTTGGATGTCACGTGTTATTTTACGATGGAGATTATTTTTTTTTTAAATATAAAATTGCAATAAGGCAAGATCCGAGTAACGGATATTGAATCCAAATTGACATCAGAGAAGGATGATATTTGTCCTTGTTTTAGACACTGTAAAGGTGAAAATGAGTTGATCTTATATTATGCTGTGTAAATTGTTGCTTTAATTGTAAGAAACAAAATATATGTTAGAATAGCGTGTGTTGTATTTTAAGAAGGATGTATTTTCAATATTTCATATTAATCATGGTGATGGTGTGGATAATCTACTGTATATTTAAATGATTTCATTCATTGTAAAAAAGCTAGTTGTAATCGTTATCATAAATGCATAAAAACATAGTTGCCTCATTGTTTTAATTTTATGATAGAGAATGTGTTACCTGTGATATAGGCGTTGGAATGCGATTTATTGAAATATTAAATATAGTCACTCATTGATAAGTACGTGCTTTTCCTCCCAAGAACCCCCCGAACGTGCAAAACGGGTCGTTTTTGACCATTAGTCGGTTGGGGTCGCACCTTATAAATCAATGTCTCACAGCCGAAGTACAAACACATGCCATCGATTACCTCAAACCCTTGAGAAAAACTCCACTTGCTTCCGACCGATATGATCAACGCACTTCTCAAGCTATGACAGAATATCATGGGTTTGAGATTGATTTAGTTTTTCCTGTTTAAATCCAATAATAAGTATAAACTTACTATGATAAGACGATATGGACGTTTTAGCGTTGGGGTGTAAAATGTAAAATTACAACAGTAAGCCGTATGTCATATGAACTTATAAAGTAAGTTTGTTTCAGTAAATTGTTAAACGTAAAATTTTCAAGAGTAATATGATAGCGATAAGGGCTTATATAGATACCCTGCTGCATCCCAACATTGAGGTTTAAATTTACTCTGATAAGAAGTTATGGACTTTTTAGCCCCACTAAAGTAAAGTGTAAAATGTAAAATTACCACCATAAGACAAATATCATATGAACTTCTATATAGTCAGCTTTCTTCAGTAAAATGTTAAAATAAAATTTTGAAGAATTACAGGGAAATGATAAGAGCTTATATAGATACCCTGCTGCATCCCAATATTAAGGTGTAAAATTTACTATGATAAGAAGTTATGGACGTTTTAGCCCCACTAACGTAAAGTTCTTAATATAAAATTACCACCACAAGACAAATGTCATATGAATTTCTATAGTCAGCTTTCTTCAGTAACATGTTATACATAAACATTTTAAGAATTACAGGGAAGTGATAACGGCGTATATAGATACTTTGCTGCATCCCAATGTTAAGGTGTAAAATTTACTAGACATATACATCGCATTTTTACAGGTGTAAAATTGTATAAATTTATGTTTAACCCTTTGCTCCATTCTCTCCCCACAAAGGTAGCTCGTCATAAATTTCTATACAACCTCTGTCTAAATACGAAGGTTTCTCGGGAACGAAATGTAGAACGCTGATTGGATGCAATCAAAGTTAGTTGTGCAATCAGCGACGCCGTTTCAAAATTTATCATTCAAAACGCCTACGTTATTTCCGTAAGCTTTCGAAAAGCTAAGCTTTATTCGAATATACACCTTGCACTTTGAGTCGTCTTTACAGAATACATACGCCTCATTTTGCGACTGCATCATTGCATTGACCTATGTGACAACAAATATGCTATTCATAAATTCGGTGTTTTCATTGACTGAAATAAAACTTCTTATTGACATCCTCATCAACCTCTACAACAACAACTACAACAACAACAACAACAACAACAACATGATATCATAAAACACAGGTAAAAACAATGTAAGTCCAGTAAAATTCACTGTCGTGTAATATCATTTTATTCAACGTCACACAAGTTTGAGGTAATGAACAAATGTAAAAAAACCAACAACAAACAAAACATTCAGCACTCAGAACATAACATTAACATTTAATTAACCATCTATAAATGTTTCCAAAATAACAAAATAACAAACAGCAACAACAACAACTATCTACCTCATCAACAACACCTGTAATTTGCCATCACGATGTTACTCAACAACATCACGACACCACATACCATCAAAGTCATCTGTTCAAGTCTGTAGACCTCCAAGTGTTTACGACTATTTCCGCTTCACTGCTTATATTGTTATTCCTCGTCAATGATCAAAGCTGCATATCTCTAATTGATTTAATGACTTTGCAAAATTTGGTGTAATAAAATTACATGAAAGACCTGTACCTTCTCCCAGAAGTCGACGACAGAAGACCGATTCGCCTGTACGTAATACCTTAAGTGGTTAAGGCATTACTGTATCTGTCAATTATTCATACCAATTGGATGATTGCTACATGTAATGAATGGTCCGTCCCTGCACTTGTTTTGGTCTAACATGTACCCCATTTAGTAGGAAATGTCTGGAATTATGCCATTTTGTAATGTATTACGTTTCATAATTTGGAAAACAATGGGCGTGTCTACGGGTTGATTTTGAATAGCACTGATGCTTTAAACAATACGCTAAGGAAAGGGATCTTAATTTACATTCCCCTTTTTACCTATGGTACAGATACGGAATGGTCTTGGATACTATTGGTGATGATGATGATGATGATGGTGATGATGATGATGATGGTGATGATGATGATGATGATGATGATGATGATGATGATGATGATGATGATAAACGTGATGATACAAGAAATGCAAACGACGTGTTTGACGATACCCAAAAGTACATATGCATCGTAATGTTATTTAACCAGGTCGACCACATATGTTTATCACAATCCAGTATTTCTGAAACCCCGTCTGGTCGTGACGTCACGGCGGTAATCAGTCAAGTGAAACAAAGTGACAGCGTGTCAACAGTACTGTTCACGGGTGGCTGGAGTCGTTTCCATAGAGTCTTGTTTCTCGCCACAGGATAACAAAATGAGATGCGATCTATCCATTCCGAGACTAATGGGATATATTCAGAACACACAACGTTCCACAGATGCTATTCGGTATGATGACAAAAATCATTACCGTATTCACCCCCTAAAAAGCATTTTGTAGTAAAGTTCGGCTTCGGCTTGTTTTTCGTTTCATGATAACAAGCTACGATGTAATATAGTTATTTATAGAATAATGGGGGAGAACACACAACGTTCCACAGATGCTCTTCGTGATGATGACAAAAGACAAAAATCATTACCGTATTCTACCCCTAAAAAGCATTTTGTAGTAAAATTTGGCCTCGGCTTGTTTCTCGTTTCAAGATAACAGACTACCATGTGATATTTCATTTTGTAGCAAAATGGGGAATATTTTGTACACACATATGATATCCATCATACTACCGTAGGTCTAATCAAAAAGTATTTTGTATTCAAATTTGACTTCGGCGTTTATCTCGTTTCATGATAACGAGCTACAATGTAATATAGTTATTTGTAGAATAGTGGGGGATATTCAGAACACACAACGTTCCACAGATGCTATTCGGTATGATGACAAAAATCATTACGGTATTCTCCCCCTAAAATGCATTTTGTAGTAAAATTTTGCCTCGGCTTGTTTCTCATTTCAAGATAACAGACTACCATGTGATATAGCTTTTCCTAGCAAAATGGGGAATATTTAGTACACAAAAAGTTCCACATATGCTATCCAACATACTACGTAGTTCTAATCAAAAAGCATTTTGTGTTAACTTTAGCTTCGGCGTTTGTCTCGTTTCATGATAACAAGCTACGGTGTAATATGGTTATTTGTAGAATAATGGTGATTGTATGGACACAACGTTTTTACTAGTCCTTATCAAAAGCATTTTGTAGTAGTTTTTGTTTCGACAGCTGTATTGTTTCTCGTTTCATAGAAATATACTAAGGTTCACAGAATACACAACGTTCAACAGATGTATTCACCACAATGGAGGATATATGGACACACAATGTTCGAAATATGTTTTCCAGCATACTGCTGAAGTCCTTATCAAATAGCATTTTGTAGTATTTTTTTGTTTCGACTGGTGTTTTGCTTCTTGTTTCATAGAAGTATACTAAGCTGCAGAGATTTTCAGAACACGCAACGTTCAACAGATGTTATTCACCATAATGACTAAAATCCAATACCATATATTCATTCAAAAGGCATTTTGAAGTTATCTTTGTTTCAATTTGTGTTTTGTTTCTCGTTTCATACTAATTTGTAGTCTAGCCTTGGGAGATTTTCGGAACACACAGAGACGCTGTTCGTAATATTTGCTAAAATCCTTACCCTTTACTTCCGTTAAAATTAAATTTGTAGTAAATTTTGCTTTCTACTTGTTTTTCATTTCGTGATAACACAATACGATGCAATCTATCAATTCCTTCTATATTCAGGACGCACAATTTTAACATATGTTGTTTGAGGTGTTGAGGAAAAAACTCTTTTCTGCCTTTAGAAATCTTTTTGGTGTCACTTTTTTTAAATTTGTTTACTGCCTCTTGATAACAGCTATCTATCTATTCGTAGAGTAATGGGAGATATTAAGGACACTTAAGGTTCCGCAGATGCTAAATGTGATGCTGACAAAGATTTTATCACTTTCTGCATTTAAGTATAGATAAACAATAAATCCCGTGACATCTTAGATTCAGGGCCTAGATTTTCGAAGCTCTCATAGTGCAAAGATAGTAGTAAGCCAACGTTAATGTATGGTTCTCATGGCTATCATAGAGAGCTTCGAAAAAATAATCCCAGAATTGCTTCGATAAAAAATCTTTCCGTAGTTTCCCAGGAATTGCGAGACTGGCATAACTCTTTTTTCGGGCATGTATTGCTTCGTTCAAAATCTTACCATAGTTTCCCAGGAATTGCGAGACTGTCATAACTCGTTTTTACGGGCAAGTAAAGAAGTACATTTGATGAGGAGAAGATTTTAGATTGTTATCAAATAGTCAACTACTTCACTGCATAACAGATGTGACAGTTGGGAACAGATACTCTTGTCATAAATGACAGAGAGGGGGTTCAACACGTCTTGGATAGAGGATTCCATTTGCTGACAATTCTTCTATGGAAGTATATAATCGTATCGCTTATATATATATATGCGCTATTGTTGACAAGACTCACTTTCACTTCCTTTAAGATGAATACCTTATTAATTGTTAATTAGAACACTGTTAGTGACATATATTTCGGTATCAATTTTCAATTCTAAAAAGCAGATTGAAGATATAAATTTCTTTCGAATCTGGTATGGAAATGTGACTGGAGATGTTCCGACAAGTCTAAACGATATGCATTCTTGGAGAGTTATTTTGTGAAATACAAATGTTAAGAAAAGTGTAACTGAAAGTTATGTGGAAGTCTTCAAAACAAATTCAAAAATACTTTGCAACTTTTGACCCATGGAGACTTTAAGATAAGATATTCGGTTAATGATTTGAGTTGACATACTAGCTTTTATAGATTTGTTGTATGACAAACTTTTTAAATGGTGTCATTTGATCAAGAAGAACTAAGTTTTGCTGTAAAGTTACAATTAAGGCTAATCAATTTTGTACAGTTACAATATGAAGGTTTACGGTCGCGATTGTGATAAAAAATTGGACAACGAAGAGCGTCCATCGGCCTTAAGCAGACAGAAGGCGAATGGACGTAAAAGGTGCTTGGTGGACATTTAACTAGTTATTCAAATAACTAATGTCAATTGGTGAAAACGACTTCTCTACATATTCAAGGCTGATTTTAGATTTCATTGACATTAAGAAACCATAATATAGTTGTAATTTGGGGATGAATATATTTTATGTTGTATTTATGTCACCATATAGGGCGTTTAGAATTAAACAATATGTCAAGAATTTCTTGGAGTATCCCATTAAGTTACAGCCTGAACAATTTACTTCATTATATATAAATTATGATGGAAATCTTCTACTTAACCTGTTGATAATGAAGGCTCAATATTCAATCATATTTTCTTCAATCACAATATTCACTGTAAGAAATGATAAGATGTGGTAAGCAAATTTCATTAAGAATTTTATATTTATCAAACTGTTACATATTATACTTATATGTTCTAAACTGACAGGTGTTACTTAAAATAGGTAAATGTAGACTTATCATCTACAAATCGTCACATCGTATTTTCTACCAAACAAAATGTTGTGGTCTATCAGCGTTTACATCGATTCAAGAAAATCAAATGAAATACTTACAAATGACATAGGTTAACATTTGGTCTTTTGTTACATAACAAGTGAGTGAATTTATAAAGGAGTTTCTGTCGTAAGAGTTTATGGATTACGTTATGTAATTTTGAAAATGTGAAATACAAAATTAACAGGAAAGGAGTTTCAAAAAAAGAAAAGATATTTAACTAACTATTTACTATGATACAAATACATCTTGTGAAGTTTAAAATGTAACATTTACAGTGAAGTGAAAGTAGTTGTTACCAGGTCATAGTTACGGCAAATTTATATTAATAATATAAAAATAATATTACTGGTATTTGATAAATACAGTTGCGATTTGATAAGGATTTGAAAACCAAATTTAGTCCTAAAACTTCCCTCTTCAAGTCTTCACAGCATCTTAGGTAAATATCGTGCTGAGGTACATACAGGTTAGCGAACCTCTTAATGACAATTCATCCAGGTAACACAGGTGTTCAGAATACCTGGATCTTCCTCCTCACCTCACTGGGTGTATGTGTGTAATTATCAGGCTTATTCTAGACCTTAAATTTATATTTGTTGAAAGAATAGTAATGTTCCAATTTTCATCTACAGTGTATTTCCCTTTTGGTAATTTCACTCTTGAGTTCATGTTTTTTTTAAAAACAATTATTCTTTTTTCAAAATAATTTCAAAATATTATATTATTTAATTTCATAAAAAGAAAAATGTAATTCAAACTTCGAAAACACAGTTTATAAAATGGTTTTCTTAGAACTAGTCATTGATTACAATACATCAGATTAATGTTCGTGTGTCAGAACCTGCATATTACTATTATATAAGAATAAGTCGTTGGTAAGAATAAATAAGTATTAGTGGTATATTCCCACCATCTTCCTCTGGTTCTTGAATGAAAGTAAAGACATTTTGAATGTTAGTTACACATTTTAACTTTACAATGTTATACAGTTTGTAAATGATATCTTCAATCAGCTGCAATAGGTAATATTTGAGTTAACCAAAAGGTTATTACATATATTATATGTATAAGGGAACTATTTCTAAAAGGCAATACAATCAAAGTGTGTAAAAAAAAAATATTTTGAAACTAAAAAGAACTAGGAAATATATTACAATTAAAATTGAAACTGACTTCAACATTGAACTACTATTCTTTCAAAGTGATGCTTTTCTTTAAACTTTAACAACTGACCGGCTTATGACGAAATTTGTGCCAAAATATTTTGTTTCTGAGAAATAGATTCAATTCTTTATATAGGAATGACATTTTCCATTGAAATGAATACCAAGATAGGCGGTGACATTAAAGGAAAAATCTACAATTTGTAATATGTGGAACTATAAAATCGTCTTGCTTTGGAAATATATTAAGGATATGCACTGACATAAAATTAACCCTTGTGAATGAAAAGTTTTATAATCGTTTCTTTTCGAAAAATGGACAATTTATGTCTGCTTTTATAAAATGCAAGGAAATTCGGTTATTCGAGGAAATTCTTCTATTGCTAACGTCAGATGCACAACTATTATAAAGGTCACACGATGAAGGTAACTCGCTTACCTTTTCATTGCAATTTCACTAGGAGGCAATGGTATTTAAATGCCTGGATTTTACAAGGTTTGAACCGAGAGATAGTAACATTTAGAACACCATGAGAACAGTGAGAACACGTTCAAAATATAGTTCTCATTTAAAGTACTTTTTGTTAAATGGTACTGTAATCTGTCATCTCATGATATTCATAGATTTTTTTATCTTTTAATTATATTTGAAACATATAGCTTTTTCCTGTTTTCTTCGAGACACAGTGCGCTAATTTCGTGAATATGTGAAATACCTTTTCTATTAGTTTATCATTCATTAAAATACCATATCAATGTGAGATTTCTTTTGAAAAATGTTGATGATGTTATTTATATGCAAATGAAATGAAAATCAATCAACTTGTTCTTTTATTGTTATATTTCGTGTTTGCTGTTTTTCATTAAACGATTATTTAGTATATAGATTATGAATCCTTTCCATTCTAATTCCAATGTTTTATAATTCACACGTTCGTCCTGTTTCGATGCTTGCATTATACAAACTTGTTCTCATATAAGGGATTTGGGAATTCTCATCATTTGCTAAAGTCAATTGATGACGATACGAATACAAGCTTTGTCTCAGCATAAGGTTTCAAACATTCATTGAAATTTAAAAGATAGAGAAATGAAAGTGTTAGTTTTATTGCTTTGTATGTATGATAATTATCAAGTTTGTTTACTTTCGACATTAATTTGGAAAAACATATACTAATTCTGAGATTTTTAGAGTGTTACACGAAACACGAAATTTACTTGATGATCTGATTTGAAAACTTGAAACATTCCTTTTTAGAAGTGGTCATTTAAAATTAGAATTGTGAAACATGTTCCATCGATGTTCAATGGTTAAATCAACCATGTTTCATCAAGGTTCAATGGTGAAAATAACCATATCTGAAAAATGAAAGTGCATTTTGTATGATGTAAAGTAAAGTAATGCTTATTTCGGTAAAGGTGTTATAGATATGGTTTTGCAAGAGTTAATATGTAATTTGAACATTTGTTTAAAAAATCATTACTGCGTGTATACTCGGTACACCTTTATATTTACATACAGTTTTAAGATGGAATATTCAAGATGAATAGAAGCACTGTTGCTATGAACATAGTCTTGTTTTGTCGTATTTGTATTTGAATGATACATTTTCACACTGTTTGAAAATACTGAATAGAATAATTGCTTCAACCTGTCAAACTGGTTTTCAAGAGAGGCTATTCAAAGTTTCAGAAATTTTCCATTTAGGCCTCCCTAACCATCGTTATGCAAACACATGTAAAGATATTTGTTGTTTATTTTTTCCATGGCAACCATCCTAGAAAGTAATAAACACACATCCTCATGCGATGCCATCACATACGTATACCGCGATAAGTGAACATGTAGCGTTCTGATTGGTTGATAATTCGTCCCTCCCTTCACCATCATATGAAATTATTTGTCATTTCGATTTCTTTTATCAATTCGATACGAACATGTTGGACTTTTTTCATTAACCGATTTGGCCACGTTAGGCGCGCGCAAGCTAGCCTTTGCTAATATGACCGCTAAAAACCCCGCGGCTATACGACAACCGGGCCAATCAAATTTACCTGGTCGGCTGATGAAAGGCATAGCAGTTAGACAGGTAACAGCGTTAGAAGGCGACAGGTGAAAATGATGGGTTGGCGTAATTCGAAGTTAATCTTAATCTCTGGATTTGGGCCCGAAGAGGTAAGGTTACCTGCACCTATTGATAGATAAGGTCATTAAGCAAATGGTGTTACCTTAGTTTACCTGTAAGTGTTACCTGTATCGTCATGTCGTATAGGCATATTTAACAAGAACATACTTAGTCTGATGTTGTCTATATATCTTTTATATATAGGATTTGGGAAATAGGTTGAATAAGTCTTCTGTCCACATCGAAAGCTTAGCCATTGGACTAGAAAAATTACCTGCTAAACTGTTTCGTTGTATTTCACCTGTGGGTGTTAAACCATTGCCAAAATGTATTCTCTCACGATGTCATATTCGTGGAAAACAGCCTTCTATATTGAATGTGTAGTAAACTTCATTCTATCTATATCTTGGAATTAATTACAAAAACAGTAAAAATCTTTATTACGGCTGTGTCGTTATCTTTTTACCTATAGGTTTCATTATTAGCTGACCATAGAATGAATATGTTCTTTATATCTAAAATCGTTGAACATCGTTAATTTTCGCTTTTACTTAAAAGAAAAAACTATCACTAGATCACATATCATGTACAAATGTTACGATATTTTTTAAGTTGTGTTCCTTTTAATAAGCATTTAACGAGATCATAATGCCCTTCAAAGAGTTGATATCATAAACGTTGAAGTGAATGCGTAGGTGAATATGTGCAATTGGTTAACGTTTGAATTTACGCTGCAGGTAATAAACTACCTTTTAATAGATAAAACTATGGGTAAAATGTGTGTCCGGATGTAAGGATCCATTTTTTTCTTCAAAATGTTAGTATCAAAGTCATAAAGGGGATTAATATTCTTATCTCATTCTCAGTGTGGTAAAACCATGGCATGTGGATGTTTTGGGTTCAAGATGATCATTTTCATGCGTATATTAGGAAAATAAATTGTTGTTATATCTGTTATGGATGTGTAGGAAGTTATGTAACACATGATAGACACGAGACAACGATGTTGCGTAACACATACAGTTTAAGAGAGGTTCAGTGCGTTCGACCCTCCGCTCTTTTGCTTTTTTTCTTCAAAAATTGGCAGTAAAATTTGTAAACCCCCCCCCCCCCCCCCCCCCCCCCCCCCCCTTTCAGAATTAATGGGTCCGCCATTGGCATACAAACATTTGAAACTGTAAACCAACGTTTAATGCTTAGCATGTTGGATAAATGTAGGTACAATAATTCAATGCATAAGTGTAATTTAGCCTATATGTATTCTGGACATGCTTTTACTTCCGACTCAAGATTATAGATCATGTAGTAGCGTTATTGCAAAGCTAGCGATTCAGCAAAGTTATTCATTCAAACGAGCACATCAAATTGTGAAACGGTACTTATCGATGAACTCTTGATCAAGTTCGACACTCGAGTTGACATAAACACTAAATTATCTCGTATTGAATGGCATAATTTAGATGGTTACCATGGTAATAACCATTTCGCGTTATAACGGGTGTTTAAACAAACAGCTAAGCCATTCCTACCAACATCTGGTTGAATATGTTTTGTCCTTATAATGAAATATGGCCGAGCAACTTCATTGTAAATTTCTCGTCATAATTTGAATTATTGCCCCAGGCTGTACGCGACATATGGATCATCGGCTTGAATAGTAGGCGTGGCTCAGCCATTCCACTGTAAGGCTCTATAGCGCGATAGCCATCAAATACAAAGCGATAAAATATCTGTTGGACTGATGTGCTTGAAAGCCAATTTATTTCGATGTTTGAGATGTTTTGTTGATAAGTTAATAATAAATGAAAAAGGGACTTGTCGGTCATTTGTAACGTTATTAAAATGGTCACTTTCTTGATGCAGCTGGACACAGCTGACATAATTTACTTTAAAGCACATCTGTTTTGAGAGATTTTATTGATAAAACCTCTGTGAGAGAGAGAGAGAGAGGTAGAGAGAGAGAGAGGGAGAGAGAGAGAGAGAGAGAGAGAGACAGAGAGAGAGAGAGAGAGAGAGAGAGACAGAGAGAGAGAGACAGAGACAGAGACAGAGACAGAGAGAGACAGACAGAGACAGACAGAGAGTGTTAGACAGACAGAATGAGACTGAGAGAGATAGAAAGAAGGAGAGAGAGAGACAGAGAGAGAGAGAGACAGAGAGAGAGAGAGAGAGAGACAGAGAGAGAGACAGACAGAGACAGACAGAGACAGACAGAGAGTGTTAGACAGACAGAATGAGACTGAGAGAGAGAGAGAGAGAGAGAGAGAGAGAGAGAGAGAGAGAGAGAGAGAGAGAGAGAGAGAGAGAGAGAGAGAGAGAGAGAGAGAGAGAGAGACACAGAGACACAGAGACACAGAGACAGACTTACGGAGTAACAGGTACACTGACAGAGAGCGGAGAGGGTTAGAAAGAGCTACTTGTAAGATGTATATTATGTTTAGAATTTATAGATAACTTGAGTCAGTAAAAACAAAATCACACTGAAAATTAAGTCATCATTTTCGTAACATGAACTTATATAGTATTATTCAAATCTGTTTTCATTTGTTTCAGTGACATCAACTAATTGTCTAAAGAGGATGTCGCCAATAGAAAAAATGGGCGTGCCCAAAGACGGATGAAGAAATTGATGGTTTCGGAAATTGACACGTTTCACTTCAGACAGGTCACGTGCAAAGTGAGGAAATCCCCTTTGAACTTTGTAAACCACGAGCGGTGTGCCTAAAACCATTAATACTTTCTCCGGGTTGCCAACGGTACATTAGAGACTGACATTTAAGGATTTAGAGCAAATGTGTTACTTATTGAGAAGTTGTTAACATTTTAGCTCGGTCACGTGATTGGAATTTTGGGGAGGGTCCATCTTTGTAAAGGATTACTGGCGAATTAACGCGCTCAATTACATTTACATATCTATGTTTAAGGGCGTGATTAGTGCATTGAATGTAGTAGCCATGTTTGCATTTCAAGGCGTGTCAATCAAAGTGTGATATCATGAAGGTTTGTCCTTTGCTTGTAAAAAGATTAGGGTAAAAAAAATTTATATTCCACCCATCTAACCCAATGGGTTTATCAATATCTTTCTTAAGAAACCATTACTTAATTTAATTTTTCGAAAAAAATCTATAAAAAGTACACTTTTTGGGGATTTCTCTGTAAAAAGACTGTAACTGTTCCCAGTAACCTTTGATAAATGTATTGCACACTGTAATGATGAACATAGGTAGGGTAAAATATTACCTGGAAAGCCTTACGGATCCAGGATTGACGAATTTGGGTCACCATCTCCTTTCTTATCCAGGGGCGGATCCAGGATTTTTTAAAGGGGGTGGGGGGGGGGGGGGGGGGGGGGGGGGGGCGGGGGGGTTTCGTATTCAGAAACTGTTATCTTTAACATTGATTTGGTATACGATAATTTATTTCTTCATAACTACCTCTCTATACCTTACCCCTCAACTGTAATCACTGCGAACTTTTTACACCCAAACGCATTAGAACTGTCATAATCCCCCCCCCCCAAAGAATAAAAAAATCCAAACATCCACTCCAACCCCCTACTCCCCTCCCTCCCCCTCCTCCACATGAAAAAAGAATTAGTAGGAAATTTCCATCGATTATACCCATGTTAGACCAATGTGTTCATTTTTTTCCTAAACTAGCATTCCAGGTAAGTAGTAGCGATTTTTTTAATTTGAGGTTTGAATTTCTGTATTAAACCTTATTTACTATAAACGTTGCTTATACGCACATGTAAATGCGAATTGTAACAGGAAAATTCCACAATCACGTGAAATAATATTTATTGTAATTCCATAAATTTTGTGTCACGTGATTGTGGACTGTTGTTGTTATAGTTCTCATCTGCCTGTCCGTTAGGTAACGTTTTATTTATGTCGTTAGTATCATGCACTTGACTTTAGGTGATGTAGTTTGTCTTAGATATACTACTTACGTATGTTTTAATGTAGAATTTTAACACGAATAATCTCTGCATTAGAACAGATCATGCATTGTCTAACATTTTCAGCTTTCATTTCTCGCTTGTCTACTTTAAGTTAAAAATATTCAATAAGAAGATATAGGCCAATGCAATGTTTTCAGAAATAGCTATAAACCTTCATGGGGTTAAAGCTTTATTTCTTATCAATATACATATATTTGACATATTTTGTAAAAGCTCTCAAAAGCATTTCTGTTTATAATTTGATCATATTAGAAGAGATCTCCCTAATATTTTTATTTTCAAAATTGTAAGTTCGTTGCTAAATGTGACTAATTTGCGGTTTACATAAGGTTACTCGCCAGGGACTTTGTAACAAGCTATCAAGAGTTGTCTCCCATTAATAGCTCAGATATGATAATGGTGTAAAGTTTTATTTCTGTGACAATAAACTAAGACTAGTTGAGAAGGGACACATTTGATTTATCTCTGTTGGGTCGATAACTTTTCTTTTCGGCATATCTCTCCCATAAAGCGGTAAAGGGTCATTTTCATTTCCCACGGGCACTTTTGTGTCATTTTTTAAGTCGTATGCTGATTTTAACATGGATATCTATAGTTGAGTACTAAAATTTCCCATAAATAGTATATTCCATTGTTTTCACGTAAAATCTTTGAATAATTTTACGGATGATCGCATCGAAGGTGATTGGCTGGTCATAAGGTCAAACGTCAAAGTTCATCGATCGGGCGGTACTAGATTGGTACCATTGATTTCATTGGCTTATGCCTTGACAAGATATCCAGTTATGATTGAGCTTACAACCTTCGCCGCCATCTTATGTGTTTACATATTTCCAAGGCGCTGAGCTTCAAAACAAAGTACCACCCGGCAGGAACAGTGAATTACAAGATCGATCATAATACACTACACGTGGTATAGTTCATAGATGGAATGCGAAGGCGTAATCCATGCACTGGTTTGTCGGAGTGGGAGAATACAAGCTTTAGAATATGCGTCTATATCATTTGTCAAAGCCTAGGGAAAATTCTCCACTTGTCACAGGTGTTGACAAGATGGCTGAATCAAAGACGTGTGGTGTTTTATCGCCAACATTTTCTTATTCTAATGACGAAAAGACACGGAATTCACTTCCTCAAAGACCAAATGCTTTTGTAATAGACTGGGGAAAGAAAAAAGATTCAAGTCTCCAAGAAGCATTCTTAAAATTTCAAAAAGAGAGACAGGTAAGGATTGTGTGGAATCTGTAGTCTGGCTTAGTCATTGTCACAGTGTTTGGGTAGATTTAGCGTGCAGAAAGTTCAAAGAAAAGTCCGAATCTATGAATAGGTAATGACAATGCACTGTGAACAAGTAATTAGTATGCGATTCTGGAGGCCACACTCCAAGATAAAATCATTGAGTACTGATTAAAACAGATTTCCCAATAGAGTAAAATAGTGGATACAGAGCTATTCATTTGAATGTCGATTTAAAAGCCATGTTTACAAAATGTGCATTACATAGTTCTGTCTTGCCCAGGTAATCTATCAGTTTTGAAGATACCCATGAGATACCACTTGTCCATAGTTGTAGTTGCTGAAATGATTACTTCAACTTTTTTTATTTTAATGATTTAACCCATTTTCAAAGTCATTTGACAAGGATAAACCTATCTTGTTTTTTGGAAGACATGTTTTGCTACTAATCAGACATAACTAGGAATTGAGCTCAGTTATTTAAAAAATCTAATAGGCATATTTATTTTAAAACTAGAGTGTCTTTTACAACAGAGGCTTTAAGAAGCACTTATTCAGAGATTGTTCATGATTTACAGTCTATAATGGATTTTTAAATTGAAATCTTTGAAAGTTTATTTTAAAAGTTTTATTCTCATTGATTTAGGTTTTGAGGAAAGTCAACAGTTTTGAACTATTAAAAAAAATTAAAATGCCGAGGCACTTTGTTTTGCATTCATGACATATTTGTCCAAAGTCAATACAAAGATTTATAGACACTTAGATTATAGAGCTTATCAAGAAAGGCTCTGAAATCAAAGTTACATCTTGACCCTAAAGTTTGGACTTGATAAGTTCAGAATATTCTCATGTTGATAAGATCAAACACACAAATTTGTAATCTCTTGAATTTTTAATTTAAGCCAGATTTTTTTCATGTTGTAAATCTTCTCAAGTTCAATTTCTTTCTGTAAGACATGTAACTGATGCATGTTTGGGCTAGATAAATTTCTTCATGGTCAATTTCATTAATGATTTATATTTTCATTATTAAACAAACAATTTTTATTCCCATGAGACCAAATTAATCAAAGCTTTGATGTTAAGTTTAATTAAATTGATGCAATGATATTGGTTATTGATGTAAAGTTTTCAGTCCAGTAGAACTTAATGTCAAAAGCTTTTTTGTTTAAAACTTCAAACAAAATTTTTAACAGACTTTCCATGCTGAATGAATTCAGGTGTAACTGTTGCATAAGTTAGACATGTCGTTATGATACTTCCATTGAGATAAAAAGTGAACGTAGTGGCCCCAAATGTTTCCCTCGTTTATATGGTTCCCATGGAAACCAGTGCCATCACATTGAATCGTCAGAGCAAAGTTTAGCTCTGTAACCAGGTAACAGCCATTATAAATCCAGTCTTTATTGGAGCGATAGGTGCACATCCCAGATTGGTGTGTAACTATTCATTCTGGAATGTTAGGTCCTTGTGTAAATTAGGTCTTGCCGCTAGCCCGACTCTGACGCAGCGGTTTGAGCTGGCGGGCAAACGAGAGGGTAACAGTGGCAAACGGGGCATAAGCTTTACACTGAGACGCGGCCAGATTAGAAGGCTAGCAAATATTGACGAGCCTCACTCACTGGTTACTGAATTGAATCAGTGTGACCCCACAGCAATGTGACCTTTTCTCGTGTTTTTTACCTACGTGGACAAGCTTGGAGTAGCTTTAAAGCATTCAGGCACGTCGCTCGTGAAACAGGTTTTGGCTCATCAAGCAAGGATCTAGAGAGGCAGGAGAGGGCTGTAGAAAGGTCAGGACTCTTTCTGATTGAGTTGCTAGCCCGGCTTTGTCAACAGTGAATGGATGACGGGCGAATAGCTCCCGCTTTTCCTTTTCATGTCTGCAGAGGGAAAGAGAACGCGGCCTGACTCGCTTGAGGTGTGGTTCAATGGGATTGGTGAAAGAGGGCTCGGATGTGCCACCATTTAAGCATCTACACAATGACTTGCGGTTATACTGGCCAGTGGGAGGTAGGCGAGCAGTCGCTTGTAGCTCAGTCTCCCTGGACCGACCAATGCGGCCACTGCCCTCCAAAACCAGTTTTAGTCGTAAGGAAGCTTGGTATAAATTTAGCTGCTTATTGGGATACTGTCAGTAACGCATGTTAGCCTGTGAGGTTCATTCCTCTGTCGCTGTGTTGCTTGGTATTCAGCCATGGAAACTTGCCAGACTTTATGGTGTATCAGTGACGTATTTCTAGGGAGTTACACTTGAATTTGAAGATTGATTTTTTTCAGCGGGAGTTGTGTTGAACTTGTCCTTTGTGTTGCGTTGACTTTGTGAGCAGTCACACATGGATGGCCACTGCTTTGTTTAGGAGAGTTACAAGCCTTTGGATGATTATCCAGTTTTCGAATAGTCTTTGTGTCTTTGTCCGGGAAGTACTATCCCCATCTGTTCATCGATTCACGTAGGACCTGTGTATTCTGATGACTTTAACATTGTGTATTGCTCTACTCAACTGCTTAAATCTTTGTCGCTGGAGATAAACTTTGAAGCTTTGCACTTTGTGCTTCTTCTTACACATAACCACTCACGCAGTCGTACACGATGTCGTAGGCTGCCTACATATGTACGTACACCACCGCTATGCACTTGGAGCAGTCCGGTATCCGGGAATGGTGAGAAAATTACCAGGTTCTGAAGCCATCTTACCTAACAGCATTAGACTTGACCCCCCTTCTCTAATACTGTCAGGTAAAGATGTCTCTAGAGCTTGCTTGTCGACATTACCAAGGCAAACTACAATCGTTCTCGTCAAAAATCTCGGGCTCCCACTTCTATTTATTTCGTCAGACGCTGCTTACTTTGCTTTCTGTTGTTTGCACTGCCTCTTTTATCTAGCACTTTTTTGTCTGTATAACTGAGCATATTTGATAAATTTTTGTAATATTTTAAAGATAATTGATTAGATAATTCTTTTAAAAATGGTTATCAATAATTTTATTGAAGTAAATTTTTATTTTGAATCATGAGTGCTTCTTTCAATGAAATAATTTCAAAATTGGTATTATTTTTTTTCAGAAGTTATGAATTTTAATGGACTGGTAAATGTTTTTCAGGATTTTCAAAGAAAGGTGAAAACATTCTCCTTTTAGAAACGATGTTGAATTTCTCATGTGAATTATGAGAAGCAATTGATCATAGTACATCTTTGTCACATATATATATATATATATGTAATCTACGTGCCATGAACTCCCTGTATCTGACTCAGTGGTTATGAATAAGTACCTTCAGGGCCTATTCTATCAATCATTCTATCTGACAAGATATGTCAGCTTGGAATGCTCAAGCCCGTTTCCTTCACAAAAATGGCTTCTTTTAAGGATTTTGAATTTTCATCTTGAAATAGCTTAATTTTTTAAATTTGAGTACGTTGATGTTTAAATTGAGAATGTTTTCCCTTCTGAAAAATAAACATGATAATTTTGGCTTTTAAATTTTTTATTTTAAAAAAAAATTCAATTTCATTTCATAGGGCAAGAGTTTTGCTTACCAAACATTTGTTTAATTTTGAATTTTTTTTTTTGTTAATTAAAATTACAAATCAAAAGAAATAATATTTGTTATAAATGCTCATGTTTTCAGACAATAAGTGTTTTATTGGTAAGTAGAAGTCCCAAATGTTTGTGTATGTTGAAAAAGGGAGCCCCGAGATGGAGAGAAAGAAGGAGAAATGAAGCACACCTGAACTAACGAGGAGATGACGAGAGACAGGTGAGGTATGCCAGGACACGAGGTAAAGGCAGGTAGACTAATAACGACCTGTCTTCCTGCAGTGGCTGGGTGTCTCACGCTTCAACGATCTCGATTTTCTCTTTTGTAATTTCTGAGGAATTTTGCATCTACACTCGAGTACACCTTTAAAAAAGTCTCTATTCTTTCAAGGTCTAGTTAACATTTATAGGTCGTACCCCTGTTTTTTATATCATTTCATATACACTGTTTGACAGGCTAATTACTGAAATCTCCAAAATTATCATTGTCAGTTTAAATTTTTACATTTAGGAGTACATAGAGTTTTTATGAACTGCTTGAAAATATCTCTCACTACCTAGTAGTTGGACATTTTGGCTTATAGTTCTCAAAAATCTTAAATATTTCTTCATTCAATTACAGTGTATTCACAACTAAAGGAAAACTTTTTGGAATTTATTATTCTCTTTGTTAAATATCTTTGCAATTTTTACACTATCAAGCCATCGAAATGAAATAGAGTGATCCTTCATCAAAATAACACAGCATTTAAGCAACAACCATGTTAGGTGAATCAGTTAGAATTGCTCTGTTTCTTTACAAAATGTCTTTTTTGATCTTAATGGGTCTCAATTATTTCCTTGGAAACCACATTCACAAAAACTACAGTGTTCATCTGGGGGAATTGAAATTTCTTTTCATCTATATTTCTTTCAGTCTTGAGATAATGGTAGTCTGTAGACCTGTCTTTCAAGGTTTCTCTGTGTAGATGTACGATAGGTATCTGATGATATCAAGCCTATATTTTCCTTCATGAAACCTTTCAAACACTTTTGAACTGTCAGACAGGGCTCGGTTCTAACAGCCATCTTGTTGGACAAAAGCATAGCTTAATCTACTGGTGGCCTAGATTTTGAAAGCTTAAGAGGTAACCAAGTGCCACATAAGTGCTAAGATTTTTTGTGATAAGTAAGTACCATACTTCTTGTGGTACACCAAGGTAGTGTATTGTTATAGAATGTTGCCACGATGTATGTAAGTATGTCACATATCTACCACGGTCATTCAACTTTGTTCAGGAACTTATTTTTATCTTTGGCTATCTTAGGAATATTGTGAGAATATTTTTTAAAGCTTCATGAGATGTATATTTTCTTTTTTAATGATTCTTTGTCCATCTGGAATTATCAAGGTTTTCTTGTAATGTGACAGAATACGTAATGTGGACAGAATGTGGCACGAGGTCATGGCAAAATATTTTTTGTGACTTTGTTTCTATGGACGTGTTCAATTTCCATTATATTTGATTGTAAATTATGGTTTTCAAAGTATTGTACTTTGAAGGTGTTATGTAGAAGGGAAAAGACTTCAAAACATTGCTGAAATATTTTCACTTAGCATCAAAGTTTCCAACAGCAGTAAACTAGTTAAAGAGGCAATTCCAGGTCTATAAAAGAGATCATTTCGTTCCCAAGACCCTCTTGAACCACTTTGAACCATTGAGGATTCACTTTAGTTTATGACAATACCATGACAACTTTATCAGGGCTTTGAGAATATGGTGTCACTTTATGTACAAAATTTGAGCTAAGAAATCTTCCTTAATTTAACCCCTGGATTCTCTCTCCTTTATGACAATACCATGGCAACTTTATCAAACCTTTGAGCATATGGTGTCTCTTTACGAGTAGAATTTCTGGTAAGGAGGCTTTGCCAATCAGAGCCCAATAGTGTCCTAGGCTTGAATACCCTTGGTTACAGACTTTATTAGAAATCCGGCCCATTAACATTACTATGACCATCAAGTCATGCTGTTGTATTATAGCACTAGAGTGCTTTTATGTTTCATCAGTCCTTTTATTGCACATGCGTTATGAGGAGTTGGGGCCATTGTCACAGCCAGGTGAACAGGTGCAAATCGGCTCGTCAGGAGGGTCAGCCTCATTAACGATCTCTCTGTGTAATTAGTCCATACTCGCTGATTAGGGCTTTGAATAATGTTCTTATTGATTCTATGCTAATGTTAATATTCTGCGGAGGATATTGGTCGATTCTTGTCGAAAGCTTAGACCAGTAAGCCTCTTTTCTCCTGTATACAATGTTATAATAATAGTATTTGTCGGAGAATTCAAGGTTGAGTATATTGACGATTATTTCACCTGATGAAACCACCTGGTCCTACCTGTATGAAAGGTATATTGATTGTGTGGATAGCAGCCACAAGTGGAGTCTCGTAGTACAGAATTAGCCTTTATTGAATAAGATCATCTGATTTAATTATGACCTCTGCTTAAAATGTTTCCTCAGATTTTATTTTACTTAAACCCTCATTTTGCTGAATTGATTATAAGCCAGGCAGTTTTAAGATTGTCTGATTTATTCGTTTCTATGGCTTGTTTTCTCATATTTTTTTCAACTTTTGCCCTCTTATTGCTGATTTTCTTAAAAGTACATTATTCGCCCCTTTGAAGGAAGAAGGTTATTGAGTGAAATTCAAAATAAGTCAAAATTCTTGTTGAATATTAAATCATTAAATTTTGATTTAAAAATTTTGAATATTTTCCTATCATAAACCCATCATTGTTAGATTATATTTCAAGGCAGAAATATTTGTTATTCTCCAAACATAAACCGACTTTACTGCAAAATATTTTTCTATTATTGTCGGGGAGTGATTTGTCTATAGAACAGTATGAGCCTGTCTAGAGCGACCAAGTAGCTGAGCCTGTTAATCCGGTAGCCTGCTTGTTCTATCTTAGAGCGTTGCCGTGAAATGCTTCGTCGTGCGTGACTGATGTCTCGACAGAAGGCCCCTATGGGCGGTAGGACGCTCGTAACCGGTCCTGTTTGTATCCTATATCTCGTGGATTTCAAGTCTTTGTGTTTGAATTGTTTGAAGGGATACTTTTAGAAAATGTCGATTTCAAATCTTTTATGTTGTAGGGCATATAGTTGATACAGTTCAGATAAAGTAGATTTCAGATGTAAGTTTCATGTTTGAAATCGTTGATTTCAAATCTTTTATGTTTGAGGGCTTGTAGTTGAGACAGTTCAGATAATGTAGATTTCAGATGTAAGTTTTATGTTAGAAAATGTTGATTTAAAATCTTTTGTGTTTAAAGGCTCGAAGTTGATACAGTTCAGATAATGTAGAATTCAGATGTAAGTTTCATGTTTGAAAATGTTGATTTCAAATCTTTTATGTTGGAGGTCTTGTAGTTGATACAGTTCAGATAATGTAGATTCCAGAAGTAAGTTTTATGTTTCAATTGTTGGGTTGCAAGCTTTAAACATTGTTATTGTACCTTCTAAATATTTTTTTGCAGACATTTGGCACTAGATATTCTGCCCTAATAGATGTCATGTATTGCAAATCTGGTATTGAAGGTTTAAATGTTTGGTGGAATATACCTGAATCTTTTTTGTAAGTTTGAATCTTACGGAATATTTAAATATGATGTGTTCTGTGATATATATTTTGAATGAACTAATATATTTAAGATCTTGGATAGTTCAAGGTTAAATTTTTTTGTTAGATTTTGTTTTAAATTCAGTATCATGTTGCAAATTCTGGCTGATGAATTAACTCTGTTTGTGGATTTTCAAATTCAAATCAACTCATAAATCTAAACCATTTCAAATCCTGAAATCTGGAATGTGATTCAAGTCTTCAAACACAAATTTCATATTTTATCGTCTTCTTTCTCAAATTTTCAAATTTGTCAATTTTCACAATATCTCATACCTTATCTTTTTCATTTCAAATCTTCTAAAAAGGTTTTCATATTTCTGCTTGCTAAAATTTTTCTTCAATTCTTTAGCCAGAATACATTTCCTATGAAGTTATATTTTCTCAAAATCTTAAAGTAAACTAGTTTAGAAGAAATCAAATTATTCATATTATGTATTCATATTGTTATCGAGTTGTATCAACATCATTTTGTGTAAATGATGTCAAAAGCATGTCATGAAACCATGGAAATAAATCTAGATTTCTCTACAGTGATGTTTGTTTTGTCAACAAATATCGGTATATTCATATACTTGGAAGTGGGGGAGCTGTGTACCGTTTGTTCGACTAATGCGTTTGCTGCAGATTTCCTATAGGGCCATTGAATAGATGGACTTAATGAATTGGCTTCTCAATCGCTGGATATTAAGTGAACGATAAAGAAATTCCTAAGTACATGGTATGAAATTCCTGCCTACTTGTATGAAATAGAAATAAGCGGTCATAGAAGTTCAGAGTTTCTCTTGCTTGCTGATCGAATCCCTGAAGAAATACAGAAATACAAGAATATTTGAAGATTTAACCTTTATACTTTTTGTACCTGAAAATTATATTAATATAATCAAATTTTTGCAAAGGTTATTTAGTTTATCAATTCGTCTGTTATCATTGGTTCAATCTCACTTCAGAGATAGTTTGATTAAGAGCTTGTCAAATTTCGGTGATAATATAAAGAGAATGTGATCTTTAAAAAATAACTTTTCTTAAATGTAAAGAGTTATGTCTTGCTCGTGTTCATAAAATTTTTCTTCTTTTGTTTGATGGATTAACACAGTTACCAAATCGACTTTCTTTGCTTAAGCGCTATACTGATAAACGATCAACATTATCAAAGAAATATTGAAAATGTCAGACATGCTTTTAGAGTGAAAGGGCACAGTAAGACTTTGATGTTAAATTTCAGCAGAATAATATCCCAGGTTTATCATAGTTCAACATTCTTTTCCCAAATTATTAATATGGTTGATTTATGGTTTGTTTCCATACCAGTGTTAATGAATTCAGACAAGAAAGTTGTAAATTAACAGGTTTGCATAGAGTAGAGTGTTGTAAATTCAGATTGTGAGTATAGTGAGGAATTGTTTCACTGAGGAGAGGAATAATTCTTGTAAAATGTGTGAAACTTAACAATTTCGTCGATAATTTCACAAATATTTTGTGACCTATTTGCTTTTTTCACCTGAATCATCTGATTTGTCACAAGAAATCATCAATTTGATATCAAACCTAACTTCCCCTCGTTCTAGATACGTAACTTGGAATTTCATCACTTTCTACCACATAATTCTTGCCCTGAACCAAATCTCTATCCCCTGTAACAATGGGTCAATGAAAGTTTTTTTGTAAACTATCACTATGAGTTAAGGATAAAGTGATCAACCTTGTCTCACTCCAATAGCAAGCCCTCACATTTATCACTTTGTTACTTGGTTGCTGCAAGTTTGTTGATGAGAAGAGGTCAAGCATGACTATAAAGATCACAAGCGTTAATGGATAAAATGGATAAAAAATGAGCGTTGGTGATGCTCAGCAGGTGACGTCTAAATCGGGATAAAACGGGCGAGGCCAGGACAGCTGCCTCCATGCTTCAGTCAGTTTGCAGAATGCATTATTCATGACTGACTGAAAGGGAATAATTGAAAGAGGGGGTCTCTTGTGCCGCTGTGTAATTTGTGGATCTTTGTCCTCCTCCCACGTCTATTCAAATCCAAATTAAGAAATTAACCAAATATGCATCATGGGTGGAGGAAGTGTTTTTTTGTTCTTCAAAAAACTGTTTTAGAAGCTCTAACTAGATGTTATCTTTTGCTATCGTGGTTTGATATTGAATATGATATCTGATTAAAGTGTTTGTGAGATTTTGAATAACTGACATTCTTGAGGAAGTTATGGAGAATTTTTATTGTAATTGAGAATATATGGACTTTCATAAAGCACAGCTGCAAGGATAACTTTATTATTTTATTTACTTCTTATCTAATATTGAAAGTGTTTCTTCAGAAGTAAAAGCAATTAGATGACAGCTTAGCAATTTATGTAAAGTTTTATTTTGAAATGATAATTCAATTAGTTGTAAAAAAGATGAATGAAATTAAACAGTAATAGGGCTCGACTTAATGATTGTTTAAGTATGAATATGATAAAGGTTATGAATATGATTCCAAGTTTTCCAAGTTTATTATTGCCTGTCTATTGCAAGGTGAACATATCTTATTCAAAGTCAAAATCTTTCATGTAACGCAAAACACATAAAAAGGGTACCTGAGGCTATACATTGAAAGCTTTTACGAGGATATCCTAAAATAGTCACTGTAAAAGTTGGGTAGGGGCAATGCAAATTCCACAATTCAGGTAGAGTTTCATGCAATTTTAGTGTCGAAATTTTTGAGAAAGTAATGAAATTATTTCATGAATCAGATTGCTAATATGTTTTCTAAAAATCATTAATTCTGCAATGATGCATTATACATATGATTTCCACTAAAAAGCATTACAACGATGACCATAAAAAATTAGTTTTTTTTTAAGGTAAACACTTTTGACTGAATGATGAAGTTATCAAAATAACTAAAATAACGACCAATTATTCATATGGAGAATTATTTTTATGTAAACAACAACAACAAAGAACGGAATCAAGATAAAATTCTTTTATATTATCAGATAATTTTTTGGAAGAAAATACTTTTCATGACACATAACAATAAGGATAGGAATTATGGTTAAATACTAGTTTCCTCTGATTGAGAAAAAACTTGCATTTCATTCGCTGCAGTCCTGCTGTAAAGGCTGCTTTCTATTGGATGAATGCGGCATGTTATTTAGTCGCGGATTCATATTTGAACAAGCGTCAGATGAGACTGCCTCTAATGCTGTCTGCAGTGACGTAAGTTGAAAGGGCTCGCTGGATTCCAGACTTTCGATGATGGAGGCCTGTTATTTGTTTGCTGCGAGGCTGCGATATCGTAACTTCATTGCTGTTTTAATGAGGCAAAAGATTAGCATTGACAAGCTTGACAACATGGTTGACGAGTGGCTGTGGGACATGGTGTCGGATATCATTCTAATTGAGGCTCCCGTGATATCACCTGAAATGATATCATTCTGGTGGTTTTACACTCGATTGTGTGTTTGCTAGCAATTTTTATATGTTTTGATTTGTTGGGAAGTTTAAGTTGGATTTGGTTCAAATTGATTCTGATTCATGTGTGCTACTGCCAGATGTGAAATCTTGCTATTTATTTGATATATTTTGGTATTGAAAATGACTCTTTTTCTACTGATTTGATTTCAAATGGATTAAAATCATTTTGAAAAAATGCTGAATTTCATTTTAGTTTTACTGATTTGATTTCAAATGGTTTAAAATCATTTGGAAAAAATGCTGAATTTCATTTTAGTTGAGGGTGCATATACAGGGAGCATTGCCCATATGGTTTTTATGTTTGATATTTGAAATTATTTGGTCATTTTAGTAAAATATTATTCACTTAGTCTTAAACACTGTGCCCTACTTAATTTTGTTATGTGCGCTTACTATTTCTCAAATCATATTTCATTATTAAGATACATTTGATATAAAAACACTATTATAATAGTTAATACTTATAAAAACTATACACTATTTTGAGAACTACATAAGTTTTATATTGTTAGATGTAACAATAAATGGTAAGTATATAGTTTGATAGTATTTACTCATAGATTTTTACGATCTCATTTTATGAGTTGTCGAGCAAGTCAAAATGTTGTTGAAAGCTTTGTACAGACATCCACCATTTATTGGTTTAAATCTTCAACTGCCAAGACACAAAATTTTTGCTGTGCATTATTAATGATTGATTAAGCAGGTGAATAGAAAATTGGCAACTAACTATTTGACATGTTGAGGTAGTTCCTTTGATCTTTCAATTTACAGGTGGCTTCAGTGTATTTATCTCGAGGAGTTTAAAACACGAGAGTTGTATAGTTATCTATAGTAGGGTAATGGCATCTATTTTACTAGTTTAGAATTAACCATCAGTTCTAAACTATTGGCATTGATTCATATTTAGATACACTTTTTCCATTTTTATCAATCTTATCTAATTAAAATTATGATATTTATTTGTTTTTAGATTTATTGTACATAGCGATATTTCTCGTGAAAATGATAACAAGGGGCGAATGTTTGTCTCACTCATATTTGTAAAAAGTATTTTTATTGTTAAATTGTTGTTGATGGAACAGTGCAGTTTTACACATTTTACAAAAAATGTTTTGCATGTTGAAATTTGGTTTTTGTTCAAGTGCATGATGTTAAGACTTTGTACTGTTAGTAATTTCTTACTTGTTGATTTTGATGTTGATTTGTTGTGTTTAAGAGTTTGAAATAAACAAATAATTGTTATTTTTGTTTGTGTTTTTGTATTGTTGTAAAGTTGAAGTGGTCAGTGATCGTGAATGACATAAGATAACAGGTCAATTTAATGAAGAAATCCAGATGACATTTTTTACAAACTAGTGCTGAACTAAAAAGGTAACATCAATAAAAAATTTTTTTACAAATATAGCATTATATATTATATATATATAGCATATGAAAATTACCAAGTATATATGTATATATAGCTAATTATGAATTTTGCTTTGAAATTGAACCTCAAAGCTTTTACCCTATATATGCCCATGTGAAAAGGTATGCTCTTAAAACATTTTACCTTTCGCAATATTCCTAATTTTTTTTATTCATATTTTGCATTTCTTTATGCAAATTCTTGGAATTTGAACAATCATGGCTCTTAATAAATGTATCAAATATTTTCATTAACTTGACCTGCTATCGCTGCACAGATTTATTGACTTGAAGTGAAAATCACTGACTTGCATGAGAATAAGACATTAACAACCGAGAGAGAAATAAAATCACAAATTGGAAAAGAAAAAGACGTTTATGGTATCATACACACAGTTGACCTCTAAGAGGGAGTTGAAAACAGGGTCACAACTCCATATCTCAAATTGACATTATCAAATAAGGTGTTATCTTTATTATATTTGGACTTGAACAAACACGAATTCTCAGATAACATACCCACAAAGCTATATGAGTTGTCTACAGGCATTTTGAACATAAGTGATAGATGTCGTAAAACAAGATAAACGACTGTCAAGAGATTTGACATATGATAAGGGTGAATATTCATCAATTGGTTATTCCTTGAATATGATTTGTAATAGCTTTTTGCTGAAAAATTTGAAAATATGCATTTGGTCCCCAAATCAGCCTTTTAAAGGTACTGCACAATGTTTTCTTTAGTAAATAAAGTGGTCTTATAGAAAGGAAAACAAGTTTGTGCGGAATAATTGGTATGTTGCAATACTGAATTATCATGATATGTACACTCTCTTGAAAATATCCAATATATCAGAGGTTTTGAAATTAACAATTTCCATGTAAAATTGCAGAAAAATGTAACCAGAAAAACATAATTTTAGTTAAAGGTGTAAACAAAGTGTGAACTGTCAAAGTGACAATAGCAGAGACATGTTAAAAGTCTGAAAGCAGTCACTGAACTATCTCTCTTTACAAAACGACGGCTAGTTGAGCTTTGATCAGTGTTCTCATTGCTGTAACTTAGTCAAGAGAGTGTGGTACAACTAGCATATGGGGAGTACCAATATATTGCACTACGTATTGCAAAACCCTTTTCTATATCGCTATATTTCGATACAGAAACGAGCGATACCCATCCTTAAAAAGCAATGGACCATTTGCAAGACTAATCTTTAAAACTCAACCAGTCCTTAACCTAACATAACAAGTTCATTTAAGGTACACAAATCCGTTTTCCAAGCTAATATAATTAAAATGTGTTAACACTAAAATGGTTGCATGCAGTTTTGTTTGATACATAATAATTTCATTTATGACTGGAAAATTGGGTTGGGTAATGAGATGTTTCACCCTCTGAAGTAATACATTTTAAATAAAGTAATATTTATTATAGAATTTTTTTACATTTTTCATAAATTAGAGTTTAATGAGGAAAATTTAAAGAAATAAATATTTTAGAAAGAGGTGCTACTGCACCCTTAATCTAAGTAAATTCAAACATTACCTACATGTAATAATTGGCTAATTTGTAGAATTAAAGTACCGTGTTTCCTTGTCTGTACAAGGCTAGAAAAAAACCAAAGATGGCGGACCCAAAGCCGATTCTCTTAACCTTAATCATACAGTAGGAGTTTGAAAAAATCGTAAATGTTAAAGCATTGAATTCCCTTAAAATTTATTCATCATCTTCTAACAACAAAAATGACTTATTATGTTAAATTATAATATAGATAAATTAGGATAACTCAAGTATTATCTTAAAAGAATCATTTCGTATTCATTGACACGTGTGATTTTGATTAGAGTCTATATTTTTCTAGTTTGTGTACCTAGAAACTACATCTAAACATTCCTTTTTCTGAACAATTTGCAACACGATTCATACTTTTAATTACATACACAATACAAATGACGGCTTATTAATTTTGATTATGAAGTAAGCAAAAATGACTCGATATGTATGCATAAGTCAACCCATCATAAAGTCTTTGTATGAATAAAAATATGGAGAACTAAAGAATAAGAAACATTAATTACAGTCTTCTTAACATTCTGTGTTTGATTGAGTGGGTGTGGTCATCTTGTCTTCAAGCATGGAATATAACACACCCTTATGAATATACAAGGTTTAGAATAACATTAAAACACTTGTACACACGAGTGGCATGATATGATTGTATTTCATTTCATTTTTTTATGGACTTTTATTGCATGCATTAATCCACTTAAAGAGGGATTCTTATCTTTTAAACATTTTGAAATGGTAGAACGGTAGAGTAAGGATTGAAGAAATATTGTTTTATCATATTTAGAACTCTCTCTATATATATAAGAGGATACAATTTTTGTAAACATTCATTTCGAAATAAGGTCTCTATTTCAAAATTATAAAGCTATGTACAACATCAAAGCTTTTCAGTATTTTGTTTGAATTCTCAACATATAATGAAATTCTTAAGACATTTGTGATTTGTTATAAAAATTCCCCCAAAAATTCAAATTATTATGAACAAAACCCTCTTTTTTTTTAGGTAATCCCAGATTTAAAAAAACAAACAAACCCAAGGATCAACAATTTTCAAAGTTGCCATATTTTCTCCTCCTGGCTTTTTGAGAATTCTTTATGGATATAAAACTTGTGATAATAGTATTTTGAAATGCGATAGCGTGGTGATATATGTTAGCCAGCCCATTGTCGAGCCTCCACAGCAAAGGCACAGGGACCTATTGTTATTCCATATTGACATAGGTTTAGATTACAAGCCCTATTCAGTACCGACCCAAGCCGCTCATGTTTTCTTAGGACTTTTATACCCTCTATACCACAAGTTTAAGTTATATCTTCTGGATTTTGCGATTTATTATGACATATTTTACAAGTATGAAAAGAAGCCGAGTTGATTTTTATTTTTAATTTTTAAAGATTTTTTACTTAAAAAAAGAGAGCTTTTTTCCACTTTATATTTCAACCCACTATATATGATAGCTGAAAGTGCTAGCAATTAAAATGGATCGTTTTTACTTCTAACTTCATTTAGTGTTTCATATCCCCTATGTCCAATCTGATGAAGCGCATTAAGCAAAAAATGGAACATCATTATTTTCCTTTAAAGAAATGTTTATCCAGAAAATCTGGCTGATCTTATTTTTTATTTTTGTTTCCTATTCTTTATAAGATAATTCCTTGCAGCAAGAAACTTAAACCAATATCAACTTTATGTTTCACCCTCTGTTACAAGTTGATACGACTCACATTCAGTTCTCGCAAAAACCTTAGGGGTGAAAAATATCCATTATAAAAAATAGCCATAAGTTTAAACTGAAGTCTATTTGGTATGATGTGCAGGTTGCACATGTGAAAGAACTCTAGTCCTTTGATTGTTGTCAGACTGAATGCTCACTGTTAAACAACATAGCTGATTCAACATTCCAGATTCATGGGAAATAGTGTCATTGAATAGTTTCCCTTGCTGCAGATTGTTTAGATATATTCAAGTTGGCATCTGCTATAAAACACGACCGCAGAAATTCTGCTACAAAGTAATCTTTGTCATAATTATGCAATTCATTTCAAATTCATGTATCATTTTCAAAATCAAATAAATTTAGCAATCATCATTAAATCTTTTTTATTTACAAGTAACCAAATTTATTCTTAGTTAGCTTTTTAACAGAAATCTTTGAGTTAATGTTTGACATTCTATGCCTCGTAGTGCAGTATATATATCTAGCCAATGAAATCATTGTGTCTAGCAATAGCTGCATTCGTCCAATAACAGGCCTGTTGAGTTTGAGGATATGTTCGTCATGTTCTTTGCATAAGGACATTTCATTGGCTGAAAAAACATGAGCCTGATTGTCCAGGGTGATGCAGGAGCTCCTGGAAACAAATACATTGATGGAGCAGGATGTGTATGTGTGGCAGGGTGAAGTAAAAGCATTCCTACTGGCTTTAGCCAGAGGGATATCTCTTTGGCTGAATCGGTAGAGTGTATGACTCTCACCCGGAGGTCCTGGGTTCGAATCCCGCGGGAGGTGATCTCACAATCACTTCTGTTACATTTGGCGGCCAACGTGGGGCCGGGGCAACTCCCTAGTGCTCACTGCTTCCTGAGTACGTTGAACTGAGGTGCTTGATTACTCCAAATGGCTTGACTCGAGGATGAGTCACTTTATGGAGGGGGTGTATGTGGCAGGGTGAAGTAAAAGCATTCCTACTGGCTTTAGCCAGAGGGATATCTCTTTGGCTGAATCGGTAGAGTGTATGACTCTCACCCGGAGGTCCTGGGTTCGAATCCCGCGGGAGGTGATCTCACAATCACTTCTGTTACATTTGGCGGCCAACGTGGGGCCGGGGCAACTCCCTAGTGCTCACTGCTTCCTGAGTACGTTGAACTGAGGTGCTTGATTACTCCAAATGGCTTGACTCGAGGATGAGTCACTTTATGGAGGGGGTGTATGTGGCAGGGTGAAGTAAAAGCATTCCTACTGGCTTTAGCCAGAGGGATATCTCTTTGGCTGAATCGGTAGAGTGTATGACTCTCACCCGGAGGTCCTGGGTTCGAATCCCACAGGAGGTGATCTCACAATCACTTCTGTTACATTTGGTGGCCAACGTGGGGCCGGGGCAACTCCCTAGTGCTCACTGCTTCCTTAGTACGTTGAACTGAGGTGCTTGATTACTCCAAATGGCTTGACTCGAGGATGAGTCACTTTATGGAGGGGGTGTATGTGGCAGGGTGAAGTAAAAGCATTCCTACTGGCTTTAGCCAGAGGGATATCTCTTTGGCTGAATCGGTAGAGTGTATGACTCTCACCCGGAGGTCCTGGGTTCGAATCCCGCGGGAGGTGATCTCACAATAACTTCTGTTACATTTGGCGGCCAACATGGGGCCGGGGCAACTCCCTAGTGCTCACTGCTTCCTGAGTACGTTGAACTGAGGTGCTTGATTACTCCAAATGGCTTGACTCGAGGATGAGTCACTTTATGGAGGGGGTGTATGTGGCAGGGTGAAGTAAAAGCATTCCTACTGGCTTTAGCCAGAGGGATATCTCTTTGGCTGAATAGGTAGAGTGTATGACTCTCACCCGGAGGTCCCGGGTTCGAATCCCGCGGGAGGTGATCTCACAATCACTTCTGTTACATATGGGATAGTTATCAAGCTGAATTATTTTCTGTGTGAATGGAATTCTGCAAAATAGCAAAACACATTGATATTGCGCCAACAAATGCAACTGCAATAGTGTTGATGACAAATAATCTAAGACAACCTAACTAGCATTTTGTGTTATTCCTTGCAAAACTTATTTCATATCAAATTAATAAGCAGGATGATACTAATGCTGATGATGATCAATTGATAATATAGTATGGTTGTGAAAAAACAAATGTTTAGTCTGTCAAATCCAATTGCAAAAATCACTGAACTTATTCTCAGAAAACCTTGAAGGAGATTTTAATTGGCAAAGCGTCAAATGTCAAAATCTTTGAAAATTTCTATTCTTGAAAAGTTTGTTGACCTTTGAACTCTGGAGAAATAGTAGGAGGGAGGAAATGGGGAAGGAAGGATTTTGGGGGACAGAAAGAGCTCATTAGCGCCTCAAGATAAATAGGATTTCCATCGACGAAAGTTCGCGAGACTTGTTAGGTTGTCAAGAACAAACGTTGCCCCCACCTTATACAAACATGGAGGTGAAGACACAGTCGCTGACTGATAGCTGACACTACATACAGGGAATAGTGACATTTACATGTTTCAACTCAAGAAGATGAGTCTTATATGGCCTTATCACTGCTCTGATTGGTCAGCCATACCAACATGGCTGCATTTTGGTTGTCAAGGGAACAGAGTTATCTTTCTTGGGAATAAATATCTGATTTTAAATTGTCAATATTGTTCAAGATTTCATTGAAAAAGCGTGTTACATTTTCAATTCAGTTATGAAAATAAGCTTATTTTGTAATGCTAATTTTAAAAGTAAACATCAAAATAAACAGCTGAAGAGCTAGAATAAAACTATCTATAAAAGACATATTCTGTACTTTTTTGGACCAATCTAAAGAAGCATTCTTAATCCTCAGTCTAATAGCTGGTGGATCATGGGAGCTTTACTGAGGGTTCAAATCATGCATTTGAAGCAGGAGTGAAAATTAAAAATTTACACCTAAGAGGATTTGAATCCGGAACCACCGGTTTGAAAGGTGATAGTAGCAGAGACTCTACTGATTCAGCCAAAGGGATATCCCGCTGGCCGAAACCAGTAAGAATGCTTTTAACCTCGCCCAGGCACATTCACCCCTCCACATGACATGCCCTCCAGTCAACATTTCTTGCGATGTGAAGATGATGTACTTACATACCTTTAAATAAGGATTTACATACCTGAAGAGGACTAAGGTGTAGTTACATTAAGGAATAGTCGTAACCCATGTGGGCGCCAAAAAAACAGGGTTGAAAATACAAATTTCTACTTCCTAGGGGATTTGAACCTAGCACCTCCGGTTTGAGAGTGAGACACTCTACCGATTCAGACAAAGGGATATCTTGCTAACCAAAGCCAGTCTGAATGCTTTTGACCTCTCCCTACCACATATGCAATAGACTTGTCACAAAAAAATATATTACTATCTTTAGTATGACCCAAAATATGACAATATTCACTTTTTAATATATTAGATTTTTTTCATACAAAACGATTCCATCATGAAAGAAAAGTTCCCTTTGGTGTTATCTGATAACGGAAGTATAGAGTTATTAATTAAATATTATTAATTATCCATTTAATTAATTATTATTTATTATCCATTTAATTAGGTATTTAGAACTTCAGGAATAGTGTGATAGATTTTTGTTAATTTCATATTTATTCACATGATATGCAAATATTGTAATCATGAAGGTAGATAATTCATCTGAATAGTTAATGAGAATAAATTATTTTATGGCCAATTAGGATATCTACTTGGGAGTTAATGATATAGGAAAATGATTATCAAGATAAGATGTAAAGCATTCCTTTATAGATCTGTAGAACTTGTCAATGTGTCACAATGTACACAAAGCAGTTTTAGTTCTACAATCAATGACTGTCTTGTCTATTAGCCAAGATAGAATAAGCTGTTTTGTATCTAGAGCCCTGCCCTGTTCTGCCTCACCAGCTCAAAGCCCCTTTAGGTTGAGGGTGACTTAAGCTCAAACTGATAGCATTGAATTACAGTGAATTCTGAGGGAGGTGAAGGGAGAAGTGGAGATATGATATCTGATATTGAAAATTTTACAAAGCTTTATGTTTACATGGAAAATTTACCCTTACATACAATTTTTAAAAAATTCCTTGGGAATTTACCTTTGCCACTGATAAATGATGTATTGATTTCTTTATAAATGGTTTTATTCTTGTAAATGACTGTTAAGTATGGTTTGCCTCATATATCAGCAATTCATTTCCCTGAGCTATCTGTCTAGTGTTGTAAATTTTTGTGTTTCTAAAATGTGAGTTTATACAATATGGTTGGTTGGTTTCTTCTTTGATTTAAGATCAAAATGTTTTAACGGCAAGTGTACATTTGGTAGAAATCCTAAGATTATGGTAAAAAATGTATTGGATTTTTTTGTTAACATGTCACTTCTTAAAATATCATTGGACAGTCTCTAAACAAGATGCTAGGGTTGGATTAGCTAGCATGTTTTTCAAAACAAATCCAAAAAGCAGGCGTATAATCTACTTTTATTATTCTGTGACTTACTTTAAAGTGATATTAAAGTTTAAGCGTGATTCTCTTGTCTTTGCAAGTCATAAAATACTTAATTGTCGGAATTGGAAGGAGTGGGGGGGGGGGGGGGGAAGGTTGAGGGTTCCCTTTTTAAAAAAACAAATCCAAATCGGGGAATGAAAAATAACGAGTCACCTCCAGACTGAACCCCCCTTGAATAGGTGATCTTCAAATTTCCATAAATATCCATCTGAACATGCTTCTACAAGTAATGCAGATTTATCGTTGTAGCTATGAAAGTATGGAGAGATAGGGCTGCTTACATAGCAGATCTCTGGTGATCTCATAGAGGAATAATTCAAACAAATGAGGCATTCAAGATAAGATACTCAAATACTTATATTGTCAGCCATTTGCAACCATACATGTCAGGACGACAGAGTTTCTTCCCGTATTTAATCTTGTTGTATGTTATTTTAGATTTAAACGGAAAGGTATGACTTTGATAAGATAAATTCACAGGAAATTGTTTGAGATCTTTTGTTCGTAAAAATTAACCCTTAATCTGCCTGGAAATTTGTAACTTTTATTGTCGATCTATTTGATATCAGAAGACACGTGGGTAAGATTTTCTATCGGTCATCATTTTGACGAATGATTTTTTAATTTTTCCATGATTATTGCTCAGTTTTATCATTATTTCAAACAGAATTGAACTATCATACTGGCTAAACTTTGTTTTGACAAAGAAAATCTCAGGCATTATTCGTTTTCGAATTAAAAGTAGAAAAGAATAATAAATATTTCAATTTCAATTTGTAAAATTTTATTTTCATTGAATCATATGAATATTATCTAACTCCTAGAGTTCATCAATGAAATAAATCTTATATTTCCCCAAAATACATGCGGTGTATGTTCTGGATTCCTCAAAAATAATATTCTTTTTATTGGTTTTCTTGTTGATAATGAATACATAAAGAGGTCAACGACCTAATCAAAAGGAAATCTAGACAAAGTTAATAGGTTTACCAGGCAAAGAATTGAAACATACACTGTTTAGTCAAGTTCGCAATCATTGTCACCAAGCAAATCTACCATTGGCAAATATGAATGGGATAAGATCTCTGCGAACAATTGTTCTTCGCAGGAATGACCTTTGACCTAGGTGAAAATCTACCCGTAGTTACAAGGCACGGCCAAAAGCTTACCTGCCTAGTCTGCTTAACGACTTCTCACCTGAGCTTAACTATACTTACCTTGGCACGTGCAAACACGTGAAAGTGACAGAATTTTTACTTGTGTTTGTGACAGAAGATTCATGGACAAGGAATGGTTTTTGATAGTGATTAAATAATTGGACCGAAATGATTTTTTGAAAGATAAGAATTGTGGACAAAAAATGCTTTTTTGATTTTAAAATAATGTGATGAAAAGTGGGATGAAGTGATTTTTGGAAGGAAAAGGTTTTCGGACATGATTGACATTGTGAATGAAGTGAAAGAAATGATTATTTTTATCCATTGATTTGTGCAATAACATCTGAGGCAGTGACAAAGTGGGTTTGATTAAGGAGGAACAATTTTTGTGTGAATTTTTTATAAATCATGAAGTAATTAAAAAAATTAAATCATAAATTTCTCTTCATTGAGACTTTAAAAGCGATGTGTCTGATGATCTAGAAAGAATTTTTTTTAAAGATTAATCTCATCAAGCTGAAATTTTGAAATATGGTGTCCACAAAGAGCTGGATATATAAAGACATTCTTATAGTAGGGAATTCAAATCATCAAGTTCTTCAGGGAACAATGCAAGAAAGTCAAGGAAGGATTAATTTCAGCCAATGAAGGATTATTTTCAGCCAATGAAGGATTATTTTCAGCCAATGAAAAACTATGTTTTTGAAGTAAAAAGAAAGTTTATGTTGGTGCTCAGACAGCTGGACCATCATCTATATTTGCAAAGTTATTGATATTCAACAAAATTCTTTTGAAAAGCAAAGACAAAATTTCACCTGAAAGCAGCTTTGTTAACAACAATTTCTTCAAAAAAACGAAAACTGCAGACAATTATGATAAAGATGAAGGAAGTGAAATTAATATCAAATGGATTCCCGCCGCAGAAAAAACGCACCTCTGAGGTTAGTGATTTTTTGATGATTTATGACTTCATATATAATGGAAATATTGAATAAGAAGTGGGTAAGTCTTTTACTGAAAAGGAATTATGGAAATATTATGTGATAAAGTGGTCTGCCTAATAGTTTGTATGCATTATCCTAATACCCTAATAACCCTGCCGCTTCTAAGGGAAGCTTAAGTTGCTGGATATGCATTTTCAAACAGTATTTTTATGATATATGTTGTGTCTATTATCCAGCTTATCAGCAATTCATTGTGTCATTTTACCTCAATCATTGAATTTCAGTCCTCAGAGGCTTGTTTTCATTTATTCTCCTTCTCATAACCATAACAAAAATTTCATTTACCTCTTGTTTGAATCCTGCAAGGGGCTCGGCATCTTTGTCTGCACTAGAGAACTGTTCTCCATGCAGTAACATTTGGGTGCAATGATACACCAAATTTCGTCGCTGTACCACCCAGGGCTCGCTAGTTCTGGCTGATATTTGCAGGTTTCACCGCAATGCATAGCCACACTGGTGTTGCTGGCTTCTTACTGCAATAATTCTAGCAGCCGCAATATAAGAGAATTACTCTTGATAGCAGCTTTAGACCCCAAATCACCTCACCTCTCTAAATCACATAACTCTTGCTGCTTCAAGGTGCACAAGGTTATGATGCTTGTCTGACCAATGGGACTAGGACTTGGACAAATGTTTTATCCAGTAAGTGAATGGGTGAGTTAGCAAGTCAGTGAGTCAGTCAGGGAATGAGTTGTTGTTAGGTGCTGACTGGGCAATATTTCAACCATAGGGCAACTCTTTATACAGGATTAGATAAGAATTTTATGGTAGTGTAAATACTTTACTTTCTATCAATCTATATATATCAATTGTTTGTAAATGCACATATTTTTCATGGAATGAAATTAAAGCATACTTCATTCATCTATCAGACATACTTGAATAAATAAGCTAAAATTGGTTTGTCATTCATGGGGAAAAAAAGGTTTATTATATTATATGATATATAATATTAACGTTCCACATATTTCAATGACATTAATCAGTATATTCAACTCATGCTGGATCCGTAACAATTTGTGCATGCTCAATTTAGGAATGTGCAGCTCTCCTAACAACTTGCAATAACCTACCAGCTGTCAAATGTTATGATACTGGTTTCCACATGACTGATTGCAGGCTATGACTTGCGGCCATGATAGCTGACTGTTTAGTCACAGTCACCAAACTGGATATAAACTTGCAAAGAGGTCAAAGGTCACCACACTTTTGCATGCTACTTGGAGGACAACTATCTCGAGTATTGTCAGTGTTTTTTACCCCCTGCTGGGGGCAGTGTATAGATATCTTTGGAATGTTTCCTTCACTCATGATAGGCTTAGAGCATTTTCCTTGATATTCTAAGCAATAAACAGTTTAAATTTTATTCACCCATGGTGGTAACATGTACTTGAATTTAGCTCTCAGCATTTTCCTTGTTGAAACTTAGATCTTGTATATTGAGATCATCATGCCTCATGAAGACAGATTGGCTTTCCATATTGCCACACATCCTTCATCTACCCATCATTATTTCTTCATCATATATAAGCATCTAACTCTTTTGAGTTCTCCTTCAGAACCATTGTAAAGAATAAAATCAGTCGGGAAATGTATAACAAATCTGATGCCTACAGGTTAAGTTTATGTTAATTTCCACATGCTCTGTTGTTTAAAATAATGAATATTGTTATTCCATGCCCAACAAAGTTTGCTAAGGATATTGAAATGGGATCCATCCATCCCTCCGTCCGTTCGTACATTCGTCCATCCCGATATAATTACCGGAACAGAAATAAAAAAAAACTGTAAGGCCTAGCTCAGATAAACTTGGTATAGGGGTGAATCTGCATGTGAAGATGTGCCTTTTGTGGTTTTCAACTTCTTTGGACCTTATATTTTGGTGCTTTCCACAGAAATGAAAAGTAGAATTTTTTTTAGAACCAGAATTCCAAACCTGTAGAACCTAGCTTAATGACACTTGATACGTAGACATGAGTAGAGATGCCTTTCAGCTTCTTTAGATTTTTATTTATGGCGGCCATTTTGAAAAGCAATGGCAGTTGATAGTTAAGTACCTTGTGAAGGTTTCATTTATTACCAATGATTTGTATTGGGGATTATAATTTTCAAAAAAAGAAAAATAAGGATAAGAATAAGGCTTAGTCATAGTTATAGATTTATACATTTCACCGTTTTCCCAATGGCAGCAGATAAAGCAACTGTCTGCTTGTTCTCATTGGTTTCAAAATGAAATTATTTTTATTTAAATTGAGGTGATCCTAGCTTTTTTTTCATTTGCTCTTGAAAGTCTTTTTCTTCTTAGCTAAAGATTCAGCTAAAGACTGCTTCATGTGAAAAATCCTTTTTCAGGGACAATTTAGGGGTTAAACCGGCCTCGACATTTAATTTTGATATTTTCATGTACTATTTACTTGGCTAAATGTCACGTACCCCACCTTGAAACAATGAGTTAAATGTTAGATTATCACCACTGTTTGTGAGCAATATGAATATTGCATGAGAATCAAGGTGTTTCTATGGGTAACATGTATAGTTAGTACATGACAATGAATGTGTTAGATTAACCCTTTCACTATCAAACATTAGTCATAATGGTGACAATTATTCTGAGACACAAACCTTTCATTTTGTGAAAAAAATAGTGCCGGAAACATTAAAAATTTATAGGACAAAATTTGGTGATTTAGGATGTATGGTCGGTTTCAAGAGTATCTCACTAATATCACTGCTGCTAGTATTATTGCAGGGAGAAAGCCTGCAACACCATTGTGGTGAAACCTGCAAACACAGCTGGAACTACTTTACCATGGGTGGTAATGCATCGTAATTCAGTGTAGCATTGCACCAAAACCATACTGTGTGTAGAACAGTTCCTTACTACAGAAAACCTTGCCAAGCCCCTGGTGGGATTTGAACTCTGGACCTCTTGATCCGAAGCTAAACAGGCTTACCACTGCGCTATCCAACCCCCTGTAGGAAGAAAAAACCCATTTTGATTATATCATATGTCATATTTCAAACCTGCTGAATTAACCCTCACCTGCATAGATAAAACATATGTTATCTTTCCCAATGGCTGATCCAGGCTTATTCACTTAAACGGCCAGTTCGACCGGGTATTTTCTGTTCCACAAATATTCGGGAGGGAATTCCCTTTTGCACGCGACACGTAACTTTTTTATATATTCGATTTGTTTTCTATTTTCTGTGTTTACAACTTTTTCATGTTTGGTAATTAGTTGTAATCCGTCCTTCAAACTGAAAAAAATAGCGAAAACAATCGAAGCCACTGACCAGCACTACCAAGGGGCTTAACTCTATTGCGATCATGGCGGCCATTAGATTGTTGTCCGCTGCATGATTGATCTGCGTTGTAGTAACCTTGTAGTTACTTGGATGTTTTGATTGTTGGGGATTAATAATGTAAATAATGTTTGCATAACTAATTATGACATCTCAAATGGCTAAGCTCAATCAATATGACACTGAGGAGAAAAGTGGCTTCGCTCCGGCTTCCCAATATAAACAAAGATTCGTCCAGACTATCGCACTCCAAATTACTCACAGTGCTGCAGTTTTCCGTACATTAAAAACTTTATGTGAAGTAACTTAGATATCTTTCTTAAAAAAGAAGAGTTTTACTATGAGTGAAGTTGTGCGAAGTCGAGGGCGACCGCGAAAGTACGATGGAAATTCGCCTGCGAGACGACAACAAGAGAGAAATGCCAAGCGGATTTATTTGGGAGACCTTGCTCAAAAATGGAAAGACCTGAAATCGGCACTGAAATTTACGGACTTTGAACTGGCAAAGCATTTGCTTGACAACCATGAGTTGACATGTGACTGCAAGTAAGTACAACTGTTTTTACTGTTGTTCACATGATAGGCTAATATAAACATGGTTATTTCTCTGGATGAAATTGCTTTTATCAACATGTCAATTCCATGATTTCATAAAGGAGTGACTGTTTTTGAAAAAAATGAAGGGAACTGTACTGTACAGTAGTTGTCAAAATTTGATGGGCATTGAAAAGATAGGTTCAACCAAAATTATTACTGCATAGTAAGGAAATACACATTTGAAGTTCATATATATCATAATTTTATTTCAGCCATAAGTAATACTAATTGAAACGAATAAATAAATATAATTCAAGTATTATTGTAAGAATTCAATTTTAATGCTGGCATATATTGTTTAGCATTTTAGAGCTTATCATCTCCAACTTTGATAATATTGATGAAACTGAATGTCTTTCATGTCCTTTTCCTTATAGTCCATATATGTATACTAACTGATTCAATTATTGTTGTAATTTGCAGTTCCAAAACAGACCTGCCAGCACCTGAGATGCTGGGGGATCCGTGGGACAGAACCCCCCAACAAGAATGTCTCAAGCTCCCAACAGTGAGCACACCTCAGAAAAACCGAGATTTCAGTAGTTATTTTCTTGAAATAATGTTGATTATCTCATTGTATAAATTTTGTTACACTAGTTTTATTATATATGATATAGGTCATATACAAAACATATACATGTACATCAAAAGAAAATGATATATTTAACATTACCACATGGTAACTCGTAGCTGTGAACAAAATGTCCTATTATAAAATTGTGCTTCCATAACATAACCTGTTCAATGCTGAGCTCACCTGAGAATGAATATACATGGTCTGGGTTTAATTACATATTAAATATGAATAAGCTTGTGTATGTACATGTGCTGTTGTATTACATAGACTGAACATGATGAAATCTACCTTTGTCTTACTTTTTATACACAACAATCTGTCCCAGACAAAATCCATGACATAATATGATCATGTTTTATGTGCACATTTAGCGATCATTTATGATAAAGTTGTTTTATAAATAGACCTGTAAATCTAGCTCAGGACAGTGTATGCTAGCTTTATTTATTGATATATTTAGATGTTGTGGTTTTATTACACATAGGAGATGTGAATAAATATATATACGTACACAGAAAAAATCATTAACTTTGTAAGAATATGCAAGTCCTTTGAATAATCTATTCTTATATACATATGAAGATTAATACATATATACAAATGAAGATTCTATTCTTATATACATACGAATAAATAAAAAAGTTGACACTCCATAAAATGTCTTGTCTTCACTGTACTACCAACTTCTAGAATACCATTTTATCACATTTGTTGTGCATGATAAAATATCCATGTACTGGATTCAATTATATTTGATGGATCACATCTATTTTTGGCTACTCTTTGTTTGAACATAACAAATTAAATAAGAGGCGCTGAACGAAAGCCTGTGTATTGTCCATCTGTAGAGGGGTAACGTTGTCTGATTGCTAAAACCACGCATGAAGGGACAACTTTCCTTTGTCCAGCACGCAAAACACCGTATGTCATCAGGATGAATTGTCTGTATGCTGTGTGTCGAAACATACGATTATTTCTCACATGGTCGTAGGCATATAAATCGTTCCTGTAGGCTCCGGCTGCGTCGAGAACATCTTCATCCATAACAACACGATTGAACTTTTCTTTAGTTGTAACACACTGTCCTCCCCTCTTTACACAACACCTGTTCTCGGCTTCTGTGGGCATTGGCTTGCAATTCCCACAATGACACCACCTAACTGGAGCTTGGTCTGCAGGGGGCTGGGGATCCGGATCATCAAAGGCTGATACTGCTGTCTGAAGTGCTGTGTCATCCCGCAAGATCATCTTAGTCAGTAGCTCCCTTTTCGCTACCTCGTCCAAACCGTCAATGTACTTCTGCAATTGTAATATCAAAATAAATACAAAAAATTCAAGAATCAGATGTTGGTAATGGTAATGTACTGACCAAGGTTTGCATTAATCAATTCGATGTCACAATTGATTATGAGCTGGGATAATTGATTTGACACTCGTCTTTGTTGAGAAATATCATATACAATAACATGTGTACATGATAATTAATTCCTAAAACTTACACATATAACAATTGAAAGCAACTTACTACTCACAGATGTGAGAAATTAAAACTGATAATAGGTTACCTGGACTTTCAACAAGCTTTCAGGTGTTAGTTCCGAGGTGGTAGATGTAGGCTTGGCAGATGTCTTGGCCGATGCAGGCTTGGAAGATGTCTTGGCCGATTTCTTGGCTGATGCAGATGCAGACTTGACTTTAGATCTTGCAGGTGCAGGTAGTTTTGAAGACGCTGGCTTGATTTTGGAGGCGGTAGAAGGAATTGGTATTTTCGATTGTTTGCGGACTTTGGTGGGAATCTCTGGTACATCCAGCGGTAGAAACCTCTGCAAACAGGATCATAATTTTAGATATAGTCACTATTAACGAAAACATATATCTTAACTTCATTTAGGTTAATTCTGTTGAAGATGCTTTTTAAATATGCCAATATGCTATATGTTATTGTCCAAATCAAATATATAGGGCAATATATAAGATATAACATTACATTAATATAACCATGTATCATGAAAAAACAAACCTTTCTCTGCCTATAGTTTCCTTCTTGGTTCCTCACAAACTAAAATGAAAAAAAAATAATAATAAAAAAGTTTATGTCAAACGGAATACCAGAGCAAAGCAAGAAGTGAATATTTATAATAAAAATAACTATTTACGAATATGAAATATTTTGATATTCTACATTATGTGATAGTAATGTTTCGTATACAAAGTCATAATAATTGGAATGAACTAATACATTTTTCAAATGTATGCCTATAATTTATGAATCAGCACATATATGACTTGATAAAGGGTATGGCTAGTGACCCTGTTATCGTGGTAACCCTATTATCGTGGTAAACTCATTCAAGTCTCCAAAGTCTTCAAGGAATATTTGTATTTGCAAAGCACATCATAGATGAATAAACTAAATACTGAGGCATTCAAAAACTTTTTTTTTTAATTTTGAGTAATATTTTCTCACATTTTTAGTGATCTGAAATGTTGAGTTTCATTTTCCTTCATGAAGCATTCACTTCATTTGCAATTAATTAAAAAACGATCCTGTCTTCACGAAATGTTGTCTGAGAGTTTTTCTATTTTGTATTTAAATAGTTTGATAGGTAACAAACAGAAAAATATGAAAGGAAAATGTATTGATGGTTTCAAAGATGTTGAATAAAGAATTACTTTTATTTCGAAAATAAGACCCAAATCCTAAAATTATGACCTTTTCGTTATATCAAAATAGGTTACTAATGATCTCAAAATAGATTGCAACATTCTCTTTTCATTTTATAGGTACAATAAATGTGAAAACAAGGATCTCACTTTTCACGAGCAATGTAACAAATATTTTATATGTACTTTTATTGTTAAAGAACAGCATTTTGTTAAGATAGTGTTCAAATCACTTATCAAAAATGGCTGCTCAGTAAAACTACGAGGAGGAGTATTTCTATTAGGATTTTTTTGTTACAGGTTTGCAAATATTGTTTTTAATATCCTTATTTCAAATCAATTTATATTCAGTTTGTAAATAATAATCTTACATTGGTGATTATATCTACAGAGAATAAATTATTAATTATATATTAATTACCTTGATAATAGGAACACTTCAGATAAAATACATAACACAGATAAGAATTTTTATATTTATGTCAAAAATTATATTTTCCATAGATAGAAGTTTAATTAACATATTTTGGAAGGATATATGTGCAGAGCTTAAAAACAAGAAACAATATTTAGATTGTACTCATTTAGAGGGAAATATACATGTGACGCAATAAGACCCACGATAATAGGGACCACCTTCATAGTAGATAATTATATTATGATTCTTGTGAACAAGGTAATGTTTTCTGGAAGAAAGACTCGCCGCACTTACCTCCGCAAAGGACAGGTCGCCGTCAATCGGTTGATCTTCGCGGTTTGTACACGGAAGTAAATGACCACACTGACATAGATCGCTGCAATATCTCTTCATCTGCTTACAAGGACATGATCCACGTTTTCCTGACCGAGAACAAGTGTTGTTGCACTGACAGCTCGCCATGATCGAAATTGAGGAAAAAACGCATGGTCATCTGTATTTATATGTTCATTTTGATTGATTCGTGGACATGTCACAATGTCCCTTCTCTTTTGACACTGGCACATGACCAAGTACCCCGCATCACCCCTCAGACCCATTCGACACGCTGACACAAACGTGATTGTCGCCATGTTGTGAAAACATGCAGCGTTGCATTATGGGAAGGGACTTTTCTCATTCTATTTATAGATCTACTTAACTGCTGACGCACTGTATCTAAAAATAGCTTCGTTAGCAGCATAAGCTTATCGCTGAAAACGTAATCGAACTGGCCGTTTAATGAACATAATTTGAAATTTGTCACTTGGAATAGTTTCCCATTGCTAACAGTGAAGGTGTTAATTAGTTTCCACAACTTTCCTAAGGGGGCCTATATTTTATATAGATATGTTTTGTTTTCATTATTATTAGGTAAATCATACTTAACATTGTTTCAAATATTTGCTTACACTAAGTAAACATCAGTATGAAAGAAACCTTATAGGAAAATTCAATATTTAATCTACTATGAACTTTTTTGGGAAATGTCTTTTGAAATACTGTTTCCCAAACCATGTCTTATTTTATCATAGCTGGCCTAGGCAGTTAATGATCAGGCATTGTCTTGCGTTGAATGATAGGGAAATATGAAATATTACATTGACAGGTAAACCATTTTGCTTCGTCATTATAGTTGGGAGATATCCTGTACATAGCACAGCGAAAGTTAATGATTTGTTATTGCAAACATCTGTGTCTACACAAAGACATGCCTGAAAAGCATGTGGGATTACAGTATTTGTTCAGTCTAAGGTTTAACCTATAAGCAAAGTAAAAATTCCTGTCTCAAAACTTTTTTTTGTCCTTAAACATCTTTTTGATCCGAAATAAGGACAAATGTTTCTTGTTTTTGAAAGAATTCAAAACTGTTCTTCCTATAATATACAATTTGTTTGTGAAATCTTGCCTCCAGAAAAAGGCCACTAAACTTTAAATTGTTTTTATGATGTAATCAAATATTTGATGAAGTATTTTGAATTATTTGATTTAACAAAATTTAGTATATTATTATTTGTTTGATATATGACTGTCATATGCAATGTTTCAAAAATAAGTTTGTACAACTCTGGCTTGTTTAAACTTTAAAAGTTAAGCGACCTTAATTTCTTATGGATAATATAAAGTACTAACTGATATAAAAGTGAGATACTTTTCAGAAATATTTTGAATTCTTGGACACAACTGTTTTATTGCTAAATATAATTTACTTATTAGCATGCCCATGGACAATTATAGCGCTCACATTAATAAAAATTAAATACTTGAAAATATTGAAATTTTGAACACAATATAAATTTGATTGCTAAATATTGATGTACCATCATTTATAAAACTTTGTAGGTTTCATTGCAGTGAAAAGTCATAATGGTGTTGCCTGCTTTCTCCATGTAGTGATAAAACCTAATGTAGAAATACACTGCACCCATGCACTGGCAGATCTAGAGCAATTTTGTACTTCTATCAACATGATTATGAAGCGGCATAGCCTACCCAAATGGGAATGACCCCTTAAAAATACAGGTATGCTAACTGCCATTATAAATCAAAATACTTGACCATCATATGACTCAACCTCACTATCACGAATAAACCCACAACAAACCTGTGATGCTAACTGACATTCAAAATTGGAATCCTTGACCTTCATATCAGCCCACCTCACAACCACAAATAAACCCACAACAATACAGAAATACTAACTGCCATTACGAATAAGAATATATAACCACCCATATCACCCAATGACACCTGTCAACAAATAAACCCAAAGCAATGCAGTAGTACTAGCTTCCATAATAAATTAGAAGATTTAACCACCCATATCACCTGTCTACAAATAAACCCAAAGCAATGCAGTAATACTAGCTGACATGATAAATTAGAATATTTAAGCACCCATATCACCATACCACACCCGTCTACAAATAAACCTGCAGCAATACAGTAATACTAGCTGCTATAATTACCTGGAAATTTGTCAACCATATCAACCCACCTCACCACCACAAATAACCCACAGCAATACAGTAATACTAGCTGCTAATATAAACTGGAATACGTGTCAACCATATCAACCCACCTAACCACCACAAATAAACCCACAGTAATACAGTAGCACTTGCTGCTAATATAAACTGGAATACTTGTCAACCATATCAACACACCTCACCACCACAAATAAACCCACAGCAATCCTTGTTGCTATCATAAATTGGAATATTTAACCACCCATACCACCTCACCTCACCTGTTTACAATATAACCCACAGCAATACAGTAATAACATCTGCCATGATAAAGTGGAGTATTTAACCACCCATATCTCCCCGTGTCTGCAAATAATACATTAATACTGTCTGTATTGATAAAGTGGAGTATTTAACCACCCATATCTCCCCGTGTCTGCAAATAATACATTAATACTGTCTGTATTGATAAAGTGGAGTATTTAACCACCCATATCTCCCCGTGTCTGCAAATAATACATTAATACTGTCTGTATTGATGAAGTGGAGTATTTAACCACCCATATCTCCCCGTGTCTGCAAATAATACATTAATACTGTCTGTATTGATAAAGTGGAGTATTTAACCACCCATATCTCCCCGTGTCTGCAAATAATACATTAATACTGTCTGTATTGATAAAGTGGAGTATTTATCCACCCATATCTCCCCGTGTCTGCAAATAATACATTAATACTGTCTGTATTGATAAAGTGGAGTATTTAACCACCCATATCTCCCCGTGTCTGGAAAATAATACATTAATACTGTCTGTATTGATAAAGTGGAGTATTTATCCACCCATATCTTCCCGTGTCTGCAAATAATACATTAATACTGTCTGTATTGATAAAGTGGAGTATTTAACCACCCATATCTCCCCGTGTCTGCAAATAATACATTAATACTGTCTGTATTGATAAAGTGGAGTATTTATCCACCCATATCTCCCCGTGTCTGCAAATAATACATTAATACTGTCTGTATTGATAAAGTGGAGTATTTAACCACCCATATCTCCCCGTGTCTGAAAATAATACATTAATACTGTCTGTATTGATAAAGTGGAGTATTTAACCACCCATATCTCCCCGTGTCTGAAAATAATACAATAATACTGTCTGTATTGATAAAGTGGAGTATTTAACCACCCATATCTCCCCGTGTCTGCAAATAATACAATAATACTAATACTAGATGCCATGACAGATTGAAATGGCTGACCACCAATGATAATATGACCCCACCTCACCCAACCACAAATGAATCCACATCAATACCATAATCTGACTGTTATAAACCAAAAGTTAACAGAATTACAAGGTAGCGGAGCATAATGGATGAAATATTTTTATCATTAGTATCATCCACCCCACCTAACTCAACAATAAATAAACCCTAAGCATTTTAGTAATAACAGTAGCTACAATATGAATGAAATACTATCGAAAGCCCTCACAGACCCATGTAAAAGATTAGACGAGAGAAAAGACATGCATATAACATGTTTGATAATCTGGCTGATCTTATGTTCGTTAACATCAAAATTCTCTCACGCATTCATTGATTACAGCCCAGGTATGGAGTTTTTACCTGGGAGTTAAGTAATTGCATTACATCAATAATTTGCCTACAATGCATCAATGTTTTACACAATCTCTTGCCACTTCCGATCTGAGCGTTTTTGGTGGGATTAGATTCGTCATCTTGCTCCTCAGAGAATTACCGGAGTTTTTCTTCATTGGCGCTGATTTAAGAGTGTTTGCTGTGAGTCCCCTTACTCCTTGTAGAAATTTATTTCTCGGAGAAGGTTTTTATTAATCATGTTATTTGGTAGGGGGACACAACTACCGTACGATAGTTCACAACTACGGTAGTTGAACAATGATATTTAGCTTTCGGTTTGGTGCACAAGTTATATTAAAGTGAACTTTCAGTTTATTCCTAATACCATATTTAATTTAATCAACAGTATTAGATTTTTTTTTTTTTTCAGTTATTTTCAATTTTATGTTATTCAGATTAAGATATCAATCAAAATTGTTTTCTCTTGTGATTTTTTATTTTTGCATTCCAGGTTCTGAACCGCAATGATTTATGGTTTATAAGGTTACCTTTTGTTGATGTTATTCATCTATTTAAAGGCAAAAAGTTTAATTTCTTTGGGCTAGATTTTATTCTAATGTAAAATGCAATATGTTGGTCATATTTTACCATAATTCTGAACCATTTGTCTATTTCAGTGATAGATAGTTATTTTAAGGAATATTTCTGTCAGTCTTTTCAAATATACTTTTTATTTGTTTTTTTAAACTATTTTTTTTTCAAGTCCTTGTTATTTCAGAAGCTGTTTTTGGTAATTCCAAAATGTTGAATTTTGTAAGCAGGTGGTTTAAGACAAAGCTTTTTTTGTTCAAAACATCACTTTTCACTTCAGATTATGTTTGAGGAAAAGAATTATGAAATAACTCAATACAATTTTTAGTCACATTAGGAAAAGAAAAGTGCATAACAGAATCGCTCAATAAAGTTCCAGACACTTGTCACTCATATTAGATGCAAAAGAATGGGCGTACATGGAAAAACTCGATAGGGGCAGTTATTGATAAATTTTAAAAAAATTCATTGTTAAGAGGAGCCTAAAACAGGTTTTGAATATTGAGAAATTGGATTTAGTTATTGGAGGAGGAATCGTATAATAATCTTTGTTACTAAATTACGCTGGTGACAATACGAGAAGAGAATGTCAATATTACGTTCAATAGTCAATGTCAAGTACACGAAATCGAACAAAAATAAATCTGGGGTCAGGGCGACATGACATTCTTGAGTTAAAGCGAGATTATTGGACTTTTTTTTACAATTTTTACTTCTTCTTAATGCATGATCACGTAAACACATGTAGATTTGGTATATGTTTCATATTAGATTTTTTATGAGAATTTTGAACATCATTATCGCCACTGTGTTTTTGTTTTCAACATCATCATCATCATCATTATCGTTTTCAATGTTGTATAATCATCATCATCATCACATTCATTGTCATCAGCATCACCTTCATTGTTATTGTCATCATCAACACCACAAACATCATCATCACCAACTCCATCATGATTATAATGATCATGATCATCGTCTCCATAACCTCCTTCATAATCACCATCATCATCTATTCCGTGATGGTGATAATTATTATTATCAACATCGTCATTAACATCATCATGACCAACATATAAGATATTTTTTGTTTGATTAAAATCCCTCCGATTCAAATGCTTCTGTATTCTAAACGAGCCGTGTGTCACCATTTATCAATAATTAAGACGTTAAAAGCATTTACAGACGTCTAATGAGCCTTCATAGCAACTAGATGTTCTAACACATGAGCTTTTATATTAAGAAATGATAAAACAATCTGAGTGTCCATTTTACAGGAATAATTTCACATTTGGTTAGGCTTTTAAATATAATATCATATCATATTATTGTATGTGTGTGCCTGTCATATCAAGTTAGGTTAGTTATTTTATCATAGAGTTTGGTGAGTCATGACAATGGGAATCAGATTGGAAGTGAAGATAGGCTATTTCAAAGTATTTGTGGACCAACAGGACTTCTATGGCTTGTATAGGTGTAATGGCAGTCCACGGCATGATTATTAAAGGGGCAGTATCCCATTTTTTCAGATAAAAACACTGATCTCGTAAGAACTAAAATAAATCTTACCAAATTGCAAGACAATGTTTTAATCGACAGGCTCTTCTCAGTTGCGCAAACCATGTTCAGTTTAACAATGTTTATCCATTTTCTTACCTCGAATGAATAAAATAAATGTTCACAAAATACTTGATTATTTCCACTACAACTAGGAATGATTGGATCGAGTTATGAAATTTTTGACTGTCTGAAGGTGCTACATTTGACAAACTAATGTTTGGGGCAAATTTGAAGAAAATTTTTAAGAAACATGCTTGTGCCCCTTTTAGATAGGCTATTCCAAAGTATATACGGACCGAAAGGTTTGAGAAGTCTTTAACCTCGTTAGTCATTGGGAGTAAGATAGTTTCAATATGTGTCATGATTTGAGTCATCAACAAATTCATCACCTCAAAAAAGGATATTTGCTTAAAAAATGTGTTTATTACAATTGCTACATGTCATTTAGTCATTATGTCGAAAAACGAATTTATTTGCTTGGGTTATGATATAGAATCCAAAAATAGACTCCCTCTAGTTTTACCGAATGGGTGTGAAAAGGTTTCATTTTGAGTCATCAGCTTTATCATAATCAATTATTACCTCAGTGTTAGTTTGAAATAAGTGGTTTTGTTGCCCAGAGTCAAAAACAACTATAATTTCTATAAATTTTCTGTTAAGGATAAATTCAAATCTTTGACAATTAGAAAGAAATCCGGTTGTAAGAGACCTGAATTAGTACAGGTGTTACTATGGTTACAACTTGTTTTGGGCCTGAAAGCTATTCTAAGCAGTGCTTTTAACGCTAATATCACTATTGTACATTTCACTCAATTTTATATAGATTAAAGACAGTCAAATCAACACATCTTTGTCAATTGTAAAGAAATTCAGTTGTAAGTGACCTAAATTATTACAGGTGTTAGTATGGTCACAACATGTTTTGGGCCCCTCTGCAATTCTAAGCTGTGCTTTTAACGTTAATATCACTCTTTGTGCATTTGACCATTTAAATGATTGACAACCAAACTAGTTTCCTTCTAGGCTTTAACGTCATGTCATGTTGTTATCGATCGAAAATAGAACGATATGCCCGCAGGCGATCTACCGTAGGGTGTGATCGGTCATGTGTGAAGAGACTATGCACTCCATTGTATGGCTTTCATTATGAAAATGGACCATTTGTCGAAAGATAATTTAGAAAATTATCATTTCGGCAGGTTCAAGCCTTTCCCTTGTTATATTGCATTTGATAATTATCTAGGACACAGGAGTAGAGATGGAGAATTTGTGTTATTTATGGTATTTGTAAATAATATATATGTTTGATAGTTATTAGGGCACAGTGATAGAGATGAAATTTTTTTTTTTTATGATATTTGTTTACACACACAAATAATTTATGAAACTGTGACTTTTTATGTAGAGTCTTAGCATGGGGAATTTGTAATCTGTATGGGCATACAATAATGTTTAATTCTAATCACAACTGTGTTACATTATTATTTCTGGAAATATGATTTGTGAATAATTTACATACTATAAACGTATTAGAATAATCATGATTTGTCACCTTTGATATAATGTGATGTGATGTTAGTATTATTTTACAAATGAATTAAGTGATAGGTGGGGTTTCCTTGGTAGTGTTTTACAAAGTTTCTCTTAATGTCAAGAAGTTAAGATTTTCATTCCGGTCAACAATTAAAGGTATGAAGTCATTGATTTTATAATTATCATTTTTTTCCCCAAAATATTTCTACGATGTAAAATTAATTTAAGAAAGATATGAGATATAACATTTTTCACATAAAGTTAATAATATTAGGCTGTTAGCTCATAAAATTTGTATGAAATAGTAACGAAACCTGATCCAAGTTGTAAATCATGGTCTCATTTTGCAAATTTGCTTTTAAAAATTTGGTGTGAATATATATACACTTTGCAAGTCAAGAGAAAAACTGATGTCATCATTGAAAAACAATTTTATTGAAAATTGTTTGTCAATAAATATTATAAATTGTAGAAGGAAGTGCGGACCTGTCATTTTGTGAAAATGTGAATGTTTTTGAAATAGTTCAATCCTTGTTACTTGACACAACATTTACTCTTATAATGTTTTTGTGTTGAACTGATCCCATTTATCAACAATACAAGTGTTAAAGCCTTGCTAGCATGTGACAAGGAAATGCTGTTGAGTCTTATTGTTAATTATTCTTAGATTTAAGGATTTTCTATAGATTCAATTATTTTATTGTAATTCTGTTAGTGAAAGTACAGCAGATTTTCCGTCAAGTGGTCAAGTGGTGCCAAAAAGTAAAAATGGCAGACATAAAAACTGAATTGATCGTAGCGACAATAAATGGCTTTGCTTCTCATTCTTGATTTATTTTACCAAGTGTGCACCTCTCTAGTTGTAAAATCTAGATCAACCAAAATGTTACCCTCAGTTTCAACTGGGTTATGTTATAATCATTTATTGATAGAATGTTATAAAATTTATTGTTTTTCAAGATTATATCACTTATCTCTCATCTTGTGACAGCTAGGGTAAAGCCTTTACTTAAACTTGTGGACGCGTATCTCATGAATATTGGCTTACCCTGCAGCGTGATGAGAGATAAGTAATAGCACACTTAAAACAACAAAAGAAAAAATCATCTATCAGAAGCACTCAATATTCTGTTCGTCTACTCCAGCGTGAAGTACGACAGACGCGGAAGATGAGGAAGAAGAGGAGGGTAAAGAAGGACCCAGCCAAACTCAACGCTCTTCGAGCCAAGTTCATCGAACAGGCCAAGAAATATTTCGGGGTTCCGTATGCCAGGAAATATTGGGCAAAAGACAGTAAGTTTATATATTATTTGATAATTTTCTAACATCAATATTGCACCGAAAAGTGTTTGCTATAAACATATAAATATATAAGGACAACAAGGAAATTTCATCTATAACATTGATGTCACCACTAAGTATCACACAGTGGAGCACAGTCGTGTTTTATAGTGGTAAGCAAGCTAGCCTTTCACACCAAGGGCCTTGGTTCGAATCCCAATGAAAATGGGTACCTGAAGACAGGATGTAGAGAGCTTCGAGGTCGTGCAAATCACGTAGTAGCTGCTTTGCAAGTAGAACTCCTTCAGGGTAATGATGTAGGAATGCCTTGAGCAGGCATTTGTCTCTGTTATGAATATCAAATATTATCTTTATTACACTTTGAGTTGTTATCAGCGTGGAATTGTGGTCATTTCTGTGTAATGATCCAAAAAAGTGTTAGATTGAGGAAACATTCAACATTTATTCTTTTTTTTGACAGGATTTTGTAATTGAAACACGTTTTGTTTTTTATAGTTTCATTTTGATACTGAATGATTTCCTGAAAACTTTCAGGTTTAGTAAAAAGTAAGGCTTATCTCACAAACTGTAATTGAAAACTTTTAATATTTTTTTCAAATCTTGTCTTTCCAAGATATTTCTTAAGCCAATTTTTATGTTTTTTTAATCAATTGACTTGAGAACCAACTCTCCTGTGTTAAATTACGCTCTATGGTCTATGGCTATTTGATTAATTTTATAAGTACTTGACGTAACAAAATGTCATTTTATGATTATTTTTGGGTTTATTTCTGACATACAATATTTTGAGTTGAAGTTTACAAGATTTAATTGATAATAATATTTCATCAAAAAAACAACATGACATTAAGATGCACGGTTAAATCATTTGAAAGTTTTAAAAAGAAAAGTTGAAAATTTTCTCGTGACATTTTGAAACATTGCATTATTTATGATATTTACTTACATGTGTATTTCTGTTTAATCTTATATAAACAATATGTGATAAATCAAAGTCATTTTCATCTTCAGAAGAAATAAACTGTTGATAGTTTTCTAAATGTCATGCTGGGTTTGAATTAAATATTAAAAAACATTTTCTTCATATCATTACCATTTATCATCATCAATGCCTTTTATTACATCAGAGCTGTTCATTTGAAAAGACTGGAAATTGTTATATACTCAACAAAATAAGTTACAGACCACTTTGATTTTCGATATTGTAATTCTGTAATTCTGTTGATGATTCTTTTGATTTTAAAAAATGTATTAAAGGTGTGGTCCTTAACTTTTGTTGTTGAGTATAAGTGATAATATTTCAGCTTTCACTTTTAGAGGCTTTTAGCTAAACACATAACTTAAGATAAGATAAGGTAAGATAAGATGAAATAAGGTAATCTTTATTCTCTTAAAGGGACACTTGTTATGTATTATATCTAGACTCAAAAATAGATATAAAACAACAACATTTATGGTTGAGTGCACGTCTAATCCTTCGGTGATATATATAACTATATCTGATAATGGACCAGTCCATGAGAATCAGGAAAAAGAACGATATCATAATATTTCTATTCAAATTTATTAACAAGTATTTCAAACTTCCATAATGGATTCAATATTTTACCAAAACAAATAGTGTTTTTCCTCTCTGGTTTCATTTACATAACATTTAAATACAGCAAATAGATATAGAACTATTTGCTCTGTGTGAACAGTATGTTAAAAATAGTTTATAGATTAAACTTTATTTTGATTGTGCCCTTTTGTTATGTAACAAAGTCTCCCATTTGAAGTCAAGCCATATTGCAGTAATGAAGCGATACTTTTTAAACCTGTTTTTAGACAAAAGAAAGTACTCAAAGCAGTATTTGAGTTTATACAATTGATAACAGCTATAACAAAGTTATTTATAATACAAAAATACTTTCAAATGAAAAAAACTCAACAGTAAACACATACCTTTCTGTTTCCATTATCATAGAAAATTATATTTTCAAATAAAAACATTTCATTACTTAAAAATAAGTCTCCCTTTGATCAATGTAAGCAATGTATACTTGAATAAAATAAAATAAATAAAAATAAAAACAACTCACTAGTTAACACTTACCTTTCTGTTTTTGTTATCATGGCTATGGGAGTCCTTATTAGGACTGTTCCATTTTAGCTGTGGGTGTTAATTAACCACCTACTCAAGTGTCTAAGATTTGGCTGTCTAAGTTTTGGGACAAAATCATTTTTGCAGTTGGCAATGTCTAATTAAGGTCTGTTCTTTAACCCTGTGAGGATATGGAGAGGTATATGGCCCAATTGTAATGGATATGTACATGTACATGAATTGATATATGTAATTTACCTAAATATGGAAAGATGACAAATTTCCCATGTTCCGAGATAATTGTGGTTTCAAATTTGTACAGAAAATTTTTGAAACCAATCATACATATAAACCATTGGTTTCAAAATATAGTTTTCAGAATATGATCAATCTTAAAGGGACGTTAGCACATTTAAAAGAAAATTAGATTATTCAAATTTCCCCGAATAAATACATGTTTATTCCCGCTAAATGCATTATCTACATTTATTTGCCTTGCAGTTGCTAAAAAACTTTTTCATGAGATGACCTTAAAAAACGTGCTACTGTCCCTTTAAAGTACCTAATAATTTTAACGGTATCTTCCAGCACCCGAGTACAGCTCCCCATTGTTTCTGGATTGTTGTGGGCTGGTACGACAAGTTGTGAGGGACATGAAGAAAGATCTTGGTTTCCGACTCGGTCCGTGGAACCAATCTTACATGTTCGACACCCTCCCCATCAGCGTCCCTAAAGAGAAGATGAAACCAGGTGATCTCGTTTTCATGTCTGGAATCTACACCAACCCGAAATGTAAGACTTGTTCATTTCAACAGGAAGTAAAGTTTGATTTTATTCTTTAAATTCCAAGTAAGATGTTGAAAGAGATTACATATGTTCATTTCAACAGGAAGTAAAGTTTAGTTTTAGTCTTTAAATTCCAAGTAAAATGTTAATGAGATTACATATATACAGACATGTGTAAGAGTTCACCAATTTGTTGAAGGATGGTATTTGAATGAATAACGGAAATCATAACATATAGATATCAAACAACCAAGAGGCAATCACAAGCATTTTCAATACTCCTAGCTTTTAAAAGAGCATTTATTTTACAAATTTATCTGAGAATAACCAATCTTTTCTCACTATTAAATGTTTTTGGAAAGATCTGAAACTGGATCTTATTTTCAACCAAGAAGAAGTGACTTCACAAAATTGGTCAAAAACCTCAGAATTTCAGATCATAAAAACTCTATATTCACTTGATAGTAGTTGTCAATGTAACTATAAATGTATGACTCTCTTTGATGAATAACAAAATCTAGAGCCTTGGTAATTCATTACCTGAAGCTCATGTAATATTGACCCCTGAGACTATTTCTGTATATCAAGTAATATTAACTACCGTAATTTCTATATTGAATAGACCTTCAATTTTCAAAAGATTTTCAGAAATGTGCATTTTCTCACTTTCATAACCACATCAGTGTTAACTGTTAAAAATTTTCACATAGACACATATACTGCATAAGTCTAAACTGAAATAGATATTGAAAATAGATGTTGAAAATTCCTTTTTACCATATACAATAACACAATGGAATAAGCTACCTGATAATTTTTCCAATGCACTAACTATAGGCAACTTCAAAACACTATTGCAATTTTCAAAGCAGAAATATGTAAATAAATTTAATCTAAATTTTGGTACACTTTTCTGCCAAATAGTTCATGCTCGCCTCAGACTTGGATGCAGTGACTTGAGCGACACATGTTTCAACGGCATATATCATTAAGTCCATCCTGCTCTTGTGGTCACCCCTACGAAGACCCACGGCACTTTTTTTTCATTTGTCCAAATTTTTCCTTTTTAAGAAATGAAATGTATTTTTATATACAGGGCTACAATCTCAACTCTGTCTTAAATGGAGTCTCGAACAAAAATAAATTCACCAACAATTTGATACTTAAATCTGTTCATAATTTCATTATAAATTCACATAGGTTTGAAAAATGATTTATTTTCCCCATACGCTATACATGCAGGTTTGCTTGCTCTCCTTTAAGCTTTATGTATCACATTGTTTAATATTCGTGTTATTTTGTTATGTATTGATGTAAAATGTAATGGAGAGGTTTTTATACAAGCCATTGCGGCTTGTTTACAGATCCATATTCAATTTATTGAATAAAAATATGTTTACACCAAATAGATATAGCCGCACATATTGTCAAGATTTAGTTTACAAAAGAACCTCAGATAAATTCTGGTGAAATTAAATTATTTTACGACTAACGAATGGGAATGACTAACATTTGAAACTTTGTAATCTTACTCAGGTTACTGTTTGCATAAAAGCAATTTTGCTCCTGAACAATTAAATTCTTATCATTAATTTTTGCAATTTTTCCTATTATTTGTCAAGCAAAGCACAGTTTAGGTCTATTTTTTACACAAGTGAAAGCGTTGACCATTAAAAACTTTAAATGTCAAAATAAAATATTAGATAATGTTTTAAAGACTTATTTCTGTGATTGAGTAAGATATTGTCATCTGTTTAGCTGTCTTTTTAAAAATTTAAGATTCGACAGAATACAAGGAAAAAAACACATGAAATTGTGTTCAATATTCCTTTTAAAATGTTCTAATTTATATTTAATCTTTTTAAAATGCATGACCATAAATGATTGGAAATTTGTAACAGCTTTATGAATAATAAGTTTTCTGTCAAACTCTATCAGACTTGTTAATGTCGAATTTATTTATAAATATCCTGTTGACTGTATAGATAACTTCAGTGGAAAGCTGATCGAGTTTAAGTTTTGAATTTAACATTATTAATTAGCAGCTTGATGTTATGCAGACTGTCAACAAAATACTGAATCATGGATAACAACTTGAATGGAATACTTATTTGATAAACTTTGAAATATCTAACAAGGGAGACAACTGCTTTACTTACAGAATTTATTTTTTAATCTGTCTCCTCTCACAAGATTGTAAAAATTAATTGTGAAATATGAACTTATTAGAGATAAGATCAGTCTGTTGGAATGATGGATCTGGAACTTGAATGATGATAGCAAACATTTCTTCGTTCATGTATTGATAAACTTGTCCTGTGAGAAAAAATTTAGTTAAATCACCGGATTTAAAACTTTATCAGAAATTTTTATTTATGATAAAAATAACATAGGGTTAACATGCAGGTTTTACATTGTGTAATGAAACTGTTTTGGTTTATAAGCGAAGTGTTGCTTTATGAAAAGAAAACCTGGTCCTGTAATACAGCCAACCAACCATTTGGTTGATATGTTTTTTTTATGACATTAATCATATTCAAGTTGTGTTATTAATCATGATTCTGTGCATTCTTGTTTTATGTATATAGTTGATAAATTTAGCAATTTATGTTGATAATACAAACCTGAATATTACAGATCTTCTGAATGGCATATAAAACCATCACTACATCTGATTATTTTGTGTTGTCAGGTAAATGTAATCAGATCTTGATATTTTTCTCCAGACATGAACATTTTCCATGGATTCGCAGATTTCCTGGATTTTGGTTTCATTTAGAACGTTTTTTAGATCAGTGTTAGAGCACCCCACTACACCCACGGATAGATTTCCAGTGTTCTTGGGTTTTATCCATTTTCATGTCTGTTTCTCGCACTGAGTAGGAAAATTGCTAGGCTATCAAGATAGTATGGTACTAATGGATTCAGCAACTGTTCTGATAAACCCTTTTTGTGCTTATTTTCATATCTTTTATTTGATATGGACAAACATTGTGGAATGAGCTCCTGTGTTTTGATCCTTGCAGATTTGTTATTCAGAATAGTCAAAATTGGATTTAGGAAATATTATCTGATAACACTTTTGCACTTACATCTGCCTCTCTATGTTCAGCCAAAAAGCAGCGCCACAACATGACCCATGTGGAGATCTGGCTTGGTGAAGGAGAGAAAACCATTGGCGCCCGTTGGAATAACGGCAAAGTGCAGATCTTCGACAGCTACAAATTCAGTGCCAAGAGCTTCCACAGTGAGAGATACTACTTCAAATCTATCGACACCTGGCTCATGGGTATATGTAAGAGGTAAGTATGGTTCTTGGTTTATACCCCCTGAAACCAAAGAAACCAAAGAACCTATACTAATATTTCTTTTAATTCTTCTTGATTTATCTAGGTTATATGCAAATTGCAATTCCAATTAAAATGATTTTAAAAACACAGGAAATTGGAGACAAAGATTTTGATGTACCCAGAAATAATAGCATGCTTTTATTGCAAGGCTTAACAATGGTGGAAATAGTTTTCATTCCATGAGACTATAAGTTTTAGTTAACTTTTTATATAAATAGCCAAACATAAAATTTCTGAATGAATCCTTTTCAAATGTTTTTCACATACTGTTCCTATTTGCAGCTATTGTCCAATTCATCCATGGAAGCGCTCCAAGTTCAACCCAAGTAAGAAGTCAGTGTTCAATCCAGTGCCTGAACAGTCAGACCAGACTGAACCAGATGAGGCCGCAAGTGGAGAGGAAGCTGACCTTGACACACCAACATCAAGTGGCCTTGACTTTCGTGAAGACATCCTCACTCCTTTGAGTACAGTTTCTAGTTCAAATCCTGATCTTGACTCGGTGGACATTTCAGACTGTCCAGAAACTCCAGCCTCTGACCGAGATGAAATCTTTGAACGAAAATCTTCTGTTGATATGGAATCCAATTTTGATGAATATCTAACCAGCGAAAGTGAATCTGATTTAGGAGATAATGAACTGCCCTTGGATACATACAGCCAAGAGGAACGTCCAAAAGTTCCAGCAGTTGCTTTCAGTTATATCCTAGATTCAGATGATGATGATGATTTTGGAAGCGGAATCAGTTACATCCACACTTCAAAGAGTTCTGGTTGTTTGAGCCTGAAACCTCCTAGAGCTCATCCTTCAATGAGCAGCAGTTCCTTGCCAGAACTAGAACTGGATGAACCTCTTTCATTGGGCAGCCTTGATGTGAACACAGACTGGAATCAGCCTAAGTTTCAGGCAAATTCTTCTGAAGTTGTCTATTTATCTCAAAGGGACCTTGTTGATGATGGAGCCCAAGCTTTTGCTTTGATGTCTGATAATATACCCCACTTCTGCTTAGGAAATGAAAGAAATTCAGAAATGTATGGTAGCTTGACCAAGAATGAAAGTTTTGAGACTAGCTCTATACCCAATTCAAACATAGGACAAAACACTTTCAAAGATGACTTCTATTGTGAAGCAGAATGTGGTGCTACAACCTGTGATCCTGATGTGGAACAAGATGAATATATAGACTCAAACTACAACCTGGATGAAGATGAGACGTGTGACTTCAGTCTCTTTGAATCCCTTCCTGAAACTTGGATTGACCCAGTCCAAAATGATCATATTCTCAGAGAAACGACAGTCGAGTCCCGGCTGAGTTTGATCTCTTGCACTGGTGAAGAAGAACCCCCTGTATTTTCTCCAAAACTGCCACGAACAATCAAATCTCTCCCAATTATATCAGCAGTAGATGTTTCTCTTCCAACATCAAGCATGTCATCTGCCTTGCCAGTTACAGTGAAGTCTTCCCCAAGTTTTCTTGGAATGAGAGAGGAATCTGGAAACTCTAAGCCATCTGCCTACTCGCGGTCAGGCAAGTCTACCCCATCTTTTCTTGGTATGAAGGAGGAATCTGGAAACTCGAAGCTGTCTGCCTACCCAAATTCAGGCAAGTCATCCCCCTCCATTATAACTCTGATGATTGGTGATGGTGGGGTGATGGAGGTCTCACCACAAGATGCAGACACAAAGCAGACGGATAATTCAGAAACAACAAGCAATTCTTCCAGTCAAAATGGTGAGTTGTACAATTTTTGTCAATCAAAATTTTTGAAAATAAGAAGTTTTTTTTAGGAGTGCATGATGTTGAACCCCGATTTGCTTTCTATAACTTAAGTTGTGCAATCATCTGTATATCAAATTGTAACTTCAATCTTTTCAAGTAACATTTGGGAAGACTATTTCCTTCACCTTTGTGTTGCATACATGTTTCTGCTTAAACAGGGGTGGTTTAACCCATTGAAAAGGGGAAGGGGGGGGTTGTTCACCCTTTGGGGTCACCTATTTTACAATCAAATTTGTAAAAAATTCCAGGTGGGGGATAGGGGAGACACACTGCCTAATCCATTGTTTTTCAGCCAGAAGGAATATTGGGTCTTCATTGTCAATGAAGTTTGCGAAATTATGATGCCAAAACCTAATTTGATATGCACCTCAACAGCTTGCACGGTTTAATAGAATGAAATCTGCACAAGTGTCTCTGCACGGTGTTTAATAATAGATTAGTGCACAGCGGGTCCGTCAGCAAAGAAGAATAAGCTTGTATCACTAATTATGTGCATTAAGCCAGGCTCATCTTAGTCACTTACTGAAGGCTTGATTGAGGTCAAAGGTTACATGACGGTGGTGCCATCTGTTGGCTTAATGAAGGTGCTAAATATGGATCAGGCATAATGGGCGGAAAAATTATCATTCTTCATTGAATATGGAACAGGTTGAATGAATGTTGAGGGCAGAATTTTAATTCAATGTTGACTATGGGAAATCTGTATTGGGTTTTATAGAGAGTGAATGTCTTTATTCTTCTATGGAATTGTTCAGGGTGAATTATTGACCCTAAAATTTTAGAGAACTTGAAATTCATTGCAGAGTATTCTCAAATTAATCTTTGGAAATATTTATAACACCATACAGTGATAATAGTAGGATAAACCTTGGGAGTTTGCCACCCACAAAGATAATGGTATTTTGTAGCAAGCTTGTTAAGGGTTAACAAAGGAGGTTTGGGGGAAACTGGTAATTGTTGTGCATTGAAAGCTTGGTATAAAATTGGAAATACTGCTCATGCTGTGAAATTAAATTAATGAAGAGTGATTTGATAGATTATTCAAAGTTTGAAGTTTGGTTTCATTTTGAAATAAAAATCTAGTTATCTAGTTTATCTATCACGCCTAAAGTTGACGGTATTACATTATATATTGTTATATTGCAATACAGAAACATCATGATACCTACCGGTACACTCGTCTGAAAAATTAATATATCTGAGTTTTTAAGATTGATAATTTCTGTGTAAAAATTTGGAAAACGTAACCAAAGAAAATGTGATTTTGCTGAAAGTTGTAAAGAAAAGTGTGAACTCGCAAAGTGACATGTTAAAGATTGAAAGCAATCACTGAATTATCTCTCTTTACAAAGTGATGGCCAGTTGAGCATTGATCACTCTTCTAATTGATGTTGTTTCGACAAGACGGCATGGAAAAACTGAAATATGAAACGTAAAAATATATCACAATACACTTTCCGCATTGGAATATATTGCGATACGGATATAAGGGGCAATACCAATTATTAATCTCACCAATTTATGACTTAGTCAAGCAAATTTGAGGTTTTCAGCCAATGCATATCGTTTTGGAGGAGCTTGGAGCAAATATCTCAAACTCACATGAATTTGCATTTGTATGGTGCTTTTCCATGTACAAGGCACATGCTCAAAGCGCTAAACAATTATTACCCTGAGGGAATTGTACTTTTGATGCAGCTACTAAGTGCTTCGCGCGATCATATAAGTTTATTAAACCCGTATTTAGGTACACAATTGTACAGATTAAGTGCCTCTGGGTATAGCCTCCTTTTTTTGCTAGTTATAAGTCTGTTCATTGGATTTTTTTATACATTGGGCCAGTCATTTCCTCTGATATATATCAGGTATTGAAGCACTGAGATGTTTGGATTCTAATACGCTGACATAAGAGGATGTTATTTTGTAATCCACAACATTTTTAGTGTAGATTATTTTAAAGTTTTTTTTTAATAATAAAAAAAAGGTTGTTTACTTTGGTGTGTGTTAGTTTATGTGATTAACTTTCATCAATGTCAAGTTTTTAAATTAACATTTAGATCATTTTTAGCTGAATTTGCCCACACACAAGTGATATTAGTTGAAACACAAAAGAGTAAAAGGTCAAAATATATATCTTTTTCTCAAGGTACTCATATTCAGAGAGTTGGCTTTGACTAATGGTTTGAAATGAATTTTGTCCACTGTCTTCAAAACTAGTAGGCTTATGGAAATCTAAAATCTAAATCAGTTATGGAGTAGTGGCATATTCACAAATCTAAGTCATTGCATATATGCATGCAAATGACCACTTTGTTCCAGTAGTGTGCTTTTCAAGTTCATCAGTGGTGGATTAGACATTTTTGAAAGGGAGTTCACTTAATGAAAGGGGGGGCAGGGAGGAAATGGTCACCCTATCATATGATTTTTGAAATTTTGTGTAACCTCCTGAATCTCCAAGTACCTCCATCCACCCATTTGCCATGTTCTTGTTAATGTCTCTGAAACTAGATGGTACATTGAAGAAACTTTAGAGACAAGGGTCTAGTTGTTGAGTGTCATTCTGTTCTTAAATTATCTTCTTATTTTCTACAGTCTTTGTCATGAAAAATCTTGACTAAATATTTCTTGGAATGCATAGTTAGTGGCTTCCTTCTTATATTTGTTTTTTTTCTCTTATATTTCAAAACCTGATCGTCATTATTGTCACTATACTCAATCTTGTCCCCACCAAAAAGATTAATCCATGTCAGCTGGGGATTTCCATGTCCTTTATTGCTTTCAAGAAGTGCATTAATGTTAACGAAAGAGGACAAAAAAACACTTTCTCCTGGACTTCACCATATTTGTTGGTAGAAACAGTTGGTAGAAACAGTGACCACAATGTTATTTTCAAGGTCATGGCAAGGAATTTAATTTTTGAAAAGTTATCTTCACCTTAAAACCCCCAAAAACTTGATGAGCTCCAATGGGTTTTTGCCATTTGCCATTTTGTTGATTATTTCTTGATTACAGCAAGAGACATTGTTTCTGACAGATACTTGTCTCGACTCTAGTAATGATATTTTTCAATGCAGGATTCAAACCATGTTTTAGAGTCTGGGTCTTAGATAGTCATAGTGCTAAGAGAGCTTAAAAAATCTAGGCCTGAAACCTTTATCTGTAACTCTAGTAATTGGCTTGCTGCCCACCTGTAATCTAGCTACTGATTTACCTGTGACTACCTGTATGGATTATCATTGAACCATTTACTATACCTGAGTGTTCAAATCATAGCAACAGGCAGGATTAGTAAGGCATGACTTGTGTTTAGTCTTAATCCCTCCAGTAAGATCTTGTACCTTGCCTTGTGGACTTGAATATTCTTCTTGCTGGTGTAATTTGTTGATTTCAGGTAAGAAAATTTGTGGAATCATGAACAAAGATCTTTATTTTTGAAATATTGAATCAAATTTGTAGAGGATTGATATTGCTTTTTTATCACCCAGTTTTTAAATTTAGACCTTGTCCCGAAATATCATTGATGCTGTTGTATTTTATTTGAGGTAAGAAATTTTTGAAATAATTAACAGATTTTTCTTTCTAAAAATTGTACCTAATTTGTAAAGGATAAATTTGACAGTGATGTTTTAACAACTTGTAACTTGTATCTTGCCCCATGGACTTGAATTGTTTTCTTGCTGGAATCTTGTTTTTTGATTTTTGTTCTCAAAGATAATGTATAATCAAAAGCGTTTTGGATTGATGTATATGAAGCTCTTTCAGCATGCCTCAGGGAAGAAGAAGGAATGTTATCATCATTATCACACTTTACCATTAGTCTGTTTGAAATATGAGAAACCATAGTATTAATGATTGACATGACTGTCTGATCTTTAATCCTCGTTGATGGTCAGTGTTGTCCTCAGGCCTTCAGAGGTTATGATGACCATACAATGTTTTTATTTGTTTATTGACATTTTACAGATATTCAAACTCACACCTTAGTGTAAACTCCAACCCATAGCACTGATGGTCCAGACAGCTTTACTATTCCAACTACAGTCCTTGGTGTTGTGAAATATCATGTTCCCTCATTACACAAACCTTGTCTAATTAAATATTGATGACTTGTCGCTGTTAATTGATTGACCGGAAGAATTGCAGTATTGCTGTTTAACCATTGATGTGCTGGTCACTCAGACTTGTCAGTGTCCAGAGAACCACGCTGACCATCAAATATGAATGAACAATCAGTCTATCCTTCAGCCCGTAGGTGTTTCATACATGTCAATGCAACAGAACTTTGGGAATAATGATTTTACCATAAACCCTCTCCTTAGGGTGACAGAAGTGTTTTCAATCTTCTTGCTGATACCACTTTGAGTTTGACAATCGAATAATAAGTGTTATTGAGATCCATATTTTTCTGAGGGGTTGGGGAGAAGGAAGTTTCAGGATGGACCTAGATTATATAAAATCTTGAGATTTAATCTCATCAGTGAAGGTTATGTATAAAATATACAAATATCAAACAGAAAAATTTCAAATCACATTTATGATTACTCGTATATGGTAATTACTGCAAACAATAAATGTACCTAATGGACTTGCAAAAAAATGTAATCCATTTATATCATATGACAGCTTAATGACAACGTGTATACCAAACACTGAGTATAAATCATTATAGGAAACAATTATTTTGTTAGAATTTATCGCGCATTAATAGAAGGTTAATTGGGTTTTTTTTCTTGGTGCAAAATTAACATCTTGAATGATTTTATTAATAAAACACATCAATTGGTTGAAGAGAAATCATAATTTTTTTTTAGATTTTACATTTTCCTAGTTAAGATATAATATAAACTGAAGAACGCTTCGATAAAATTGGAATAATTCTATTTTTAAAACTCAATCATGAAAGTAAGGACAAATTCATGCTTTTAACTACGGAAAACAAATGCCATTCATCCAAAACTATTTAAAACTTAAAAAAGCTTTTAATTCCATTGATTTGGAATATTGTTCCTGGAACCAGAAAAACATTATAAAGTATTTTTATTCAGATACATATCAAGCATATTATTGACAGGACAAATAATGGTCTTGTCAGTTTCTGGTCAAGTCAACATTGCCATAGAACCAACAATTCCAGAGAGCGTAAAATCAATAAAGGAGATAGATTCCTGACAATTAGTCCAATCTGATGAAAACAAGATGAAAATGTTAACCATTTATCTGCCACTCTGGATCACTCAGAAAAACTAATCGAATCAACAGCTGAAGTATTAAAGGCACTGTGTTATGTTTTTAGACATATTGATTGTTAACATTGTTTACAATGAATATAAGTTTTTCAGTAGAAGTTTATTCATTATATAAATACCTTCATTGATAAAACCCAAATATCCATAGTTGTAGAAAATGGTTTCACATGGATTGGCTTAGCTAAACTGAACATGATAAGTTTTATAAGAGCTTCTTTCAAGGATTTAAAGAGATTGTCATTTGTATTTCTTTTCATGAAACCCTTTAATTTCTATTAAAAAATATGCGCTATAGTGCCTTTAACCTATTAAAACAATTCTAGAATAGTCTATATAGTAATATTCATTGAACCATGATGGCCATCTGCTCAAAACATGATCAAACTGTAAACGACATGTATGTTCAAAATTTTCGGAAAATTCTTCTAAAAATTCTTGAATATTTCTTATTTTAGGGTACAAGCATGATAGTTGAAAAAAAGTTTTCAGATATTTACAAACTCATTTATTCCATAATGACCATTATTTGCATTTCTGTAATCAAACAAATAACCCTCTAATTAGTATAATCTTATTCATCAAGGCTGGCATAATTGGGAGAAGTTGTTTACAGTATCTCTCACTCGAGACTCTACAACTATAATCACTGGTTGAGGTATTTACTCAGTAATCAAATTCTTTAAGCCTAATAAGCATTTACAGAATATAGGTTATGATGTAGACATAAGTATGTGTTTTCTTACACCTGGTTCATACCTGTAATTAGCCACATCAGAGGAAACAAAGATGAGATTTATAATCACTTGACAAAGGTACTACGGTAATTATATTGATTCCGAATTTTGGAAATATTTCAAAAATTTGAAATAAAACCCCTTATATCACCATATATCTGTTCATGCAGTTATGTTTTATAACCTATCTTTGGCCTTTGAAGTGTCCATGTTTTTTTTCTTAATGATAACATACTTCATGTAAATGACAACTGTAAATGGCACTGCTCAGCATCAAATGTATTATACTTACTGCAGGCCTTTCATTACATTTTATTTATAGGAAACAATCTATTCAAGGTGTGATATATTGTAGATGAACAAAAACATTTTTCACATTGAACAAAACTATTTCTAGTCTTTGAACCTTTCAAATGCTTATCAACTTCTAGTATTGGTTACACTGTAAATCATTTTCTCCCCACTGAGGTAGCTCAAGTAAGATCTTCCTACACTAACCTTTATCAAAATTTGAGCACTTTTGAAGGTTTGGCAGATTTTCCTATTCAGAAATTTTTACAACACTAATTACATTTGGTAATTCAGCCTATGAAAACATTTCTTGAGTAGAAAGCGGGATTCTTGAGTAGGGGTGGGATAGCGCAGTGGTTAGTGGTTAGTGTGTTCGGCTTTGGATCATGAGGTCCATAGTTCAAATACCGCCAAGGGCTCTACAACTTCGTCTGCAGTTGAGAACTGTTCTACATGCATAAAGGTTTGGATAGTGAGTGCTATACACTGAATTTCAGTGCAATCCATGGTTTGCTGTAGCATTTCCTTTTTTTGTTGAGCCTAACATCAATATTTTCATATTGACACGAGTGTTGAAGAATAGATATCGAAATTTGGACAAAACTATCTTCAGGCTTATATCGAATATGCAAGCAATCATTATGTTCTTACAAAAGTGTCATCAAAACTGTGAGACAAGACTGTTTCCAGTGATGTACTTACTTTTTATGTTCATATTCACGTTCAGAAGTGAACAAAAGGAATTGAATAGCTAGACAAAACTGTTTCTAGGCATGTGTTTGTTTTTGGCGCTTGTGTTGACAGGGACACTTCTTGATGTGGCAGTATTTCTATGCTTTAGCCGGCGGCAACTGACGAATCAATAGTGATTGGTGAAATCAGTGACGGTGATCAGGAGATGTTGCTCCGTTGTCATGGCACACCATAACATTCCTAGTGTTGCTCCATTGTCTTTCAGCCTGCTGTAATTTCACGGCCATCCGTGATGACAGTGACACCGCAATTCTCGTTTGATTTTGTGAACGGCTTCAGTTTCATGGGTTTATTGGGAAATGGAGATATTTTTAGAAAAAAAGGATATAGAAATAACGGCAAACAGAAAATTGGATATTTGTGTAACCATCATCTTTTAAAGATCATTTTTCGTGTGATATGATGAACATGAATATGTTATTGAAAGAGGACTGGATATCTTTTTCAAAATACATGATATAATTTAATATTTTTTTATTTCCTTTGATAATTGTTGAGCAATCTGCTATGCAAATATAGCAGAATATGCAAATATGTCTTGTCATTTTGTTTTCAAGGAAATTACTATAAATATTTTTCTTCATCTGATAAACATTGTGGAATTTGGCATTTTGAATGGACTGATTTCTTTTATGTTTTCGAAGCACAAATTAAAATATTCAAGAAATTCTGTTTCACTATAAAGAAAAACCTCTGTCAAACTGTCCCTTTTTATTAAACCTTTATTATGTAACCAACTGTTGGTAATCCCATTAATGTATGTATAGAAAAACATGATCTTTTTTTTTTCTTAAAAGAAAAATTACATTTTATGTTTTTTATTATTTATGTTCAATTAACCATGAAGTATTTGAAGCCATGTTTCATCTCCTTAGGTAGAGCATAAAAAGTAGACCATTTTACGCATCAAATTACAATCCTCTTTTGATTTGTATCCCATACCACTTCAACCTAATGTAATCCTTTGTCTTATGTAACAACAATGCGGAAATGTCCGATAAATATCCCATACTTGCACAAACCAGCCTCCTTCAATTTCATTGATTTTATCGACTGAATCGCAAACAGTTCATACACACCCTAGCTACGAGCTAAGACATTGCTATGTTGTTAAGTGTCAGACGAACGGATCAACATTTAAAAATTTATGTGAATTATGAGTGACTGGTAAAAGAACAAACTACAATGTTTAATTCTAAGTGATTAATGGTATTTTCTATCAAGGAGTTACAATATTGCAATATCTGCATATATTCTGATGGCATTCATAAATTTGTCAGTTATCAAGCCTTATGGTTGTATTATTTTTGGGATATTTTTTTAAAGAAAAACCTTGTCTTTGCAGTCGATACTAAAAATTTTATTTGTTATTCCCTCACGGTGACAAACATTTATGAACTGTCATCCCTGTCTCCATATTTTGGGTTTGTGGATCCCAACTTCCCCCTATCACCAAGGATTACATACAAGCATTTATGATGTTTGTGGAACAGCTCATAGCAAATGTAACGTCGTCAAGTGTCACAATGACCACAGCAATCCTTTATCAATATTTTCAAAAAGAACCCAACTGCTTTTCATGATGAATTCCTTGATCAAGAAGCATGGTCTGTTCAAATGCCCTTCTGCCATTGAGCGAGAAGCGTGCTCCAATTCGAATGTCTCTGATCAGTGTTGGACAATGGCGAAGCACTGTTGCTATAGACCCCCTCGATTGTTTGTATAAACAAACTCCCGCGCGCAAATTATTGGCTCCCCTCTTCAGCTGACTAGTTTTCAATGGTAAACATGGCCAAACAACATAGATTTGAAGACCTCCTTGTGATCAACCAAAAGAGGCAGTTGATGGATAATAAATATATGAATTCAAGGTCCGATATTCACGAGGTTTCTATCAAGTGGCAGTGTCTCATAACAAAGTGTAATATAATGTAATAAGTGGGCGTGGCCATACTGGCATTATTAGAACCTGTGATCGGGTAGCAGGGTGAGGTACCCAAGACGGATTCAAACACCTGACTCGCCTTGAGACCAACCTATCCACTGTACCAACGAATGTCTATATGCCCACTCAAAGGGGTAGGTAGTACCCATATTGATTAGATATATAAGGGTAGATTTTTTGTGGGTTGTTTAGGAATTTGAAAAAAGTACATTTATATGCTACCTTTTAAATTGTTGATTATATTTTATTTCTCAGTGAAACAGTATTTAGAGTATTTAGTAGAATAATGTCTTGTCTGTACATTTTTGATTAATTAAATTTCATTTATACAGTACTAGCTGTAAAAAGATTAAAAAAATGGGTTTTGTTTTTTATGCATGACAATTCATTTGACAAAATATTTTTTTTGTGGGATAAATATCAGTTATAGTTTAAAGGTATGTATACTTTACAATTAGGTATAACTTTTAGGTTTGAATAGTTAAATGATCATGGGGGAATTTCAATTTATCTATATGTAAGTATAATATTCAACATTTAAAATAACTTTGTCATATAAGGAAGAGGTTTTTTTTTAGTTAACTAAGACCATATTGAATTTCATAAGTGTTTTTTCCGAGTTGTCATAGTGCCAATGATAACCCAACAGATATGTTTGTTTACTAATCTTATCAATATGTGAAATATTGATATGTTACTCAAACAAATTTCTGTACAAGGTATCCATGTACAATTCTTCTGCTTAATCAAATAATATTATTAATTAGCTTCAATTTACAACTTGAAGAAATCAAATTCAGGAATATGAATTTTAAGCAAAAATCTTTTTACAGCCATATTTACTAAGCTAGCTTATTTATGAACTTTCTCCATTTAAGTTAAGTGTCAAAGCACAGCCTGTCTTGCTCAAATTCAATGTTTTTCTTAAATAATGAAGGACTATTCATACTAAAATCCTTTTATGTTCTATGGCTGAAGTCACGTGCACTCCCACAGGAGATAGAACTTGAAATTGAATTTCTTGATCACATGACTTTCATGATTATATATTGATTACATTGATTTATTAGTCTTATTGATTAGAAACTAAGTTATTGTTTTGAAGTTTAGTTTATTATTTTATTATTATATTTATTATTAGTTTATGATGATTACAAGTAAAAGGTGTTAATGGTTATAAGTAAAGTTCATTTTTTGGCTATTTTTAAAATGTCATTTTAGTTTGGGGGGTCACAAACACATCTTTTATTTTTAGCTCGTCTAGCCTGAAGGCCAAATGGGCCATATGACATGGCATGGCATGTCGTCCAGCGTCCCATTGACTCAGGAAATCTGAAATCTTGTGTACAGACGCCTTAATAATGAAGTTGTAATTTAAAGAATTGATGACCATGTGACCCTGTGGCCCCGTAATGGCCACACCCCCTAAAACCTATTTTCATCTTCTTCTCAAGAAACAAAGGGTCTAGAAAGCTGATACTTTGTGCACAGACTTCTCAGCTGATGGGGATTTTGATTTATAATTTTGGTGACCCTGTGACCCCTAATAAGGGCCACATAGACCACACCCACAAAACCTAATTTCATCTTCTTCTCCACAAGCCACATGCCTTAAAAGTCTTAAGCTATTGAAAATTATAATAGATTTGGTGGTCCCGTAGGCGCCTAAATGGTGACCATATGACCATTATAAAAGAAATTATAAATAGCCTAATGAGCTACAGAGCCAATGACTCTATTTTTGTATCATTTGAGCTAGGCCATGTTATTCATATGAATTGTACTTCAAAACCTCCTTAATCTTAGCCATATATGGCATGCATGTATCTTAGATATTGGTATTTAGGTCAATAAGGTAATCTCAAAATCACTTACCTCCAGTTCATGCAGAGTCACAGGGGTATTAGTATCGGTAAGAATTACATATCTAGCTTTTCTATTTTCAAATTACAATTTATTTGAACATGTTGTGAACATGTTTAATTTTCAACAGAATTATACACTTTTCTGAGTTCATCAAAGTTGTTATGTTATTTTTTATAAATAAGTGTCATTTTGATAAAATCTGCTTCATCAACTTTTTAAGAGGTGATCTACATATTTTATATTTGATGTATTATTCACCCTGTATTTTTCAAAAAACTGTCACCCTAGATATATAATTTTAGTATATTAAACACGCCATCCGTGACAGGTCCTATAGTGTATTTCTCATATAGATATTTGTTATACCAATTTGTACACTTTAAAATTACTGGGGCACTTTTGAAAAAAAAAAATGTTCTTTAATAGAATTTATTATTCAAAATGTGTTATCAAAGGTTCAGATATGTCATTACTGAATGCAATTTTCTGTAGTTGTGGAATAAGTTATCTCATATCAAGTCAGAGTGTAAACACCTTTTAAATGGATATGTGAGCTTAATTATTTTGGTAGTTTTTTCCAGGAATCCTGTTATTGATTATAAAATATTGCCTTACATTTGACAACATTTCTTTTTCTTAATGTGAGATACTGCTATTTCGATAAAAAGTGGCAGTGTCTCTGAAGGGGAAGTACTATGTTTTTCTCAGATAAATAAAGTGATCTCATTCAAACAAAAATAAATGTTTCCAATTGCCAGGGAATGTTTTTTCTTCAAAAGAATCTGTTTTAAAACAAACATACCATGATTGGTTAAGCTGTGGAATCAATTTCTCCAATGATGAAAAAGTTTTCACAAAATGGCTGCCAATGGTTTTTGCTTGATACATGATTTTTTTCTTTACCAATATGGACGAGAGGGATAAGTGATACAGTGTTTTTACCCACAGATTATGAAATATTTGGCATATATTTTATGGAAAATTGAAAAAATAAATCTTTTAAAAAACATGCCAGTGCTCCTTTAAGTCTGATAACCTATACAACGTCCCCTGTTGACCTCTCTACTTGAGGATGAAGTATAACTGGTTTGACAGACTGGGTATAAAGTATCCATACCTGTCAGTATATACTTATATATCTCATATATATCTTTATATTTGTCCCCAAATAGGTCAGACACTTGATGGTACAAGTGTACATTGCTTTGTTGATCAGATGTACTGTTGAGAGTTTTGAAGATCTAATGTATCCACAACTTATTTCATAGCTATTGGTAAAACTTTTCTCGCATTTTATAGAGTTAGGTTAAACATATTTCTATCACTGATTAAAGATTTTAGGGCATATGTTTTCCACCCAATTAAAGAGTTTAGGGAAATGTATTCTATAACTCCTTTCCAACTGTTTTAAAAATTGTAATATTCCAAATTTCATGCTTGTTATGCAAACTAGTTTTGTGTAAAAATATTTGCACAGTTAAGCTGTTGTTACAGCATGATATAACACTACGCAATGAGCAGTCAAATTTCAAATTAACACTCTGTGAAAGGTGAACCATTCATGTTTGTTTGTCTGCCATATTATCTTTGCCACCTGTTTTGGATAGCCAGTGGTTAATCACTGATTATAAAACACAAAATGGAAGTGTGTTTGAGCTCCGTCCTTCGGTGTATGGGTGAGTCCAGCAGTGTGAAAGGACACAGCTTTTCTCAAGGACCATGAGTTAAAGATAGGATAACAAATTTTTGTGATTCTTATGGATATCAGCTTGCAATTATTTTTTATGGAGTTACTTCCCCTTGATCCATTTATTTTTGTCTGTTCGAGGTATCTTTAAAAAGAACTGTTTATCTTAGAAACTGTTGAAGAAGGATTTCCGATAGTGTATCAATATCAGTAAAACAGTGTATCAATACCTTGATGCGATTTGAGAAGCACACAATTATCTTTTATGGAGTTACTGCCTTCGTCATGTTCTGATGAAAGTTATGATGAACCAAGCTCTATAGGGGGGTGGGACAGCGCAAGGTTTTCTGCAGTAGAGAACTGTTCTACACACAGTAAGGTTTAGGTGCAATGCTACACTGAATTTCAGCGTAATACCACCCATGATTCACTTGTTCCAGCCAATGCTCGCAGGTTTCACTGCAATGCATAGCCACAATGATGTCGCGGGCTTTCTCCCTGCAATAATACTAGCAGCCGCCATTTAGTGAAATAATCTTGAAAGCGGCGTTAAACTCTAACTCACCTCACCTCACCTATGATGAACCAATCTTGGGGGGGATTTTGATGACTATGTCTTCTTTTATCATACTCCTGTAACTTGGCCACTCAAAAATTTCAGTTACTTACAGCATTTAAAAGGTTTAAGAATCAAAGTCCAATGATAAATTCAAAGTTTGAAAAGCCAATGTTAGTATGGTCCTTTCTACTAGCTTACTGCTAAAAGAGCTCCCAAGTGCAGATACTGAAGGTTAAAGACTTGTGTCTGTTATTTCATTGATTTCATCCTCTTTAGTGCAGAGTAAACAAGAGTAAGGGTTATCGTCTTAACTATTTTCTATGTTGTAGTGAATTATATTTGTGTTTTAGTGATACTTCCCTCTTAAGTGAAGGTTTTACAGATTATGGATTTACCTCTTCAGTTTTTTCTATGTGGCAATGACTCAACATCGAGTGGGGCAACGGTGGCAGGGTTTACAGATTAAGGATTTAAATCTTTTCTGTTTTCTAGGTGGCAGCAGGGCGATGTTGGCAGGGTTTACAGATGAAGGATTTAAATCTTTTCTGTTTTTTAAATGGCAGTGACTTAACCCCAAATTAAGATGACAGTGGCAGGGTTTGCAGAGTAAGGATTTGAATCTTCTCTGTTTTGTAGGTGGCAGTGACTCAACCCCGAGTGGGGGTGACGGTGGCAGTGGGCGGCGGGATGGTGACAGATCTCCAGGTCGCGGTGGTGGCAAGAAAACACCAGGTGGCAGGCCAACCAAACTACCCACTTGTAGTCTGGCTAACAATATGACACCAAGCTTCTACATAGGAGGTGGCAACGGGGTCTCTCTGTACGTATCATTATGTTTATTATGATTATGGTAATCATCACAGTCAATATCCCAATTCTTACTATCAGCTATCACATCAACGATAACCCTCGTCATAATACCGTCATTATTGTAACCATTATCATCAATCAACCTTTGGCTGCCTCTCTGCTTTCATATATGAACCTTATTATATCCTTTGGTTGAACACAAATTGACTAAAGGATTTTAGTTGATGAGCTTGTATAGATACAACAAAAGGCATTCTTTGACGGCCTTAAGTAAAACACAAATTTTAGAAGTATTCCCCATCATACATCTTACATCATTCATGATAAGGCCTTCTACAAATCATTGCTATAGAGGTGCAGTGAAACTTGCAAGAAGTGAATGGAAGACATGGTATTATGCAGTAAATTATATTGTAACATCATTGCTGAAACTAGATATTTCCTTAACCCTTTAACTCTTACCAGACAAATATCAGGCTTAAAAATCATATTTTTTACTTATTTCTTTGGGGTGAAAGGGGTAAAGCACAAAAAGGGCTCTGGTTGATTATGCCTGGATTCAAACCTAACCAATTTGATCCAGAACAAATGAACCATTTTAACTGGACTTTTAAACGTCACCATTAAAAAAACTCTAAGAAAACCCTAACAATCAAGAACCCCCCCAACCTGAAAATTTGTCATTCTCATTGAAACAGATCCATACTTCATTTTAAAAATTGGAAGAAAAGACAAAAATCATGCATCAATGATCTTTAAAATGGCAGAAAACAAACACGAGCCTCTCATCACTCGAGTGTTACATGTGTCAAACTTAATTCAGTCTGCACAGACCATGTTCCTATAGAGTGTTTAGCTAAGGGATTAAGGGATTTGCCCATCAGCGTTATCACACTTTCACTTTCTATGTACTTCTCCACCCGGGAATAATTTATTCATTACCTTTTCAATTTTCAAACAAGCATGGTGCTTGATATGTGTACATGTCAAGCAGAAACTTTTAAACTTATTTCTTAATGAATATTAAAAATATTGTTGTTTATAAAATATGATTTACTCCAAAGTCAGTCCAAAAATCTTTAAACTTATTTCTTAATGAATATGAAAAGATTTTGTTGTTTATAAAATATGATTTACTCCAAAGTCAGGTAAAGAATTTGAGCCATTTATTCAAGTCTTTTAATATGCTGAGTTCAAGGGTTTTTTTAAGTAATCACCAAACGATTGTTTTCAATGATACTTACAACTCTAAAATGAACACTGTGAAGTGGAATTTAAGGTTATTAAGTAATTTGATAATATGATTATTTTCAATGGTAGATGAAAAATTCATTAACTAACGTTATGAAGTAAAATTATAAAATAATTAAGATCTCCATTATGAGATCATTGCACAACTCAAGGAAGACCCTGATATTGCTGCCACCACCGCAAGGTGCAGAGCCTTGGAACTAAGGTGGATTTTCAATGTGGATCAATGATAAGATTATAAGCTGAAGTATCCATCTTGGATTATGAAGTGGAAATGAAAGTTTGATCAGAAGAAAGTAAAGCATTCATTTTAATGATATTCACAATTATAAAGCGGATGAAGACTCTGAAGAGTGTTTGAGATAAACCAGAATCTAAAATTTTATTTATCTAATTTCATGTATGAACATATTTATTGATATACCACTTTAAGGTTGACCTAGTACTAGATTAGAATTTAAGCAGATATCATTTCTTGAATTCACAAATTTCGTAACTCTACAGAATGAAATGAAGTGAGACTTCTGATATATATTTTTTGGAAATGAACATAATGAAGACTTAACAAGAACTTAAAGTATTGTTCTGCCTTAAGAACACATATTGGATAAAAAAAACATCTGGATATTACATTGTGAAGTTGACTAAGCTCCAAATAAGAAGTAAATCATGTAGAAATAATTTTAATTAATAAATTTCTAAACTCCGAATGAAACAAATTTCCACTCTAAAACCACTCTTTCATGATTGGATCTTTTTGACTTTGCATTTTGAAATGGACTTACAAGAACCTAAATAGTTTTTTCTTGAATACACATATTTCTGGAATCTACATAATGAAGTTGAAAGAATTCAAGGGGTATATTAGGCCTATCAGAAGGAGTCCCTTGTGCTAGATACATCGTTTTAAGTACTTCAGAAGGGAGAAAGAAGACCCACATACTCAACACGGCCTTATAAATACTCCACGTGTCAAAATCATTATTCCCCATAACATCTTAACCCCCGTGACCTTTATACCCGTCATACGAGGAATGTAGATAGAAAGAGCGTGGGGTGGATGAAAAGCCCTTTTGAAAGACAAGCGTTACATTCTAGGGCTGTTGCCATTCATGGCAAAAGCCTCAATCTGGCATAGAGCGCCCTGACGTACTTGAATTCACTTCCTTCGTTTGGTGAATGCAAAAATGCTGGTTCCTCCTTCTTTGTAAATAGTAAGCTCAAATTAAGTGTTAGATCTAGTTTGTGCTGTTCTTGTTCGACCTCTTGTGTATTTGAAGTAGGTCACGTAAGGTCATCTTCCAGGTGGCTGATTGGTTGACAGTTTCAGGGTGGGGAGGAAATTGAATAATTTAAGTTGCAGATTAATTCATCAACCCTTTTTCATTTAAGTGAAATCTTGGTAAAAAGTTAACATTTGTTGCACATCAGAATGTCTGCCAAAAACTTACTTCAACATTTTGTACTGTAAATGATCAATATACCAAATTTTTTAAGTTTTTCAACAAAAGCATATTGCACACCAAGAACAAACTCGGGTTATTGGTAATGTAGATGCGTACATATCATTTTGAATGAGGTGTGATTATATCCCATAATTCTTGCACTAGCTAATATATCCATAATCAGTTCGTCCCCAAGAAGACCATGTTACAGACCACAATTCCAAGACCCTATAGAAACATATTACTGATAAATAGTTATCAATATATCATTCTATCATAGTGTAAAGGCTTTTGCTAATGATTTTAACATCTTTTAAAGTCAGTTTTTGTCAAGTATAATTTATGCTTAAACTAATCCTTCAACAAATTTAATGGAAGGAATGGATGGCAAGTTGGATATTGTCAGTATAGTTATGACAGTAAGGGGACCATCTTGAAAAAATTTGGTAAAAATTCCTAGATCCAAACCTATCAACTATGTAAAAGAATAAATATCAATTTTGTCTTATTTAACATGAATGCTTACAAGTTGAGAAGAAACAGTATCATGAAAATTTCTATTTTTAATTTTTATAGGGCATTTCAACAACCCTCATTTATAAAAATCTATCTTTGATATTCACAGCTAATTTCCAAATCCAGGAAATTCTAACTCAACCCAAATATTAATAGTTTTCTGCCTGCTGGTTTGACCTACTTAGTGGGATATTGGGAATAGGCTTATAGTAATGATGAACAGGCTTAAGCCTAATATCCAGGCTTATATTGATGATAAGTCGTAGAGATATCTGTCAAATCAGTGGCGAGTCCTCGAACTCTCGCAAACACGCCAGCTGCCATGCAATCAGTACACAGAATTGAAACACTATATTCCTAAACTTGGTAAAGAGTCTATTTGACTGATAAATCCAAAGATTTCATTGCTCATTTATAATGAATAATTCTATAGGATGAGAAGAATAATTGATTTTTACCAATGTCATTGTTATTGTGTAAAAATGTTCTTTGCTGAGAATTCATTTCAGTAGTATGATATATATTTTTTTTTAAATCATCTTTGTTTGGTGTTTGGTTCTATTTATTCATTCTTGCTTCTCCCATCCACCTTTCAAATTCTTTAATTAATCACTAAAGGTACCAATATGTTCATTCAACCTAATATTCTGCATCTATATGTTCATTCATCAATCCATCCATTTACCCATTCCACTATTCTTCATACATGTTTGAAGCTCATCCATTCATTTTAAAACAAATAAACTTTATCAAAATGATTCAGGTAACTTTTTTATTCCTCTTTCTGATACGTTAATTCTTCTGGACAATGCATTCATTTATTCATTCTTTCTTTTTTCTAATGTTCAGTCCTCTTCTCAATACATTCGTTCTTTTAATCATTCATTCATTTATTCAGTTATACATTTTCAAATACATTCAGTTTTCTCTTTGTTTCATTTATTCATTCATTCATTCATTCTTTCAAATGAATTCATTCTTGTACTAATCATTTTTCCATTTCATTCATTCCTTTTTCCAATTTATTCATTCCTCTTCTCAATGCATTCATTCATTCATTTAGCGCAATCTGATCATATATATTTCATCATTTTTACCTTCTTCTTACAGAGTTGAGGCCCCTTTGCTTGAGTTGGGTTGGAAGCGGACAGCTGATAAGTATGATGAAAGATTTCGACTAAAGTGGGTGGAATGCAAGAGTAGAATCAACTACTCAGCTTTCAGAGAAGGTAATTTGTACTACATGCTTACACTGTCGCCATTTACTGCCTTGATATTTTTGTGCTCAACCCCATGGGACGTATGCAACCAAAGACCTATTCCATTATAGTAATTAAGCTCAAATCATGTAGTGCAATTGATGTTGCTCTGCTGTTTATCCTTTAGATACAAAATTTTATGCCTGTGACTTATTTATGGAATCTCCTCCCATAATTTTGATTTTTTTGGGGGGTGAAAATGCTACTGAGAATCCCCCTGAGATGAATAAAAAAAAATGTTGCACAATTTTACCCCCCAACTAAAAATAAAAGGGAAAATTTTCATGTTGTTAACCATTTCTGTATGTCTGTACGTACAAATGAAAAAGTTTTTTCCCAAAATATTCCCATTTTATCAAAAGGAATTGAAACAGAAAACCAAAAGCTTGAAGGTTATTTTTAGGTTGAGGAATGGTAATTTTGGTATTATCAACTTCATACTCCACAAATCGGTTACCGTCTAAATTGTCCATTAAAGGATTAGACTTACAACTACTTACAACAATCTAAGAATGGAACTCTCTTCTTGCATATTGACAAACCATTTAAGGCTTTTAAAGTATTAAGTTTTCAGGATAATAGTATTTAACCCTGTTGAGGCTTATGACATAATCAAAGTATTAAAAATTCCGGGTCTAACTTCAAAATGTTGTAAAAGATACCACCAAAAAATTCTGAGATTTTTTCGTTGAAAAATCTCATCTATCCATGTTTAAAACTTGTTGAAACAAGGTTAGGTTTCAAGTCGAACACGAGATCTTCTTCCTTACATAGTTTGCGTTTGTGTCAGTATGAACATTTATAAAGTCGTGAAACCTTACGCCACGACTTCCCTTACTGCTGAATAGCGCTTTTCAGTGTTAACAAAGAACACACGATGAATAGAGTAGGTTTGGGTGTCGACCCTGTGTTTGCGTAGTGGTCAAATAACTTCATGAAACCCTCTATGGCAAATTTTGTCTCATCTTTCATAAGGAAATAATATATTCTGCCAAGATCGTATACATTCTGTTGTGAAAAGACTTTGAAACGATGCCTTGCAATCTTTAAATCTTTCAGTGTATGTGATTTCGGCGATGTTTCTCGGATAATCCTGAGATTTCATTATTATTTTTTTCTCAAAAAGATTTCTGAATTTAATATTTTGTGTTGACAGAATTCAATTCATATAATTCCTGGTCAACTTTTGAAAAACGATACCAGTCATCTTTGCTCTCTTTACTCATTAATTCATATCAAGTTGAGAGAAAAAAGAACAATAGCTAAAAAGTTTATAGTTTATTTTATACCAAGCTGGTTCAAATCTTTCATAGGTGAGTGCCTTTATGGTTCATGCTTAAATGTTTTGATTTTGAAAAGTAGAGTCTTATGGGGGTATTTTTTTGTGGAAACGAAATTCAAGGGTACGTACATTCTTGTAAGGCATACCTGTGTTTTACAAATAGATAGTTTCTCAAGCTAATTGTTTCTAATGATTGTATTTACATGCTGCGAATTAAAGAATCGACTAAAAGTATCTCTCAATCGTCTAAAAGGAAACATGATATGAAGTGATGCAGGTCATCAGCGCTATATGGGTGGTGGAATTTTTGTAGAATGACAGGGCATTTTGAACACTCTTGGGATTAATTGTTTGCATGTTTTGATATATTCTACCATTATATACAGTTTGTAATTTTAAAAAAGTACAGCACCTTCAAAAAGCAAAACAAATGCCAAACCCTATGAAGCTGATGCAGCCTTTTGAAGTTCCGGTAGTTACATTGCCTAAAGAAATTCATTACTAAGATATTTTGACTGCCTATATAGTCAAATACTTAAGTAAGTGATTGCAGTCATAGTTCATTGTCTTCATAGTTCAATGCCAAACTATTTTAAAAGATAGTTCAGTAACTCAGAGAGCCAAGTTCATGAAATAGTAACTGAAAAATAATCCAATGATTCTTTGAAAATACTTCTAGTTAAACTATGTCACAACCCAAATGATTCAATTTGGAATAGTTGAATCCCTAGCTGTTTCTATTCCTAAGCATTCAATAAAAATTAGCTTAATACGTTTGCTCCATGGATAGCTTTCCACAAAAATTTTAACCATCTACATTGAAACTTATATTCTGTATGTACATACAAAGATAAATACATATGGGCCTCTGTATTACTTGTCTCAACAAATCTTGTTTAACATCCATGAAAACATAACTGCCCAATAGTTTATTACTTAAAAAGTTTTCCTAATCATAGAAAAGTGACAAGTGACTTTTCAAAACTTTATTATCTACTGTATTTCCTTAAATAGAGATCTATTCATGAATCAACACTGGAATTGATGCCAGGGGTAAAACTGTTTGAAAAAAGAAGAAGCCGGGTCATGAATAGACCGGGGGATAAGATATAACGTGCTGAGTTTTCAATAATGTAATATAAATATATATATATATGAATCTCTCCTTATCAGAAATGATTTGTAACATGCTATTATATATTCACCTCCAATGATGAATAAATATTCCCCTTAAAACTATAAAGTTTAAGTGAGATTACATTCTGTAATGTGAAATTGGGATAATCTTTCCAAAAATATATAGAGACCAGTCTCAATTTGATGCCGGGGCTGCAAATGTCCTGCAAAAAAATAGAAATATTTGAAGAAATATGGTGCTATCTGATTTGAAACTTATAATCTTTATTCATTGTTTATACAGAAATTAATATTTGAATATATGTATACATGATACATGGTAAGTTTCTATAAATCTGAATAAAATCCCAGAATCATGCAAAAAATGATGTACAAATTTTTATTCTAATCAAGCAGGTCTATTTGTAATTTGTAATCCTGTAATGAATGACTCATAATGTTGTACCCATGCAAAGTACAAGCTCTCTCTTGAATGTTAAATCAACGCTATATCTATGTACGTCACATCGACAGGGTGTATGCGGTATCTATCACCGAGCTTTACGTGTACTAAACAAACACCAGGATGGGTGTATTCCGGTCTCTTAACTCCAACATGTCTGTTGGCAGGGTGGACGCACTGAATACTGATAGCATCGACTTACACACATACTCTCTAATCCAGGCCCTTCCCAAAAATGTCCTCGTAATAAGTTTTTATGTAGATGCTCAATAACCCTCTAAACATCAAAGTTTGATATGGTCAATGTATATTTTGTAGTGTATGATATAATAGTCTCTTTCTCATGGCCAGTCCCAAAATATTTCCTTGTATTCAATTTTGAGTTGATGCTCATTAACCATGTTGTAATAAATGTTTGATAAACAGTAACTTTTCGGTGTAATCATGTGACAAGTCATGTGACCAACTAGCGACAGAGGTAGCTAGCTTTAGTCTCGCTCTGTACAACACAACATTTCATGTTATTTATCACTGTTCACTATGATGTAAGTTTACATAAAGAATATTTGGTTATTACAAATGGAATTAAACGCAATTAAACGACAGTAACTTCAGCGAGAGATTAATAAAGTGTATTACATAGTTCGTTTTAATCCTGGTAAATCCCCAAAATTTCCAATTACTAGATTTAAGATGAGTGCTTTTTATTCCTAAAAGGCCATTGACGTCATTGCTTGATGCACAGTTGATATGTAGAACACAGTGAATTACATATGTAACCCCAATCCTTACCAATCCAAAAAATATCTTATATTCAAGTTTTAGTGGAAGCTATTTAATCCTTAAAGACTGTTTGCATCAATTTTCGATACATTGATGATTCATAGAAAGAAATCTGTTAGTTAAATTTCTTTTTATGAATGAAATCTATTTTCATAATTTTAATCCCAGCTCAGTCCAGCATACAAGATTATTTTAAGCACTATATGGATATCATTATCAACCCTAAAAGCGCTTGAAAATACCTATGCACACATATTATGTATATGTGATCAATAAGTATGTAATAAATAGGCTGTTTTTGACATTTATCATATGTATATATAGATGTAAAAAATTGTTTAGCTCTATCAAATCTCTACTAGTGTTACAAATCTTTCAAATTTTGGCCAAATTCTTTTTGAGAGGTCAAGTTTTAGGTATGTATTCTTTCTTTCACTTTTGATTTATAGAAAAAGTGATATTGACAGTGGATAAGGATAGATTTCAATCAGAGTTGTCCACGGATGAGTCAGATTATCAGGAATGGAAGGGACATAAACTAGCCTCAGTGTGATTAGGGTTATATTTTAATCATTCATCTGCTGAATAAGGCAAACAATATGGCAATTCTATTCCATGTTACCTGTAATTACTTGTTAACCTGCACAGTGTTCATAGCTTAATGGGTTAATCTGCAATCTGTTATCGAGCATATACTTGGCACCTTGACCCGCCCGCAGCAGTCAAGGGGTTAATCAATTCACACAAAGAACTGCTTTCTTTATTTGGAAGAAACTAACTACAAGCTTTTACCTTTACCCTTTTTTTAAAAATATGACATAATTGAAATTGGCATCATGTGCATTTGTTTGATGCAACAAGCCAATTTGGAAAATATTTTCCTTAAAAAAGAAAGAAAACTGTTAGTCATAAAAAAGTTTAGTGTATATGTGTAGCTTGATGAAATCCCTTTTTTTGGTATGAAGACTGCAAAAAACTTAAGCTAAATATATTTGGTCTTTAAAAATTACTATTTCACAAATACAGTAAAAGCTTATTAATGATAGATCTCTTATTTTGACTAAAACAATCTTTCGATCTTTTACCTTCCTATGAATATATTTATTTATATACATATAACAGTGGCTTTAAGAGCTAGATTTGAAATGTAATTAGGAAAAGCAATAAAAAAAAGGTGTTTTGAATTATGCATAATATGCGACAATCATACCTGTTCTTTTACCTTACAAGGTAAGGCTGATTGCATGAGGGTGATATAACGATATAAGGTAACATGAAGGACATTTCAATGACGTCACTTTAAACTTGCACGCTTTCATATCCGCCCACTATTTGTACGTAGGAATACCTGAAATACCTTATTTACTGTCAAAAAACTTACCTGGCTTGTTAGATAATCAACACCCAGTGAATTTGATATGGTGAAGCAGTGAGTGTATCAGATACATATTAAAATCTTGATAGTTGATAGAATATCAAATAGTGAAAAATTATATTTGATTGATTTGAGTCCATTGACAAATTTCACTTTTCACTTTTTATTATTCTTACATATTAGTTTCTGGACTTCCAATTTCCTGAGATTTCAATCATGTCCAGAAGGTTATTTAAGCCAGTGGTCAGTTTCATGATTCATGATCTGCTAAAGTGTGGTCACTACAGGTCAGTAATAAAAAGAGTGGTCATTTGCTAAACACCAGGAGATTTTACCGTACATATGACCTTTCTAATTCTCCAAATATATTTATGTTATATATTGATGTCTTTTAAGGGATTTAACCCTTTATATCCTGATCCAAAAACATTCTAGGTATGTGGATATCATATTCCTTTGATAGGATCATTTTATGAAAAGATAACTTAAGTCCATATTGACTATAAAAATCATGGTTTAAGACAGTCTAAACAGAGATTTAACCCTTTACATCCTGATCCAAAAACATTCTAGGTATGTCGATACCATCTTCCTTTTGAAAGGTTCCTTTATGAACAAGATTCACAATATTCAATGGGGGAAGATTTTACAACTGTCACCCTTACTAGCTATATAAATGATGGTTTTGGACAGTTTAAACAGAGATTTACATGCTGATCCAAAAACATTCTGGGTATGTGGATATCATTCCTTTTGGTAGGTTCATTTTATGAACAAGATTGACAATATTCAGTGCCAGAAAATCGTGATAACCATATATACAATCTTATTGACTATATTAATGTGATAGTGTAAGACTGTCTACATAATGGATTTAACCTTTACTTCCTGTCTGAAGATACTGTATATATGTCTATATTAAGTTCCTTTTATTTCATTCACTTTATGAACAAGGTTAATCAGTGTTCTCCGCCAGGAGATTTTACTATATGCAAACCTAATGGTTATAAATATGATGGTTTTTGACTGTCTAATCTGGGATTTGACCCTTACTTGCTTCTCGAGTAAAATTTGTCTTTATTATTATCCTTCACTGTCCTCGGGTTTCTCTTATGAACTAATCTGACCATTTCTCTTGGCAAGAAGATTTTACCAGTAACGTCCTTACTAGGTTTAAATAAGGTAGGGTTAGACAGTCTTTATAGATTTAACTCTTAACAATCTGATCCAATAATATTCCAAGTATGTATTTATCATAATAATAATAATAATAATGAATTGTTCTTATATAGCGCAAAATCTCCAGCAGGACTCAGTGCGCTATTTGCTCCACACTTTGAAAGTATTACTGGAAAGCTAGTTTAAAGAGATGTGTCTTTAGATCTTTCTTGAACTTGGGTAGGGAAGGCGCATTCCGAATAGAGGAAGGCAGAGAGTTCCAAATAGAGAGGGCGGAGAAACTGAAGGAACGTTCTCCGGTAGATTTCATGTGATATCTTGGTAGAGTGAGGATCTTTTCATTTGATGAACGGAGGGAACGTTGAGGCTGGTAGGATGACAGGGTGTCTGAGAGGTAGCTGGGTAGGGACTTGTCAAAATGGCGATAAGCAAGGGTTGCATATTCCTTTCATTATAGGTTCCTTTTATGAACAAGATTGACAATATTCTATACCAGAAGATTTTACCATATATGTCCTCATTGATGTTGACATACAGTCTAAACAGGCTTTTAATTTTTTCTTGCTTTCTTTAACAAATGATTTTTTTATAACATCTTTTGCTGTCTTTTTGTTCCATCTCTGACCATTTTCTCTGCCCTCTAGGTTTTACTGTATGGTCTTTTTATCTTTAATGTATGACAGTCTAAATCAGTAATTTAACCTTGTGAAACACTTATGAAATACAAATAAATTTTCCAATAAAAGTAAGAAATATTTCATATCATGAACCATCTGCATCATTCAGTGTAATAAATCTTGAATATTGGGTTGGACCTCAAATTACATATCTGATCTCATAAATTTCAAATTTATTTCATTGTTGTTGTTGTTGATATCATCTCCACAAGGGTGTCTTTTTAATAAGGAATTTGTCATTAGACATCACATGGTTTTTATAACTTGTCAATTTTAATGTTGATTTCTCAGAATAATAAATCTGGAAACAAGTCTATCCTGTATGTAACGGATGTACCCATCCTGCTTTGTAATATTTTTCATATACGTGAGTTGTCTTATTAAACCCATTAAGGTGCTAAGTATCTTTGAGTACCTGTCATTAAAGGTAAAATAAGTTCAGAAATAATATTGTGTCAAAAAATTCTTGGTGCTCTTTGGCAGTTAAAATGGTATCTCAGAAAGAGCCAAATTTGGGAGTTTATCAGTATAATATGAAAATGGCATGATCTTATGAACCTCGTAAGGTTGCTTGTTTAAGTGGCAGATATAGGAATTATGTTTTTTTGGGGGGTGGGGGGTGGGGGATGTGGGTCATGTTCGAAACTCTTCTGTAACATGTTTCTATGTACCATTATTCTCCAAAAAATGGATGTATTAATACTTTGATTTATCTAAATCACTTTTAAGCTGGCCATCTCACTAACCACCTTTTAATCTCTCTCCAAAGATATTACTCAACTCATCTCTTACAGCATTAACTCTGTTACGAGTGTGCCATATTTCTCATTTCTAGCAAAGTTCAGTACATTTGAAATTCAGCATAGGGCTACTTTATGTTGTTTTTATCCAATCAAACATCATTTTACTTGAATTGACATCTGACTTGAAGAAATATATGCAAATTGCACAGATGAAGGAACTCCAGTCTCCTTACAGACACTGACCAAATGCTCAGTATATAACAAAGTAGCTGATTGTGCGACGAACTTTGACTTTGCAACAAATCTCTATTTGGAAACAAGAGAGCCATCCACATGTTACAGAGGTTGCCTAGGAAGAAATGACTTGTCTTCAATGGGAGAAGGTCATATCTGTGCATGGCCATTAGTTAAATGTTGGTGGATTTTTATCAGATACGCTACGGTACGAGTAAATGATGGCGACATGCTTGACCTTTTACACAGCGACATGTCCTCTAGCAAACAAGTTTGTCATGGGCTGTTGATCGTTCTGCTTGGTCGATCTTTGTGTATGATGTATGGGCGGAACATATCGTCGTGCTTCAATAATTTTGATTTACTTTACCTTGAATTATTTTAGAAATTGTAATAAAAATCAATTATGTAATGACTTTATTCAATTATCAACAGCAAAATTCTTAAACACAGGCACTCGGTGCTTTTAAGTTTCTTTAATGTTTAATAGATGCTTGTTGATTTTTTATGAGAAAATATGATAAAATTCAATTATGCAATATTCCCTTCCTCATGGTCGCTATTTTAGTTTGCATTGCAGCAGCCATATGTTGTAACATCAAAGATGTCAACTTATTTTTGACATTTGTCAAATTTTAGAAGGTTTCCATTGTGGTGAGTTGTAATATTGTTTGCATGAATAAGAAAGGATTTTTTGTGTGGCCTATATTTTAAATTTATTATATGAGACTATATTTATAATCTCATATCGATATGAAACTAAAGGCAAGAAACTTTTTGAATTTTATTTGTATCTAATTTATATTAATGAGGTTATAGGACTTGAACAAGGTACCGGGTATTTGTTCTATAGATAATATATTTGATATTCAATGTACAATTACAAATATATTTTCACACTATGTTTATGCTATTGTGTAAGATATGCGAATGTATAAGAAATTTGGGTAAATTAGAGAACAAATTAACATTTGTATTTCAAAAGTGTAAAATGAAAGTGATATATCAAAAAGACAAGCATGAGTATAGTATTATATTTTTTGGCAGATTAGTTGATAGTTTATGACAGCTAGGTCATACTTATTCATTGACAGATCAACCCTAAATTAGAGTGAGGGGGAGAATGCAAAATGTATGATAATTTCAAAGTGGATCCATGATTCACAAAATTCACAAACTCTACTCTCAGGTGTCACATATTATAGATGAAATAATATTTTTGTAGAATTATCATAATCATATGTATAACCTTTTATTTTTTAAATTGTCAAAAACTCAGTACTCAATAATCAATTCTAAACAAGTTCTCTGTCAAATATATATGAAGGTCTTGATACTATTTTGGGCTCGTTTGCTTATCATAACTCAACTAAGCAACAAAGGATCTAAACCCATCTTCAAACAGAGTTTTCTCACAAGTTGAAGAGAAGCAATGGATAATGAGACCTGCCAATATTTAACAGTTTGCCGAAAGTTCAACGTGGCGTTAATGAAGGTCACCAAAAGATTTTCTGAGGGGTCGTTGGAGATTTTGTGTGAGGTCGTTTGAGATGTTGTATCAGTTGGTGTTACTCCTCAGACTGTGACTTCCTCTTTGTGACGCTGTTCAGCGGACTTCGGATGAACTTGTAAACCAGGGGTCACCAGAGGTCACAACTGGACTGTCTTTATATGCCATCAAAGCGATCAACACATTCATGAATTGTTTGTGACCACTGGCTATCTTCTCATCAAGAATTTCTCTTTCACTTTTTACAGTATCATTATGAACATTGATATCAGAAATATCATAAGGAAATTAGAAATATCTTTACACTTTTGATGATGACTTGTTTATCAAGACAGTTTTAAAACTTTGTTGTGAAGATGTACATTGGAGTTGATACTAGCAACTATAATAGAAGTGAAATTTAATCAAAAAATGGTTCGAAACACATTTGTTTGAATGTCCATTATTCTTTTAAAGTAGCTAATTGACTCCCTTATCCTGTAAAATATGAAAGCTGCAATTATGCCATTCACAGAACCAAACACCTTTCAGAGCAGTCATTTAAAGTGACACGGAGCATGTTCTACAATTTTTGTATGTGGCTTAAAAAAGACCAAATATCAAATGTCCTGAGTTCAGTTCAAATTTCCTTTCTAAAAATTGCATCTTTATCTCTGAAATGCCAAAATTATGATATTTTCTTGTGTTTAATGATATTCGAAAAATGGTCATATAAATATTGTGAAGTTGATATTGTATGTTTCATTCATTCAGGCAAGCAAATGCAATTGTCCAGTGTTGGACAATCTGAAGAGAAAAACAGCCGGGGCTCTAAATGATTAATAACCAATAATATTTCTGTCTTCAAATAGTCATTGTGCTTATAGGGCCATACCATCTGAAATGTTTTCAGCATTTAAATTTTTTTATTTGCACAGATTTGTGCTTATTAAACTTTTTTTTTATAAGAATTGGGGCACACTGACTATAACCAGACAATGATTATATAGAGAGGATACTAAACGACCTTCCATTTAATACTATTTTTATGAAACGAGTTATTGATTAAGTTTAAAACGAGTGAAAGCGAGTTTGATACCAAATTTTTTCGCAAATCATTAATGAGTTTAATAAAAATAGTATTAAATTGAAGGAAGTTTAATATTCTGTTTATTACTTGACCTCAGTAATCAAGCATGATTGCCGAAAGTGTACTGAACGAAGCATTTCTGCGACTTGGCCGCCATTGTGGTGGCAGTGCCAACATTGTGACGTCACTACCACACAATATTATGACGTCATACGTGCAGCAGTATTACATTAGTTTAATATTGCGGTATAAATATTACACTGCTTTATCTTACACGGGCGAGTAGTGATTAATTATATATCTAGTTTTGCATCTTTAGGGATGTAAGTTATAGTTTAGTTGGTTACCAGTTGGTTATCCCTCTATGTATCAATATTTACTTCAAAACTGTGCATCACTACCTTTTGAGAAAGTTGTATCATTTTCTTAGTCTAAATCATTCTTTATTTTCTATATTAATTTAATACATTAAGGATAAGAATCTCGTTTTTAGATATTGATTTTGATATTTTCATTCAGTGCTGATTTCATTATCGATATTAATTTTATTGCACCGCGGCATGCAATATTGCACCTGTGTAATAATGGAATTTATCTCGCCTTCTCATTATGTCATATTGCTTTTACTGTTGACAGATTTTATAGCTTCATGATATTCACACCTTATCGTTGTACCCTTATTTCATATCCGTCATTTATAAAAGTGAGTTGTCAATCGGGTGCAGAAATCAATATTGTTGCATAAAATATGTCGGTAAGATGTAATAAAAAATCTTAAGATCTATCAAAGGGTTACAGAAAGTAGATGATCAAACTATGGAATTAAGTAAAATTTCATTTGGAACATCAGTTAAAAATTTGTATCTACAAGGTAATAAGATAAAAATTATATATCAAGATTTCTAAAAATTTCAAATGAGGAAAGATAAATTTGTATATGAATTCTGATTATGATTTAAAAGGTAAAATTAATGTATAAAAACAGAATAATGTGATAGGACAAATTATCAGATTATTTAAACTACATTGAAAATGTATATAAGAGTATTGAAAAATTTATGAACACAAAATAAGTTAAAAGTAAGATAACAAACCAAACATCAGAAATGCCTTTTTTGATATTTTAACAATATGAATACAAGTGTATAACTCGGGATCAGTTTTAACTAGTAACCCTTGGTATGCACTCAATACCATCACAATGAATGAGATTTACAAACTTTATGACAGTTCCCATGCAGTACAAGCTTGAAATATGAAAACTATGTCACAATGACACATCATGCCTCATTGACCACGATGAGGCTCTTAATGCAGGGGGTTTGTTAACGTTTTTATATTTTTTAAAAACAATGTTAGATATGTTAATTATCATGAATAATAGCGTGACTAATCAAAAATGATTTCATCAATGTTGTTTTTTTTCATCAAGGAGCTCTCAAATTTAAATGTGATACAAGAACATTTGACATTTTAAAAATAAATGCCTTGGAAATAATTTTTTTTATCATAATATAATAAGTAAAGAATTTGTCATCCACAATATTGTCCTGGAAAGTAAGGAACTTTATTCTATTGGTTTAAATTTGTAGAACATTCCATATATGCCTTTAATTTTTTATGTTTTGACAACAATATTAAAAAAAGTATCACACGATTATGATCATCGGTTTCAGGGGAGCGATTCACTGTTTTTGGTGGTGATTTAAAAAAAACCCCACCCAGACCCCAGCTTGTCCTAGAATATTCAAGGAAATATCAATAGTTATAGCAGCCATTTTGAGATTAAAGATGTGTGATTCCAATTAATTCGTGTGACAAAATTAATTTGTGTGGCACTGATGAATTCAAGGTTCAGCAAATAGAAGGTAAATCTAAGTGCCGCTCCAAGAATTTTAAAGGAAATAATCACTAATAAGAGGTCAATTGTGGATTAGGGAGGTGAATCTAGTAACTTTGCTTCTAAGAATTTTTAATGTTAATGGATTCAGCTGGTAAAGATTTATACTTCAATTGAAATAGATTTTTAACTCAAAACACGTGGGCTGATTGGATTTTTACTAAAAACCAAACAACAACAATGTATTTGTTTAAAATCTTTTGAGTCCTCTTGTGTTTCAAAATCTTGAAAATGTTCACAGGTGCATGAAATCCTTTCCCATTTAATCCAATCCACTCAAGTTGATTATTTTCCCCAGGTGTGTCTGGTTACAGCTAATAATCGCAAGACGTCTGCCGCTAATCACTTAATTGTGCATAATTAGTCCCAACCTCTGCTTCCTGACCATTTGATAGAAATTGCGCGTCTTTCAGACAAGTTATTATTAGCCTTTTATCTCCAGAGAGAGGCAATTACATGGAATAATCGATTACTGTCACTTCAACAGAGTGCAAACTCCAATAAATATACCTACTATTTGAAACATTTTTATTGTTTGTTTGTCACTGAAACCTTTAATAGATAAATATTTTTTATAAACAACCCTTATTTAATCTTAGGTAGTTTTTACCTTGGGATGATTTTTCTAACATTGAATAAGAAAAATATATTAGATAAGCTTTAAAACTAACCAGTTCGAGAGATAGATCTTTAAGTTTAAAGTCATAGTCTCATTTTTGTAAGGCAACTAAACTGAACTAATTATTCGTCACGAACAAAATCTGATCACTAACACGAATATTTCCTGTCGCGTTTGCAAAGATTTTCATTTTTATGCCCGTTTTACAGTTTTGGATAAAGTAGCTTATTGGCGTAAGCCGTTTCAGACCGATGAGGTACCGAATCAAGTGCAATCCCATCGCGAGTGCGAAACACCGGAAATCTAGTAATTGTAGCGCCGATTCTTATGACAGACGCATTCTTCATTGAGTTTAACACCTTTTTGTTATTTCAGTATTTGAAAAAAGGTAAGCTATTAGCTATTTAAATTGGATATTCAGCTGAGAAATTTTATGTGTTCTTCGTCACGGCCTTCGCGAAATGACTTGGTAAGGACTAACGCTCGCCAAACACGTAATATCTTGGGTAGGGTAGGGTAGTTTGAACTTAATTATTGAGGGCTAGAATGCCTGCAGAGTTCTGAAAATTGTTGCAAACGTCAGGGGAAAGATTTCTGTGAGTGGTGAACTATTTGTCCGGCATGCATTACAATTTGCCTTGCAAAAATGAGACTATGACTTTAAAGGAAAAATAAGAGTAAATATATCATTGATTTATGACCAACAAGCAAAAGTTGCCAAAATACTGTAAGTAAAATAAATTTCATACATTATCAAATATTGTTCATAATATTCTGTTATTAAGTAGTTTTGGAAAAAAGAAAATTCCCGTCCCGGCTTATCATAAAGCTTTTTTACCAGGAATAAATTGAGCAGAGATAGGGGGATGATATTACATTTATTCCCATATAAATCTTAGTAATTCATAAATAAAATGACAGAAGAAATCCTGCTATCTGGCAAAATTTTAACTTACGTGTATTTTACTTCTAAATGCCCTTCAAGGACTATAATGATAAATGGGAAACAAAGAAAAAAGGTGAAATTCAGTAAATCATGGGGAAAAATGGCCATTGATTATCCTGAAAATCAATGAGTTAACCTTATTGATGGAATATTCTGCCTCTAAAACTTTGTGTCAGGTAATCCCTGTTGAATTTGTATTTATCTCATGAATATTTACATTAAATAACAGGGTTCCACTTAAAATATCAATGCCAGAGTAGTCTGTTGAGGGTTAAAACCAGGAAGCTGATTTAGAGGCACTGTTTACACTTTCTCTATGTTTTATGTTTGAAATCTTGTCCATTATTATCATATGTGAAAAATAATTTCTTCAGAGGCCAAAAAATTCCAATACTCAACACTGTTATCTTTAGTTGAAGCATAAAGATTTTTTTTAAGCATAAATTTCATGCTGCCATTTTTGTGTAAACGTTGAATCATTTAAGGTAGGGAAATGGGGTCACACAGCATTACCAAACCTGGAACTCTTTTAAATTATAAATTTCTTTTCTTTCAATTGGTTCTTTCTAGGTTTTATTTTTTATTGAGATCATTAATAAAAAGTGCTTTAGTGCCTTTAAATGTATTTTATTCTAGAAATCAAGTAACAATGAGTAGCCAAGGAACTGAAAGGTTGCAGATACTATACAGTTAGGATTACTTAGAGAATATTATAAGAGTGCTTGATATTAGTTTATGCCAGCGTATACTAAGGCACAAGTGTCGTAAACATTGAATGTCATGGGCACAAATACGATATTCTGTTTATTACCGAAATCGAGAAATCAAAGAAACTAATAAAAATCAACATCCAAGCTAAATGAAGGCATTAAGAAGACAACGTCATAGGCAAACTGTGATGTCAAAGCATTATTTTTGACGTGAGGTCATAATGAAAAAGTGATATTTCTTGCCTCAGGGCATCGAATGAAAAATATGACCCCTGATATGATTGCCCTTGTAGGTAATAAAAGGATTTGTGGGTTTATCAAGAAAAAGCTACCAATGTGGTTAGGGGGTGCTTTTTGCATCAAATACAGTGATTACATTAATATCATTATTTCCTAATCTACAGGTGACCAGCTTGTGAACCATATCGCCAACTGTCAGCTTCTGACCAACAAGATGGGACTTCTCAACAGTCTACAGGAGTATGAGCGAGTGACGCTCTCAACCAAAGGGAGACTACCCAGGTTGAAAATGGCCGAGTTTGTCCCTGAGACCTATCGCCTTGACAACAGAGATGATCGGGAAACATTTCTTGAAGTTTATAAAGGTGAGATTTTTCTTTTACAGGGCTGATTCAAATCTTTTATCTTTGATGATTGTTGTTGTTATATTCAACTATTTTCTCCATTCGGGGTAATAAAGTATTATTATTAATATTATTATTATTACTTAATATTTATTCAATGTTGACATGGTTGATTAAATTGTTTAAAATTCTATATGAATAATTACTTAAATGATTGAGATTATAATATCCATGAGAATTAGATAAATATTTGAAGCAGTGTTTCTAGGTTTTGATAATTAATTAATGCAAAATTTCCGTGGCAGGAAGCAAAAAATTAAGATAAAGTGAAAGTGCTCAAGTGTAAATGAAAAGCTGAAGAAAGTTTCATGAGGCCCTTAGAAAAAGATTTGAATCTAAAACTCCAAATAATTTTGACTCTTTAAATTTAGAGTAATATTTGGCAATGATTTTGATCGAGATAGATTTTTGGCAGCATTTTTCCTCCATATTTATGAAAATAATTTAATGAGAATTAAGAAACAAGTTAAAGTTTTTATTCCGCCTAGTTAAGTTAATGTAATTTTTATGAATATGACAGACAATGAGATCTGGATCTCCAAGCCAACAGGAATGAACCAAGGCAAGGGGATCTTTCTGCTACGCACCAAGGAAGAAATAGACAAACTGCTGTCGGAACGAGATGCTAAACAACAACAGAGTAAACCTTCACGACCTCTCATGTCACGCATAGTTCAAAGGTCAGTAGCCAAATTCTCAGGTCCGTCAGCTGATCGTCAGAAAAGTCCAATTATCTTCACATGTAACTTTTAATTGCTCAAAAAGAAGTTAATTTGTTTAAGCCAGGGTTCAATTTTCAAGCTATTTATTGTAATTCAATCTTTCTTTTAAGATGGCAATGATAATTTTTTTTAATCAGTTCAGATTTAGAATTTATTGTATAAAATCCAAGCATTGATATAAATCAAAGACAACTAATTATTTTAATTACATAATTTATGAGATAATAATTGAGTTGCAACTTTTATTAGATAATGAATTGAATAGTTAAATTTGATAAATCTAAATTTTAGATAATATTTACGACACAAAAAATTCCCCCACCAGGTATATCCACAACCCTCTGCTACTGGATGAGCGAAAGTTTGACATCCGAGCGTACATGTTGATAGCGAGTACAGTTCCGTATCTTGTTCTGTATCACAAGGGGTACATCCGTCTGTCCTGCCAGAAATATGACGGGGAGGATACAAACCTCTCCACGCATCTCACAAACCAGGTACCTCTCGTTGTTATATTGTGACACCGATGTTTTGATGAAGTTGTATTTGTTATGATTTTTAGTGGTGGAAATCTCATAGAGAAGCATTAACTGATGCTCAAAATAATCCTTTAAATGCAAATTGGTTCATTGTAGTATAATGACAATATTAAGGTGTGAGTGTACACTAGCTATTGTTCCCCAGTATATGAATAATATTTTGAAAATCTATCTTTAGCACTCAGAAAAACAGAAAATGGGATGTGATTGTGTCTTCTGAAATATAAAGGCCGTTGTTTGATTTTTATTGAAAAGTATTACCTGTTTTCTATTTGGCATGTAGAGTTGACTATGCAAGCACGAAGATATGCTTTAAGCTTAATCAGCGCATATTTTTGCTAGTATCGAAACTAGATAAAATGTGATGATTAAACACTGAAGTAGTGTGTGTCCAAAATGTAAGTGTATAGAACAAATTAATTTGTATTATTGCAGATATTGTTATACAAAATATAACACTGTTAAATTTGTTCGCTATCTAAACGGCATGTATCTATTTAAGAAAGGCAGTTGTATCTTAGGATTACTAGTTTATAGTACAGATATTAATGTAAAGCTTACACTTTCAGATAAGAAATTAAGAATTCATTACGAAGAAAATTCATAAACTTGAGGACTTAGCAAGGATTTTATGACTGCTTCAAAATGGTCACTTATTTGATAGTGTTTCCTTCACTGATTGTTGTTCTTATTAACAATTCAGTGCCATTTCCAATTTTTCTTTTTTAATTTTTGTTTTGACATTGTCGGTTACTTTTTATTTCATTGTATCAAGAAAAAATTTAATGTGTCTGATTCCTTTTCAATAAAGTGCACCTTTACATATGGAAAAATATGACCCTTTTTATGTTCACCAGATAGTTATTACCCCTGTTTGCAGTTTATTCATAACAACATTCCTGCAAGTCATTTTACTGCTCAATGAAGTGAAAATACCTGTGTACATATAATATATATCACCCTTGATATCTTTACCAAATGGTTATAACCCCTGATTTCATTTTATCCTGAAGACAGGTCCAAACTTGGAGATTGCAATACATGAACACTTCTGCTAAATCAAATTTATCTAGACGTAAGAAATTAGAGCACATGTGTACATATGATAAATATGACATTTGTTATGTTTACTAAATGATTAATCCTCCTTATTTAAGTTTATCCAGAAAGTTCCAGCTACAAAGATGACAATATATGAAAACTTCTTCTAAATCAACAGTGTCTGGGCAAAATATATGCGCACATGTGAACCTATGATAAATATGACCCTGGTTGTCTTTACCAAATGGTTATTACCAATAATTGCAGTTTATCCAGAAGAAGGTTCCCAACTATAGCGAGGTGAAGGAGGAGACGGCCTGGAGTATGGACAAGTTCAACGACTACATAAACGAGAAGGTCGCGCCAGAGAAAGGCATCGAGCAGGACTGGACGTACAACTATCTAACAGTATGTAATATGAGGAAAACTATTTCCAAAAATGTCAGGGCCAACTCCTCACACAACTTGTGCAGGTCTCCATCACTTGGTAGTTAAATCCTTGCTGCATTGTCACAATTTGAGGCTTGATCACAATGTCCTAACTTGTGATTATAAATGATATCATGTTTAACCTGCTCAAGACAATCAGAGATGCTGTTTTTTTAAGTCAGGTGGAAGGTACATTAGTGTGCACTGCGGTCATACAAAGTTTTTTGGCTGTTTCTATACCTTCAGGATATCCTCTATAAGAATCTGAATTATGCCACTCTGTCATTTTTGGGCAATCTGCACAATATGCAAATAAAGATCGCCCATAATTGAAATTATTGTTCATAAGATTCTTAGGAACAGAACAGACTCATAGCTACTAGACCAAGCTAAATGATAAGCAAAGTTATTCGGTATCTGAAAAGAGAATGTTTAAGATCAAGAATAACATTTTGTTTGTTAAAAGGTATTGTTTTCATTAATGATCTTTCTAAATGTTCTGTGATGCCCAGTCTTCTTCTGAAAATATATGTAACAAATGTAACCTAATGTCTGACTATGAGTGAAAAGAAGATTACTTTGTTCATTGCTTGTAGTTTATAATCTGGCTGTGGCATTGTATTGGAAAACATTACCAAGGTTTCATATTCGACAGGCAGGCACGGAAGCGCAGTAACATCTCATACAAAACTTTGATTGAGGAGTGAAAGCAAGGGTCGGCAAAAACGAAAATTGATTAATATTTCTTTCTTAGAATGAGTGTGGGTTTAATATCTCAAATATTTAACTAAATCTCCAAAAAGTTCAGAAAATGTGATCGCAAAGATAAGAATGTAAGTTTTATTAAATAAACGAGATGATCTTCTTGTTTCCAGAAACAAATGCAGAGGATCATGCTTCATTGCTTCAACTCAGTGAAGCATAAACTCCAGTGCAAAGTCGGTTTCTTTGACTTGTACGGTCTCGACTTCATGATTGACCAGGACATGAAGGTATGATGATGATGATGATGATGATGATGATGACTGATATGACAGGATTAAAATGAACAGACACTATGTTAATTAGAGGTGTTACATTATGTCCTAATATCAAGAATCTTGATACTTAATCTGATGAAATACACATGGACACTACCAACTGAGCAACATTGATATAAGATTGACCAAGAAAGTGTTATCGAAATTTTGATGCCTCATATTGTTTCCCCACAGAGGTAGCTCAAGTCATATCTTCCTAACCTCTGTTTTAACTTGAGCACCCATTGGGCCCTTGCAGAATCCCATGGCGGCAAAAAATTTAAATAAACGGCTTAAGTTGATTTCAGCCAATGACAACAGTTCTCTCATAGTTTGCATAGTTTGATGTTTCCAAGGCCGATGTCAATAAACGGTTGCAAATATTACCTAACCGCCTTGCGTAAAAAGGTCAGGATGGTATGTTTTTGGGCTAAACTTATATCTGGAAAATCTTCCAAATTGTGCTCCTTGGTCTATAAATTGATATTCAATGATTTCATATTTGGCAAATATGTACATAAATGGACGAAGTATCTTCAGACAATTTTCGATGATCTTGGATTGAGTTTTATTTGGAAATTTCAAAATTTTAAAAACATCTTCTGGCTAAAATCAGTTGTTAAAAGTAAATTAAAAGATACCTTTCAGCAAACATGGATATCAACAATTGAAACCTCTTCAAAAGCAACAACTTATAGTGTTTTTAAAAATCCATCTCTCAATTTTGAACAATACCTAAACTCCCTGCACTACAATAACTTGTTGAAATTCCGAACTTCTAATCATTATCTCCCAATTGAAACAGGTAGATGGCGTCGAATCCCTGTTACTGACAGGCTATGTACTCTTTGTGATTTAGACGATATTGGTGATGAATTTCATTTTTTATTTTTATGTCCGAAATTAGAACTAGAAAGAAAAAAGTATATTCACAAATATTTTTATATCAGACCAAATATGCACAAAATGAAAATTCTGTTTAATACCAAAAAGCTAGGAACTCTTAAGAAAATTGTCATTATTTTGTAAAATCATCATGTCGCATTTTAAGAGATAACATATTTAACCTTAGAATAGCATGTCAGCCTTTTATTGCATTGTAATGTATCATGTATCATTGTATATATATATCCATGTACCTCTTATGCTGCAGTTTGCAGCCTGAGTGTAATAAAGTTCAGTTCAGTTCAGTGAGCAATGCACAGTTATGTTCTAGAAGATAACAGAATAAAAGTTTAGAAATGTTTTTTCCTTTATTGTTTGGGGGAAAGAGCCATTACTGCATGAAAATATTTTTTTTCAGAAATGCATGACACTATTTTTTAATTGTTATCAATTCTTTGTATCCAGGTGTGGCTGATAGAGATCAACATCAACCCCTGCCTGGCAACCAACTGTACAGCTCTGTTTGATGTTATACCAAACATGGTGAAGGAGACGCTGTGTAAGTTTATCAACATAGAGGGCAGTCTTATCAAAAGGTCTTATCATGACGTCTTCAGTAATAAAATTTGCCCATAACATTCTGTCAATAGTATTGCAACAGGTGGCAGCCAGCTCATTCATGAAAGTATATTTTAAAGTATTTCCGTTCATTTCATGACTCGGGCAATAAATAGAACATTCTTGCTGATGTTTTACATTTCTTAATATAATTAAGAGAAAATGATTATCATTAAAAAAATTCCTTGATAATTCAAATTATGGTTTTAAAAAAAATATTGAATTATTTCAATTCTTCAGATATCTCGCTGGAATGTTTCGAAAAGGGTCGCAAGAACCAGAAACTGTTGCCCCTGAATTCTCTCAAAAGCTTCAGTGTTTTATACTGTGGTTCAAATCCCAATGCTGTGACTCCAAGGCAAACCCGATCCGTTTCCCCAGCCAAAGATAACGCAAGCGACAAAAGCAAAAGTAACGCCTCTCCCTCCGCCCCTCGACGTGGTCCCTCCCCGACCCGACCGGCCGCTCCAAGAATGGCAATAGCATCAACCACCTTTACTCAAACACCTTACCAACAAAGAAAGACAGAATTTTCCACCATCCTGAATCAACAATTATCGGCTAACGGTAAAGCCTTGACCAGCGCAAGAGGACAGAGGACAAATGGTGTTGCAACAAAATCAGCAGGAACTAGTCACACAGGGAATTCTGGGACTGATAGGTCAAAGGTCAATAGTGTGAACAAGGACAATAGTGGTCAAGCGGCCAAGTCCGATGCTAAAACTAGTGCCAGTACAAAGACTGGAGATTCAAAGACTTCCAGTAATGCTAAGCCATCGAGTGATGCTAAGACATCAAGTGATGCTAAGACATCAAGTAATGCTAAGACATCAAGTAATGCTAAGACATCGAGTGATGCTAAGCCATCAACTAATGCTAAGGCATCTAGTGATGCTAAGATATCAAGTGATGCTAAGACATCAAGTGAAACTAAGACATCAAGTAATTCTAAGGCATCTAGTGATACTAAGACATCTAGTGATACTAAGGCAACAAGTGTTGCTAAGGGTTCTGGTGATGTGAAGACCCGTAAGGGAAGTGGAGGCACATCACCTAAAAGTGACAGTTCTGACAAATCGAGTAACCAAAGTAAAGGCAGTGCTTCAGAGAAGTCGTCTGTTGCAGCACCAAAAGTAGCTTCAACAACAAAAGCCAGTACAAGTAACTCAAAGGGGAATTCTACAAACGGGGCCAAGTCTGTTTCTCAGGAAAAGAACAGTACTTCTGGTATTGTGCCAAAAGTTCAATCAAACTCCTCTTCCAAACCTGGTGCATCAATTCCTCCAAAAGCCAAAACTGTAGGGAAATCTGCTTCTGCAGAAAAAGTCGGGAAAGAAACAGATAATCAAACCAAAAAAGATAAACCACCCTCTCCACCAAAAGACAAGACATCTAGAAAACCGAGTCCAGAGTCAAAAACAAAACCTGACTCGCCCAAAACAAAAGTTTTGAAATCTTCAGAATCGGGGTCAAAATCAACAAAGTCTGATTCAGCTTCAAAATCTCACTCTTCTTCAATTCCTGACTCAAATCCTAAGGCTGATGCTACATCTAAGTCTAATTCGGCATCTCCTAAGTTGGGCTTAAAATTGGATTCCAGTTCGGCGAAACCTGAAGCAAGTCAACCTGTGGGCCAAGTGGACACGACAATGTCTAGTCAGCAAGGAAGCGACGAGGATGTCAAACTGAAAATGACGCACGCTACGGATTCAGCCAGTCGCAAGAATAGACCGAGAGCTGACACTGGGAACTAGTCAACTGACTGTCCTTATATCATTATATATTATTATAGATTCAGGTCTTTGAAGTGTAGGAGAGTAATAGCAATTTCAAGAATATTACTTTTCATGCATTTATGCTATAATGCATTATGAAAAACTCAGCCCATTTGAAGTATATTGCTTAAGATATTTTCATACAACCTTAATGCAAAATGAAAATTTTATCCTTGAAATTTCATCTCCATAGAAAGAAGACAATGTTACAGTTGCATTAAATGATAATTATTAGAGATAAATTCCATCTTATTGTAAAATTTGTTACAAGGGGGTGGTTCAAACACAAATAGGTACCTAATACTTTGACCTAAACATCTGTTATTCCTTGAAATCAGGTTGTGGAGATAGAAGGGAATAGATTACTAAATAGGTTATAAAAACTCTTTAGAAACTTTATTAAACAGCTTCTTGCTATTTTAAGAATCTGTTGATTGCCAAAACTGGGAACAATTGACTTTCCATTTAGGCTGTGGAATTGAAGTCTATAGGTAACAAATTCAATGTCATTAGAAACTGTATAAAAGAGCTTTGGTCTATTGTAATAATCTTTTCATCTGATCTTCTTGAGATCAGGTTGTCGAGATGGAGCCAATAGATAACAAAGACCACATCATTGGAAACTTTAAAGATTTGGTTTATTTAAAAAATGTTTTAAATGCCACACAAAAATTATTTCGTCATATTTATGGCCTGGAAGTGAAGTCAGTAGATGACACTTTCCATCTCATTGAAACGATATCTAAATAGATTCAATCCATCATACAATTGATACATAGCAGATACTGGGAATGAAACTGTTTCTTCTTAAAATCGGACAGTGGAAATGAAATTAATAGGTGACAAGTTCCACCACAAAGTAGTGTTTGTAATGGCGGATGAGTCAGAAGTTGAGCCTACACATTGCTACCAAAACGGGGTGGTATGATACGTTATTTAAAGGGATCTCGGAAGTCAATTTAATCACAGTAATTAGCTCTTGCCTTCTGAGAAGTTGAAATATCAGCAACAGAATGGTGTATCATTTTTGTAGCTCAAGTGTACACATCATCGCAGAACAAATGAAACATGAAATGTATACAATCAAAATAGAGGTCAAATTAGGTTTCACACCATTCAGTATTCTGTGTATCCAGTTTGTTCCCAGCTCACTACAGCATTATTGTATCAGATGTACCGAGTGTGTGCTTCATGTTGTTTGTGATTGATGTTGGTATTTGACACTGCATTCTAGAAGCTCATGGGGCTGCCACAGTTTCTTAAATACTTGGCCTTAGTCAGGGCCAGGTGGATTCAAGTCTATTTTCTCGAACTCGAGGACTTGAAGCGGGATAGCGCATTTGGGTTCGGATCAAGAGGTCCGTGGTTCGAATCCCGCCAGGGGCTCGGCATCTTTGTCTGCAGTAGAGAACTGCATGTTCTAAACGCAGTAAGGTTTGGGTGCAATGCTACACTGAATTTCAGCATAGTAACACCCATGGTTAGCTAGTTTCAGCCGATGCTCGCAGGTTTCACCGCAATGCATAGCCACAATGGTGTTGCGGGCTTTCTCCCTGCAATAATACTAGTAGCCGTGATATAAGTGAAATAATCTTGAAAGCAGTGTTACGTAAACACCAACTCACCTCACCTTGAGTACTCGAGTCCAGTTTTATTGACCCGTGGAAGCCCTAGAAGCTCAAGTTCAATTGTGATCCCAACTACCCTAAGGCCACTGTTAACATCAAACACCCATACCGTAAAACACCGTAATTCTGTCAGCATTTGCTGAAAATTACACCTCACTATTTATTTTTATATATATATATATATATATATGTATGTATGTATGTATGTATGTATATTTGGAATCTATATTTTTGGCTGTAAATTTCAATAATGACTTTCAAAAAAGGGTTTTCATAACTACCAATCTAGATCTCAATTGTCAGAGCAAAATGTGTCCAATGCTGTGATTTTGTTTTGTTACTTTTGTGTATTTTTCCTTAAGGACCAATACTCTTCAAAATATTCCAACAGTATTATCATGATTGCAGGTTATTGTGTACTAACAGATGCTTTGTGTACTAGATTGTGACAAATACACATAAAAGTTAATGTCATTCTCATGAATAAACAATATTGTTATGGGGCAAACTTAAAAAAAAAATTTTGCTTGTGGATCAACAAATAGTTTGTAAACACTTCATGGTCTTTCATGACAGGACACTTTGAAGCAGGTCCAATTAACAAAAAGTGAATCTAAAACAACAAATGTTCATGATTAGTTATATTAATAATATATTTTTGGCATTTGTCCTCCCAAGACACATTCATATCTCTTAGAGTATTTGCCCAGTCTGATTAAAATCGACCATGTTCCGAAGAATAAAAGTTTCAAAATATTGACTCCACAGGGATTCGAACTCTATATGTGTAGGCTATCTTCTCCACTAGGTCTGACCGCAGCCTACTGTAGCGCACGTGCTGACACCAGTTTAGCGCATACAAAACCTAGTCATTAGCGAACCAATCGCATCATCGCGTTTAAAATAAGGATAGCAGCAGTCAATGTTAACGAATGGTGAATGAGAGTTACTTGCCCCTAGCTACTGATACCGAATGCTTTTGCCGCACGCATTGTGATTGGTTAACTGTGTTTACGTAAGAACGTGCGCTACAGTAGGCTGCGGTCAGACCTAGTGGAGAAGATAGCCTACACATATAGAGTTCGAATCTCGGTAGAGTCAATATTTTGAAACTTTTATTCTTCGGAACATGGTCGATTTTAATCAGACTGAGTATTTGCCTTACCCGTTGCCTTATTCACGATAGATGCTCAGTTTCCACTACCTCATATCTAAGACCACATATAGTAATATTTTTGTTTTTCATCACTTCTTCAAGACGATTATGAGATTCTTTGTTAAAATTCCATCAGCCCCTTTCGATCTCGAAAGGTATCTTATGAAATTGCCATGAAGGCATTCATGAGCAACATATAATGCCTGAAATATTTTTCAATTAATTTAAGGAGCATATTCTTATGGAATATAATATACATTTGTTTTTATGTTGCTTTTAATTGAAAGCCATATAATGAAAATAAGATTATTACATTTAATTTCATTGACTTTAAACAGGGTCAAATGTTAAATAAAGCTAAATTAGCATGATTTTAATTTGAAACTATTTTCTAATTAAAGTGATTTATCTTTTATTTCATCCTTATTGAGCAGATAGGTTCTATCTTTGATAAGAAAAGCCTGAAAAAAATAAGGAAATAGACATTATTTTTTGTATTTGAAACAATTTAAGCATCCATTTACCTATCAATGGATATCAACAAGGTAATTAATTCAACAGCTAGAATGGCTATGTCTTTTTGACAGAAATATTGATGAATTTAGCATAGATAATAGATTTTCTTCTCTTACAGATAAAATTACAGAAAAATTACACCTTTTTGTGGATAGAAATCTTTTTCCTTGTTTAGACTGGTCCTTATCAGACAGTACGAATTAACATGAAAAAAGGTTTATATATATAAAAATATTTTTGCAAAGTATATTTATAATACTTCCTCAGTGGAAGAATTATTAAGTTTTTCATTAAAATATGACATGTTATTATCACTTTAAGGTCAGCAAAATTTAAACAATTCAAAATTTTGTAGTCATGAAAGAAACAATTTTAAATGCCACAACACTTTTTCCTCGCTGCTTTTAATATAATAGTTCAAGCAAAACTGTACATAGTTCCAAAACACATGATGGCTTCTTTGTCTCTAGATCAGTATTGTTTTTTATTGGAACATAGTTTTTTGTTACTTGATTGTTACTCAAGACTTGACTTGGAAATTGATGCATGTGATAAAATGATATAGTCAATCAAGTTTGCTTGGCAACTTAAAAATAGAAAACAAACATTTGTGCCAAGTTTATATCTTCTGCTGGATTTTAGTTGAAAATATTTTGTTTAGATGCTTTATGACTTCTTTCTTGTCAAGTATAGTTTAATTTGTAAATCAATCATCGTTTCTTTTAATCACCTCAAAAAAATGTGGGCAAAAAGTCTCCCTTTGAATATATTTTGATATTACAAAATAAAGGTAACTAAACTCATGTTAACAATAATATTCGTCATTACCTGGTACTTAAAATCACCACAAAATATGTGAGCTAAAAGTGTCCATTGAAGTATATTTTACTATTACAAAATAAAGGTAACTATACTCATGATAACAATAATATTCATCATTAATTTCAATCACAAAATATTTAGGCAAAAAATGTCTATCAAAATATATTTCGCTATCACTTTACTATTCACATGTAAACCATAAGTAAATATTTTTTCAAATATTTGTTATCATTTACTCAGAATGTGATCTCATTTTTTATGAATTTTTTATGGAAATGATCAAAATGATAATTCACTCACCGTGAAAATTAAATGACCTCATATTGAGCTTTTTTGACTAATAAGCATATTATTAATTAACTACATTTTAATTCTGATTGTGATGTTATGGTTGTGATTTCTATGTCTGTGATACATTGTCTAGTACTTATTGTTTTGTATGAAAACAGTATTGTCAAATAACTGTGATTTCTATTTTAAAATTATTTTATCAGCTTGTTATATCAATTCAAGCAAGTTGTATTATTTTGCATAAATAGATGTTGATGAATTTGTGTTTTGTTTTTTATTTTGTTCTTTGAGAGATGAAGTGGTTTAGACATTAATGTTTAAAAGAAAAATACCCTATAATATACGACCTATTGATGCTCTTTCACTCTTCTAGAAAAGCAGTTACATGTAATTTGTAAGGGTAAATTATATAGCTTTAGATATTTTTTATCTCAATTCGAATTTGAAATAAGATTGTCTTTGATCAGGTTGATATAATGACCGTTTCTTAAGGGTCTGAAGAGGGACAATGGTCAAGTACCATTCAAGCCTTCATCACTGGCTAATCAGTAGTTTTTCTCATGGTTAAATTTGTCAGGAATAAATATTTTTTGGTGACAGATCATGTTCAATGTCAGGAAGTGAGAACATATAATGTCATATTTCAAGGTGATTTGAATAATCTTATGACAAGGATACAAATTTCAAGTAACATGGGCCAATGTTTAAGTTTACCCTCAGTTTGAAATGAAAAAAGTCAAATTATGCAAAATCTTTTTGAAAACCAAATATTTCAAAACTGACAAATTGAGCAAGGGCCTGTGTGTACGTTTGAGAATGACAGGTAACCTTAAGACTCACCTTCACTTTGAGGTTGTGCTCAACAAACATCTTAGAAGTGTTTTGGAGCATTTCATTGCATCTAACTAATTGGACAGTGAAGAAAAACGTTGGAAAAAGAATTTTAAAAAGCTTACTGTTTTCAAACAGGAAGTTAACAACTCCTGGAGAGGTCTTTTTCACCTCAAAACAAGTTGCAAAAATACATATTTTAATAATCATTATTCTTCAACCGGGCATAAACAAAAAACTTTAATCTTCATACAGGATCTTCAAAGAACAAAACACATCACATTTTTCAATTGTTTTAATATAAATCAAAATTTGAAAGGTATTCATAAAATTATACATATGCATACAAATGCTGTATATATAATTCTTTTGTAATGATTGAATTTGACTCTGATTTCAGCTTTAACTAAAATAACAATCACGATTACAAGACTTAAACAAATTACTCTTTAAAACTTCAACAAATGACATGATACAGACATAATTTTGCAAACAAAAATGTAAAGATTATCATGAAAATTTTTCTAATGTGTACATTGAAATATAAAACACATGATTTACACATTTTTGTACAGATTTAAACAAAAATGACAAACAAAATGTTAGAGATATAATCTAGAAAAACCATACTTGGTAATGCTAAGATTCACAGAGTATTTTCACAATTAGTTTACAGTAGGTGAATCACTCACAAATCCATTTCATGATCACAGCCCAACATATTGCACAAAATGCGTCATAAATATGTACATTGTAACATTGGAATGTTTATATTTCATCGACATCAACACTGATAGTTATAGTCAGTGCATGTGTAGTTAGAAATGATGCTTCATGATTTTTTATAAATTGAAATTCAAGGCTGGAACAAACAAATCATCGGGGCATAGAAATATATATACATGCATTTTTGGCCATGCACTCATTTCTTAAAATTAGAATTACATTTTTTTACCAGCACTTGCAAACAACAACCATGGATTCAAAATCAAATAAAAATATTCCTTAAAAATACTTCAATAGCATTTAATCAAATCCCTTTTAATACATGTGACAAAACTGATGTTTGATTGAAAGAGTATATTTATAGATTTGAGTGATTTATAGAGTGCACCGCTTTGGCAATATTTCAGCCATTAGCGACATGCACTACAATTGAAGTTGAACACCATATTTCACGAGCATTTCCTTATCCTAACAAACCTATCAAAGTTATTGGTTCTTCAATATCCACTTCACAGATATGTTAGAGATGGTTATTTCAGAAATATAAACAGTGATCAAATCAAATTCTATACTTGATCAACAGAATCTACAAAGTATCAGTCTTTTGTACAGGCTGATTGTTAGATTTCAAACAACAGGCTCTGCTGTAAGGTATATTGATGTTTGTCTGCTTTCAGAACATATCATGAATGCCCTCTCTCAATGTCAGTGGCAGATCAAAGGGTTTCGAACCCAACTCTTTATTTTGTACCTTCAAAAGGTCCCCCACCGCCCCTTTCACAACTCCTGAAATCCTAGTTGAATGTAGTGTGGTAATACCTCCAACCAATGGCAATACCTAGCAAACAATGGGTTGCAACAAAGTCCATGCTGGAATTTGAATACCGGATTTCTGTAGTCCAACATACTAAGCTAACATAAAGACGCCTTCAGAGCTATCCTTTGACTGGATTTTTTCTAGACCTCTTGCTCAGAAGCTGAACTGCTAATAAAATTAACAAACCATCTATCCTTCCATCATCTTTTGCCAGCACTACATATCACGTAATCACTGAACCAACACAGCTTCGGTTCACAATACTAATGACGTCAAACAGTTGAATTATTTCCAGATTTTGACAATCCCATCCCTAGAGCCAGTGATAACTAGACATTGAGAGGCTTGACAGATGTTCACGTCACTGATGATATCGTGATGCCCAGTAGGTGGTGCCTCTGGGACACGGCGCGGGATGTCGTCCGAGTTGGCCTGCTTCTTTGTCCCTACCTCCTGTATCACTTCAGTTCCATCTATGAGCTGGGATCTGCAATAGAATCATTGTATTTCTTGTTAAGTTGATCAGATTTTGTTGTACAATTGCAACTATCTTGCTAAGATTTTGTTCTCTTTGTGCTAAAACATTTAAAAGATCAAAATTATACAGACCCACATCTTAGCAATGGCAAATATTGATCTAAGCAAAAGTGTTGTGACACATACTGCAAAGAAAGACAACTCTGCCTTCTTGATGATTATTTCAGTCCATCAAACCTCAACCAGTACAAGAATTTGATAATGTTATAGTTTGATCCAATAACATCGTTATTGCTTAATGGCTATGGCAGAATGGCTAAAGTTTGATCTTTTGACCTGTAGCTCCAAATTATACAGACCCACATCTTAGGAGCAAGGCAACACAGCAAAAATTGATCTTAGCAAAAGTGTTGTGACAAATACTGCAAGGAAAGACAACTCTGCTTTCTTGATAATTATTTCAGTCCATCAAACCTCAACGAGTACAAGAATTTGATAATGCTGAAAGTGTGATCCCATAACATATTGTTATAAATACAAAATGGCTGAAGTTAGATCTTCATGTTGCAATTTCCACTTTCCGTGTTCCAATTATATGTACTAAACACTAGGCACCTGTAGCTGTAGGACATGTTTGGTGTGTCCATAGCTCCGTGACTCATGATGAAGGAGTTTGCGGGGTGTGTCAGGTCCCAGAACCGGATCTTCATGTCCGTTCCACCGGTCAGAAGAAACAGCTTGGTGTCAGTTGCAGCTATATGCATTCCATGGACAGCGTGGCTGTTGGTCTGAAAATTGAGATTTTCGAAAAATGATGTTGAGCAAGTATCTTATAGGAAATAACAGACATTAGAAATTTATTATCCTCTCAGACAAACTCAGGTTACCCTCCTGCTAATGCAGGCCTATTCTGAGATGGCAAATTCCTAGATGATTAATTTCCATTCAGTTACCAGTAATGAATACTGATTGCTGCAAATTGCTCAGAACATTTTTTCAACAAATTAGTGCCAAAGGTTTCCTGTATGACTGTATGATTTATGATTTTTTTGAATACCAAAGCAGAAAGTCAGGGACAGACCAGTGACTCAATTCTTTTAATGCTTTAGCAATTTAGCAAATTGTATATCAAATTCATATTACTCATGTTGTTATTTTGGATGACGATGGGTCACCAGACAGACCTGAGAGACGGAGAGAGGCGGGGCTGGACTGGCCCACAATGACTTCTGCCGAGCGCCGGTCTCTACGTCCCACATTGACACCTCGTTGTTCCACTGGAACGCTGACACGATCCACGGCTGGTCCTTCGGGTGCATGATTAGCTTCCGGACTCTCGCATCTGAGGAGTGAAGATATAACATTAGATATGCCCTTCCCATTAATTTGCTTACAACCCATGCTATCATGCTCTTTTAACCCTTCATAAAGGCAAATCTCTCTTTGAAAAAATCTTTGGACGAATTGCACATAAAAAGGGTTAACCCCTCACTCCATATAGATAAATTAATACCCCTTTGAAAAAGACAAGATTGGTCACTGCTTCAACTGCTTCAGCTGGAGGACACGGTTATAACAGATCACTGTGGTAGCTTTAGCCATTTTCCAATCTTTGTGTGTCCTTATCAAAGAATTGCAATTCCTGTAAATTAATCCCTCAGAGATGTTTGGCAACAAATAAATTTCCGTGTAAAAAAGACGTGACCCCTTCACAAGAATATTCAAGGTATTTTAACAGTGCCTCTACCTATATCTATGAAAACTGATGATTTGAGATTCCTGCAATCAAGACACTCAGTAATGATATTGCACCTTGAAATTCAACAGTTAAATACTACATTTAGGAGGAGAGAAAGATTCCTTCCTTAAATTATATGAAAGAGACTGATTTTCCCCTCAGGTGATCGCCAAGGATCAAAATAACAACATTTTATCCAAAGGTAACATTTCATTTGCAAGCCACTAAGAAGATCATTCATTTACTGGTAGGATGAGTGATGGTGTTAGGAAGATTAGGTGATAGGAAGCTGGAACCTCATATAGAGCTATGTAACTGAGATCACAACTCACCTTGGCCACTGCTTAACTCCTTAAGTCCTCTGACATAACTGACTTCTCTCACAGCTCAGTCCAGCTCACCTGACACAGCCCAAGCTGTGGTCTGCTCCATACATTACATCACAGGGGTGAACTGAAGTCTTCTAGGTGTATTTACTTCAGTATATCAATATATATATATATATTTATATTATAATTATCAGCTATACTTACTGGCAGGATGAATGATGGTGTTGATAGGAAGCTGGAACCTGATACACAGCTATACTTACTGGCAGGATGAGTTATGGTGTTGATAGGAAGCTGGAACCTCATATCCCAGCACACCTGAGCGCCGCTGCTTGTACCCAGAGCGAGCCAACACTGGGTGTGGTTCACCGCGAAGCTTGTGATGAGGCCCTCGCGGGGATTGTTCTTCAGCTCCCAGACTGCCTTGTTAGCCCTCAGGTCCCAGCCAATCAGGTAACCATTCACAGTGGCATAGGCCAGCACAGACTGGGCACCTGAAAGAGGGATGTAAAAAAATTCTTTTCTATATTCATAAGTGATGGTTTTGAAATTAAATTGTTCAGCCAAAGGAGCCAAAAAATTTGAAATTAAAAACTGTTTGTGGGCGACATCATAAAAAGGTTGGTTCATGATATCATTGACAATGATCCTTGTTGATGTTTTGGTATTGAGAGAAACAACTTATAAGATATTACTTGTCCCTTATAAAATTCATCATTTCCCCAAGTTTGGTATTGACACGTGAGAAGTAATTGCTACTATGAAGATGACAGTAAACTGAAGAGAGAAATTAAAAAACTACTGACACAGATAAATTAACACAAGCTTAACGAAGCAAAAACAGATTTGTTAAGAGCTTTACCATGACCAAACTTTTGATGTACATTGAAAAATAAAATCAAACATTGGGTAGAGTAACATTTGTAAGAATACCTACACATGAGTATATGAAACAACACAAGCCTTACCTGTGTCGAAGTGTCTCAGATCAACCACATGTCCGTATTTCTCCATGTCAACATTGATTAGTTCCTCCGGGCTGGCTCGGTCTGTTGTTATTCTAAAATAATGTCATCAGAAATTATGAATAGATAGAAGATTTGAAATTAATCATTTTTAGAATAGATCATTAGACATTGTAGCATGACCTCGTTGTATTCTCGTTTCTGATTGGTTGATTTGAAAAAATTACCCTATGTTGAATGACAATGAATACCCGCAAATTAGCTAAGGCGAATCACGGCGAATAGATACAACTCAAGTTTTAATTTTCCAGTTTATTAGTAAATTCGTGCCGTATTACGATTTGACAGTTGTCTTTGTCATTTTTTAGATTGTGTCTGCCGGTAAATATTACAAATAAAGTTTAATATGATTTTTTTTTGGGCTGGCTTGGTCTGTTGTTTTTCTGAAATAATGTCATCAGAAATTATGAATTGATAGAAGATTTGAAATTAATTATTTTTAGAATAGATCATTTGACGTACATACAAACATACATATAAACACGCATACATACAAACATATATACATACAAACATATATATACATACAAACATACATACAAAAATACATAAATTCATACATACATACATACATATAAACATGCATACATACAAACATATATACATACAAACATATATACATACAAACATATATACATACAAACATACATACATACATACATACAAAAATACAAAAATACATACATACATACATACATACATACATACATACATACATACATACATACAAACAAACATACATACATAAAAAATAAATACATACATATAAAAAAAAAAAAATAAATACATACATAAAAACATATATACAAACAAAAAAACAAAGAAACAAACATACATACATACAAAAAAAAGATTATACATACAGGGCTACAGATAAGGGTCGTACATGCATAATGTACGCCTATGAAATAACTACGTACAGCCCTAAAATAAATTCCATGCATATCATGTACGCACATACATGCCTGTTTACGCTTGGACATTCATTTCCATGCGTATCGATTTCTAAATATATCAAGGATGTTCTGATTCCTGAATATAATAATTTCATGTTCAGGTTCATTTGACAAACAATTATCGATTGTTGATACCTTGTAAAATATACTTCTAAAATTATGTACAGCTCCGCTAGTTTCCGTCGGTAAAACATTGGCAATTTCATTGGTTGATTACAACACTTTACACCTTCATAAACAACATACAAACGTGCTCACACTTTGCAAGAACTAAAGTAGTGAGTACACCCCCAAAAGTTTCAGTACACCTCCACCTAAAAAGTTATCTGTAGCCCTGTACATACATTACATACCCATATCTTTTTAGCATAGAAAATTTCAAATTACATCTATACTTATTCTTAGTATCACATACCTGTTACTTCATTTAAGATACCGTCATGAGATTATTGTTCATAATCAAACGCTCTCTTGAACTGCCACACCATTACTGATACAAGTTTTGTATAAAGTTCCTCCTTAAGCCTAATTGTGTTAAAAAAATAATTTTAAACTCTACAGTAACTTAAAGAATATCTGTCTAAATTTTTTATTAAATGTTGTCTCACTTGTACACGTGAATGGTTCCATTGTCTGAAGACGATGCTACAGAATGCGATGATTCACAGAATGTCAAACATTTGATCCTCCCTCCTGGAAGAAAAGAATGTAATTATAATGAAATACCAAACATTTAAAAAAAAGCCATTTGACACATAGGGAAGAAGTGCTTTTTTAGTTGATCATGGATAGGAAAACAAAGTTTTTTAAGTGCTTCGTAGTAAGTATGTTCTTAGTGATGATACTATTATCAATGAAATATGGGATGTTTTGGTTAACCTACAAAGTTTAATGGAAGCATACATTAGGGGAGAGGTTGCATTTGTATATTCATCCTCGGTGACCCAGGGCTTAATGTTTAGATACTCTTCACAATCATCCCTGGAATTTTTCATCAGGGAAATCTGCACTCAGATCAACTGCCCTTGAGTCTTGCTCTGGAGCTATGTCATTAGAAGTAGATAAGATAATAACTGACCTTGTTTACTGAGGGTGTGCTTGGACCTGTTGGCTACACTCTTTCCTTCAAGGCGGGACGTTTCCCAAATCTTGACAGAGCCATCATTGGAGCAGGTTGCAAAGTAGCTGTGATCATGGCATACTTCTATCCTGAAAATATTTAGAAATATAAAATATGAAAATTGTTGGTGAATTTACACTCAAAGATGAAAGAAAGAAAGATACAAAAAAATTGACTGAATATCAGTTTGAAATGGTTAGTGTGGCAGGGTGAAGTAAAAGCATTCCTACTGGCTTTGGCCAGAGGGATATCTCTTTGGCTGAATCGGTAGAGTGTAGGACTCTCACCCGGAGGTCCCGGGTTCGAATCCCGCTGGAGGTGATCTCAAAATCACTTCTGTTACATTTGGCGCCCAACGTGGGGCCGGGGCAACTCCCTAGTGCTCACTACACTCTGAGTACGTCGAACTGAGGTGCTTGAAAACTCCAAATTGCTTGACTCGAGGACGAGTCACTTTGTGGAGGGGGTGTATGTGGCAGGGTGAAGTAAAAGCATTCCTACTGGCTTTGGCCAGAGGGATATCTCTTTGGCTGAATCGGTAGAGTGTAGGACTCTCACCCGGAGGTCCCGGGTTCGAATCCCGCTGGAGGTGATCTCAAAATCACTTCTGTTACATTAGCAAGGAGGAGTATTTGCATAGAGATTCTTGATTTTTTGTAAAAAAAATCAAATGAAATATATGCATTATGAGATGCCCCACTAATTGCTGAAATAATACCCAAGTTGAGCAAGACAATGATAACTTTGAGGTCACTGCGTGTTGATCGCTCACACATATACCCAATTATACATCCTACTCCAACTCAAGGTGAATGAACATTCACATATCAGAGGTGGAAAGGTGATGATAATGAAATCAGTCTAAGAAAAGTGAACCTGTTGACTGCGGCTCTGTGCTCCTGTAGATGTGCCACCAGCATGCCGCGAGGTTTCCAGTTGGCCGGCGGAGGTCTACTGTCCCATGCTATCCCTTCCAGGATGTCTTTGGTCAGCACGTCCACCTTGTACTGCTCGCGTCGCTTGTGGACCAGGTTACGCAGCTCCCATTTGCATACAGCATACCGGGCTGGAAATCAAATTAATTCAGGTTTTTTTAACAGAAATAATATCCTTGGACACATAACAAAGGAGCTCAAATTTCCATGTGGCATATGAAGGATTCTAAACTAACATAAAGTGCTTGGTTTTTCATATTTGGCATACTGAGAATTCAAAACTTACATTATGTGCTTGACTTTTTATATTCGGCATACTGAGAATTCCAAACTAACATAATGTGTTTGACTTTTTAAATATGGCAAATTGAGGATTTCAAACATACATAATGTGCTTGACATTTATATTCAGCATATGGAAGATTAAAAACTAAAATGATGTGCTTGATTTTTTTGGACTGATTTGGACTGAAATTGTTATATCTTGTAGGAGCATTTTATAAGCTTGAATTGGTGATAGTGGGTGTTTGTTATGGCTGCATATACTTATCTTGTCAAATGTGGTTTAAAGATTACAGCATCCCAATTTTGTCAGAAACAAGAAACACAGGTGAATATGGTTTCGGTAAGGAGTGCATGTAGATAACATGTAAACAAAGGGAGGTAACTCCACTCACTCTGGTGGGACTGCTTCTCCGCAGGCTGCTGACTGACGTAGCGTTTGAGAGTAGCTTCACCACTGGACGAGACATGGGACACGTTCACGAGGCTGCTTGAAGAAGACTGGCTGGACGACTGTATTGACTTTTTGTCAATGTCCATTTTCTCGTAACCAGACTTTTGTTTTGGAGAGGAGCTTAGGGCTTTCTCAGTCTCAGACGATCCAAACATCTTTTTCCACTCAGCATTCTTAGAAGACATGAAAGCAAATAGGAGGATTTTAGCGTCATTTATCGAATATGCAGTGGAATAGTTTTGGATTGTGATTTCTAGAATAATTTTATGGAACAGATGCACTCTTAGATACCATAGAGGGAGATTTAGAAAGTATGTGTAAGATTTGGTTTGGAAGATTTATGCATGTTTATTTTTCTTATTAACTTCATGAACAGGTGAATGAAGATACACCTTATGAGATAAAATTTAATCGACCAATCGTAACATTTTTTATCAAATCTGTATTAAATATCAAATTCTGTTTTCGTGTTGATGGAGTGAAAGTCAAGGCCTTATCAAAGAGGATATTTTGAATCAAAACCATCAATCTTTCAAATTTCAAAGACTCCAAAATAATCAAAGAGATTATTATTAACTTTTACCTTGTCACTTGCTTTCACGATTGTCAATTAATTTTTATTTCAACGTGTTGGTTTAAGGCTATAATGTGAGCTATTGTGGTACAAGAAATTGATGAAATGCATAACACAGTCTTAAAAACATTAATCTTATGCCATTAACTAAAAGTGGAAAAGTTCTTACCATAACAGTAGATGGGTCCTGGTGTTGAACTTTCTTCTTTCTGCGACTATGAGAGAACATAAAAATTACACACACAAATTTGCTAAAACTATTGCTTCAATCAAAGTAAATTCAAAACATTTATTATGATAGCCATTAAGATACATTATTGATATAACTTAATCAAAATCAAAAGTTAGCAACAAGGATTTTATATTTGTGAGCTAACTAAACATACTCCCTTTTCTTAAAGTTGTCCACTTTGACTGATTTGGCAATTATAATTTCAGCAGGTTAAAAAACGTAATATGGACAGAAATATTTTGAATTGAATTAACTAATTAATTATAATATATATATATAAAGAATTATCTAGTGACTAGCTTGATTTTATTCAATTGCAATCAGGCAATAGAAACTAGGTCTTATGAATGGTTCTGCATGGAAATCCTGCTACATCAGCGTATTTGTCTCCGCCTAGCTCCATCATATACCCTGATATCCTTTGGCCTAAAACGCTCGTATCGGTTACGGCTGGTTACTCATGGCTATCTATAGCCTACATTGACATTTGTTTGAATTCTCATCCGGGTTTGTGCCGCTATTGCTGAATGCGAGTCATTTCATTGGCTTGCTATATTTAGCGATGCGAGTGTTTTAGGCCAAAGGATATCAGGGTATATGATGGAGCTAGGCGGAGACAAATACACTGATGTAGCAGGATGCTGCATGGAGCAAAGAATCAAGAATTCAAAATCAAACTGTTTTTTCAGCTCACCTTCCCGGCGACGATTGTCCTTCAGATGTCTGGTCCTTTGACTTGTGGAGGTCAGCATGTCTGCGAGTGATGAACCTACCAGTGTAGGGGACGTGCTGTAGCGCCAGGTCTCCAGGCTTCAGACTGTCGTCACTGTTGGAGTTCTCTGTTGATCTGACAGAAGATTGACAACATTTTAAAGTTTATGGAGCAAGAATGAAAGTAAGAAAGAAAAAAATTCCTATTCAGGGGGATTTGAAGATGAGAGATCAGATTTGAAACTGAGAGTCCAGAATTGAACCTGAGAGTTCAGATTTGAACCTGAGAGTCCAGATTTGAACCTGAGAGTCCAGATTTGAACCTGAGAGTTTAGATTTGAACCTGAGAGTTTAGATTTGAACCTGAAAGTCCAGATTTGAACCTGAGAGTCCAGATTTGAACCTGAGAGTCCAGATTTGAACCTGAGTCCAGATTTGAACCTGAGAGTTTAGATTTGAACCTGAAAGTCCAGATTTGAACCTGAGAGTCCAGATTTGAACCTGAGATTTGAACCTGAGAGTCCAGATTAGAACCTGAGAGTTCAGATTTGAACCTGAGAGGCCAGTATGAGAGTCAAGAAACTCAAATTCAGTCAAAGGGATATCCAACAAGCCAAACAATCTGCCACCACCTCACCAACTGACTTGTCCTCGAGTCATCAAATCTAGAGATCAGATTTCAAGGATTTATATATCTATAAATAAATGGATATACATAACTGTAAAGGACTAAGATGTAGTGACATTAAGGAAAAGCACCTTACCAATGTTGAGTGACAAATGAAAATAAAACTTTCAATATCTACAAGTATTCACAACCCAGGCCTCTGGCTCAAGGGATATCTTGTTAGCCATAGCCAGTAAGAAAATTTTGTTATCTCATCCTGCCAAATTTAGATTAACTTGTTTGACTCCGAGTAAGAATCAGTACATAATGAGTTCAGGCTGTAGTCAATGTTGAATAAAATAAATCCTGGAAAGTTTACAACTGTAAATATGTATCTATACAAGTAAAGACTCAACCGTAAATTGAGAAGTGATGTCATATACATACCCTGCTCTTGATCTGTGCAGCTTGGTGATGAAGTCCTTCATTGCCTGAAGAAAAGAGGGGCAACTAAATTTGAGACAATATCAGTTTCGATTAATTGATGATAATTTTCAGAAGCTGAATGAAAATCTTTGAAATACTTCATTTTATATCAATCAACATAAAATTTAAAGATTTAAAAAATTATTTAGAAATACTCACTAGTAACTTGTTTTCATGAGTTTCTGTCATACCTAAAGTTGTGAGTTTTCTGAAAAACTGTGGAAAGAAAAAAAATTACTTTTCAGGGGTAAGAGGAAAAATAAATCTTAAATGAAAATGACCACATAAAACATAATTTTAAACAATTGCAAATGCATCTATATCAAATATCTAATCATAAGTTTTATTTTGTATTATCTTGCTCTAAATCTTTGAGCCAAAAAAGGTTTTCTCTGATAAATGTTTTACTTAACAATGCTGCTTAGAGTTAAACATGCAACAAACTTTTTTTCTATATAGATTCAAAATATTTACAGCCTAGCATGATGAAAGATAACAGATTCCCATATCCACTTTTATTCTCTTACCCAAGTAGCAATTCCTTCCCAACAATATAACTCTAATTTGCCTGCAAATACTTGTACCTGAGCTAAGTTTTCATCCAGTTCTGGGTATACCACACGGTGACCAGGCCGACTGATGCTACGGGTGATTTTACGAGCTTCCAGGGCTTTGAAGAGATCATCGATGGACGATGATCTCAGGACATAGTCAAACACAGAGCGAGAGATCGGCTCGTCGAGAGCATTCAGAACTATCGGCTGCAAAATGATAAGAAGAAGAAGCGTGGTCAAACTACTTAACTGATTCCCTAGTTTGCTTGAATTACACAACATATGAAGACTGCTGTGTTATAGTAAAAGTTCAAACCTTAGTTTCAAACCTAAGAACCATGGTCGGACTGCTTAATTTAACACCTAGAAAAGATTTGGCTGCACAACATTAATAATCTGGACCATGATTTGTCTTTAGTCAAACTGATTCCCTAATTACTTTGATAATATAACAAATGTAGACAGGGCTGTCAAACATTAATCATATATAAACTTATATTTCCTAATCGTACCCACCTCCTTGTCTAGTTGTAGCACCTGCTGGTTGAGCAGTGGCGCCACCTGGGGGAGAAGGTTGCAGTGGAGATCTGCGATGTTCATCAGTCGCGCCACTGCTGCGATGAAACCAACTGCTCCCTGTCTGATCCATATACCCTGAAATAGAGAATTTATTGAATAAATAGATAGAGATTATTACCCGAGAAAGTGTGTCATATGACTTTTACGAAACGAGTGGGAATTATTGTATTACCCGAGCGTGAGCGAGAGTTATACACAAATTCGCACAAGTTTCGTAAAAGTAATATGATATACTTCCGAGGGTAATAATTTCTTTATTACCAATTCTATTCCATTTCAAACGCATGGAACTATTCAGAAAACGGCCTCCTTCCCTTGCGATGGTCCGCTACAGTGACGTCATGAAAATGGTTTTATGACGTCACAGACGACAAAATATGGTCACTCGGGCTGAGACAATTGTTGCTAGGCAAAAGTGATATGTGCACATGTGCTCATATTGAAAATATGTCACCGTTTATGATTAACCATATGGGTAATAAATACTTATATTGTGAAACAAATGTTTCCCTATTGGATATAGATACCCAGAAATAGAGGAATCACATATATATAAGAGTGTTAAGCAGAGATGGAACATAAGCAATGTAATATTTTTCATGTGTACATTTGTGAACATATATCTCTGCAAAGCTGTTGTTGTTTTACAACTCCATATATTTATATATCATACCCTATAGGAATTGTACTTTAAAGTGGCCACAAGGTACAATTAGAAAAACCCTGTAGTTCCATACATTTTGTTTTAGATAGCCAACTGGGTGAACTGTATGCAAAGTGGAAAATTTGCCTTGCCATGTGACACAATCGTATACTATAGTATAAGATCCTGGTAAAAAAAAAAAATTTCCCCACCAGAATTTTAACCTCTTATATGAGAGGCTTGCATGGTTCCCATTTCATAAAACTCTGTACACTAAAAAGAACTTTATGAAACAATATGGAACTAAATCAGCATTTGCGGGGCACCGCAAAAGTAGAGTAACCCGAAAGTGAGGTTCCGCCTCCTGTTACTTACTGGGTGTGCAAGGAAGGGAACGATCTCCTGGACAAACTCCTGCAGCATGGGTTTCTGAAGTAGACCCAGCTCTGCTAGTGATTTGACCGCACCTAGGGTCTTGTGTACTACGTATTCCTCCGGATCACTCAGACCCTGCAGAATAGAAACAATCTTGTGATCTAAACAGTATTTTATTTCCAAAAATATCAGAGTTATTACACAATACAGTAGAAATTATACAATAGGAAAAGGATCACCAAACAGACTACTTCGCCAGTATCAATGGTTCTTCTTAAAGATAAATGATTAAGTAGATTGATACATTTATGGAAATACATTTGAAATACTCTTTCAGTGAACTATCTTATGAGTTAGTCTTAAATTTGCATTTGGAGACAAACATAAATCGACAAAATATCAAAAATAGTTGGTATTATTTATGACACAATGAACAGATCTTATTATTGTATAATTATGGCTCAATGAAAAAGAAACAATCATGTTTCAGCACAACTTTCAACTTGTCATGCTGTCTTCATCCAGTAGTCCTACAATTCTATCAACACTCAAATTGTAATATTTAAAGTTTCACCGCTTGCAGCAAGGGTTTGAGAAAAACAGAACTCTGTCAACCCAATTACACAGCTACACACTAAACGGTCTCGACACCATGCGCACATGAGCCAAGAATGATTTGATTGATTCATGTCATAATACTCAAGTTTTCTTTAATAAAAAAAAATCCTTTTGACAGTTACCTTGATTTTAAGGGTATATAAACAATTGAAGAGTCAATGATATGTAAATCTATACAGTCAACTTATCACATTTCGATACCATCGGGTTAAGTATTAAGAATGTGGGCCTGTATTTTCGAAGCTCTCTTAGTGCTAAGATAGTCGTAAGTACCATACATTAACATTGGCCTATGACTATCTTAACACTAAGAAAGCTTCGAAAATCTAGACCCTGGATAACATGATACATTGTCACCAATCTATCAATAATGATATTGTAATAAAGTTTCACCTGTTGCAGCAAGGGTTTGAGAATGGAGGAACTCTGCCAGCCCACGTAGGCAGCAACACCGACAATGTTCTCAAAGAACGAGGCTCTGAGTTTCCAGTCATACTGCAAAAGATGTTCAAGTTGTTCTTGAGTTATTATTATTGACGCAGTTAACAAGAACATTTAGAATTTCTGGGACATAACGATCATTCTTGATGACATTTAAAATGCCTTTACCTCATTTTAAAAATACTGTAGCATGTTTTCTCATGATAATGAACTGATATAATAAATGGATGTAAATGTTATCAATTGCAAAAAAGCACTATATATTATCCATACAAGGAATTTTTATGTAAATTTAAGTTTGGATAAGATAAGTAAAGGAATATACCTTTGTTGATTTTAAAAGGGGTTCAACCAGTTTTTGCCTGATACGTATCATATCTTATTCCACTGCTACAAATAATCTGGTCGAGTAACCCGATGTTTTACTATCCCAAAAAAAATAGATTTTCCACTTACATTTGATTGGGAAAAATTTGAACGAATAAAAATTGCAAAAATCATGCTAAATTGCTAAAAGTGAGAATACCAGATAAAACTTATCAAACAGAGTCTATTTTGAAGCTTGTCTTGTAAAATAATGTGATAAATAACAATAATGATAGTTAGATTTCAAAGTTCAAAAGGATTCAAAGTCTTACCTTATCATTCAGAAAAGTTATCATGTGGGATAGCAGAACATCATTTGCTGAAAAGAAATTCTATAGTGAATCACCTGAATTTCATATCGGTTGCCTAGGAAGTAATTGACAGCAACTTTGGAAGAATTCCTTTAACTCGCTGTTTAGATATAATTCATTGATCTCATGGTTTATAACAACAGGTATATCAGACTTGAAGTACTAAGAGAACAAATCAAACTTGGATTAATCAGAGTTACCAAAAGTTAATGAAAAGCAAACCTTGAATAGTTCTGCATCATCAAGTTAAAACTTAACCTTTTAATGATAATAACAATAGCATTTGTACTGCGCAGTATCCACGCCGTAAAGGTATGCTCAAAGCGCATGGCCTCATAGTATGTTACAGAGGCTGTTGAGGCCATTTTTTTTAAAGTGCACTGGTTAAAAAGATGTGTTTTTAGGTTTGATTTGAAGCACACGAGAGACACTCATACTTTTTAACTTTATTTAAATGAGAATAAATCTTGAATCTTAATTGCCAAATAATTCTGTGTTGAGATATTACTATAAGTAAAAAAAGGGAAAAGTGTTAGGATGGAACAAGGGGACTTAGTTTTTGCAAAGAGGTATCACGAACATACCGATACCTACTGACAGCTGAGAAAAGAAACATCAGAAAATTACCCACAATGAGGGTGGGTGGGTGGTGGTTGAGTTACACACTTAAAGAGCCACTCCGTGAGTTGTTGGAGTCATATATGGCCAACTTAATCAATGGTGTCATTTGATCGGGAAGTATCGACTGTTACCAAAAAAACACATTTTAAAGCTTATTGTTTTTCACAATGACAATATGAAGGTAGAATGTCGCAATCATGATCGAAAACCAGACAGTGGCGCGTCAAATAGTCAAACATAATTTTTGAGACTTATTTAAAACAGCCAGGAGGGCAGTTAGGAGTTGATAGTGTTTGTTAGGTTATATAACTAGAATGCATGTATATTGGACGTGATATCTACACCTCTGTGCATTTATAAGGCTGTTTTTAAATTTTCATGGAAAACCAGTATTTGTCATATTTATGTCTTTTGGACATGAAAAGTTGATTTCATATCACCACATATGACATTTAGGTTTGTATCAAAGGTTAATAATATGTTATAAAAATCACGGAGTGGCTTTTTAATGACTTATCCAGTTTCTGTATTTCATCGACCTATTTGTACCCTCTCTTTACCCTACTGCACAAGAGCTTGATAGTTATGTCTTGTTGGTAAAGTCTTATACTCAATGGTGAGAATTGGTACCTTTCTGTCTGCCGAAGAAGACACAGAGCCTAGTGATGCCGGACTCGAGGAGGGTCTGCTTGACCGTGTTGTCCGGGTCACTGAGCAGAGTGACCACCTTCTGCTGTATCATCTCCTGCAGTGACTGCAACTCCATGTCGTAGCTAGACTCCAGCTGGGAACCACAGAAATAGCTTAGATTTAACATCAAGCAAATGGTATCTAGTGTCATATTTTTCATATGGTCCCTAAGGGCCGTTCTCAGCTGTCAGTTGTTGAAATATTGCCCAATCGGCGCTAATCAATAACTCTTACTTGATTATGGCAGGTTCACCTTATTTCAGGTAGCTTCACCAGCGTCACTTATAGGTTTTTGAAATAAAATGATGTAAAGATTTCCGAGAATAGTCAGTCTGAGATTTACCCATGTGTGATCACCTGGTTTTCCTGTTGTGACTATGAGATATGTGTGATCACCTTGTTTTGCTATGAGATAAGTGTGATCACCTTGTTTTGCTATGAGATATGTATGATCACCTTGTTTTGCTATGAGATATGTGTGATCACCTTGTTTTGCTTTGAGATATGTGTAATCACCTTGTTTTGATAAAGTTTTGATGCACAGAAGGCCTTAAGACTTGGTATTCTTATCAACATCCCTTTGTTCAGTAAGACGGAGTGGTTGCAAACACTCAATGTTAATAAAAGGACATCTGCTGCTTATGTGGTACTGAACCAGGAAGAGGATGGGCGGAACTCGTAGGGTGACACATATAAACTACACTTTTGGTGTTTTCCGTTAAAGATTTTTTATTATCCAAAAAACAGTCAATATGATATAATATCAAATCAACTGATATTCATGTTAAGACAAACCTCATCGAGAATTCAGTAACTTTTCAACTAGGCCACTTTTCAATTGATATGCCCTATCTTTTCTCCATAGATACAGTTATCATTGAGTCTTATCACTGCCTACCATATACTGGGAGTCCACACTGCTGTCTTCCTGTGAGTCAATCTCAGACAGCTCCTGTAGTTGGGTCATCTCCAGGACTCTGTACAGAAAGTTTATATTTCCATTATAGTCAAATGAAATTCTCTCATAATTGAATGCTAACATGATTTCACATTGACACTCTGTACTGCATTCTCTCCCAACCGAGGTAGCCCCGTCATTAATTCCTATAAACCTCTGTCTTAATTCGAAGGTTTCGTGAAATTTAGAACGCTTAGATTGTGTGCAATTAAAGTTATTTGTGCAATCAGCGACGCTGTCTTAAAAGTTATCATTCAATTCGCCTAGTTATTCCTTCAGCTTTCCAATAGCTAAACTTTATTCGAATATGCACATTGCACTTTGAGTCATCTTTACAGAACACATAGGCCTCATTTTGCGACTCTATCATAGCATAGGCCTGTGTGACAACAACTATGTTATTCATGCATTCTGTGTTTTGATTGGCTGAAATATTGCCAAGTATTTTAAGTTGCAATATTGTGCTGGTAGGGGAAACTGCCGGAAGCCTGAGAAACTTTGATTGCATCCAATCAGCGTTCTACATTTTGTGCACAAGAAACCTTTGAATTAAGACATAGGTTGTATAGAAATTTATGACGGAGCTACCTCTGTTAGGAGAGAATGGACCATGGACCTTTCAAGCACCTTTAAATCATAAGTCCATGCACATGTACTTATGTGTCATGACATTAAAGTTTATCAAGTCTTTCGATTTTGTTCCATCATGTTTTTTTATTAAAAATATTTGTAATGTTAACTGTCATTTTCGAATTAACAGCCATTCATAAATAAGGATCCTATAACAAATTGACTCCCCTTATCAAACAATTACATGCTGTAAAAGGATCCCACAATTTTGCCATAGAAACATGACAGGTTGTCGTAATTGACGTCATAAGACTAAACTTTGGTTTTAGAAACCTATAGCTTATCTTTGGTTGACCTGGAAAGGCAAACTTTGGTTATGGGAGCTCCACAGCTTATCTCTGATTGAAATCACAAAACAAAACTTTGGTTTTGGAAAGTTAACAGCTGAGAGTCTGAGAGCTTATAAGAAGGAGCCTGTGAGCAGACTGGACTCATAACCTACACATCTACAACATGAAGATCTTCGCTCTCTTCCTTGTGACAGCCCTCCTGCTCATCGGCACCTGTGAGTTCTTTAAATATTTCTTTTTTGACAAAGTTGACAAAGTATTTACCGTAAACGGTGTATTCTCTTATGATAGTCAAGTCTTATATTTGTATGAAGGTCATCAGCCCATATACAATGATATAAGATACATGTGATAAGCATATAAGATACATGGTTAGGATCTGTTAGAATATACTGTTATAATAAATATTCATCTTTGGTTTAAAAAAAAAAAAAACAGGTGGGAGGGGGAGGTTGAGGGGGGTGTATTCACTCTTTGGTTCATTTTTGTTAAGGTTGCTTTAGAAAGAAAAATTAATTTTCATTTGAAGTATAGATTGTATATGATGATGTATGGAGAACCTCAGCCAAGTGTCTTCTGATATTAAATATATCAACATGAGTCGACAAAAGTTACCAATATCTGAAGCTTGCTGTGGGTTGTTTTATTTTTATCAGAGTGTTAATTTTTGTAATATCAGAAGACACGAGGGTGAGATTCAATTCATTATCCAAATCACATCATTACATTTCCAACAAAAATATATATTTCTGAACAATGCACTACCCTAAGACTGATGTCATAACATTGTGATGTTGTCATGTTTATGACATCATAGCATTGTGACTTTTTAATACATGCCTCAGCTCAAAAGCTGTTTTGAAAGAACAAATATTCTTGTGGAATGATATTAGATTAGCTTTTTGAGCAGGTAATACTACCTAAATGTAGGGCCATGAAATGATGATGATGGTGATTATTTTGATGATGGTAAAATTAATAGTGGAATAATGAAAGTAGCGAGATCTGCAAATTATAATCTCTTCAAGACGTTTGTTCAAGAGAAGGGCACTAGCTTTGTTAAAAATTCTTTTATGTCCCCGTTTGTTGTGGCAGGAGGTTTTGACCCGATCCTTGCTTGTGAGTACATTGGATGAAAAAATGGTCCGTTCAAATTGAAAATTTTACCATTGCTACTGAGGGGAATGGCCTATTAAAAATTCTGAAAATGACTAAAAAAACCAAAAAAAAACCACTGTCAAAGTTGCTTTCCCAATCCCTGCAATATCCATCCCAATTATTATCCAGATATGCAAAACACTTGTGTCAACATTCAGCACCTCAATAAGACATTTATATTGGCACAGCTCAGTCCGCGACTCCATGTGGTGGCGATGGCGGTACCGGCTGCGTAGGCGGCGGAGGTCACGCTAAATGTACCAGCGCATGCTCTGGCTGTGCTCATGGAGCTCACTGCGATCATGCCGCTGACCATTGTGTGTGTCCCCAATGATTTTTTGGGTGAGTAGAATTAGCTGTGTGAGTGGCATTCTAGAAGTTGTGAGTATAAGGAAGACAAGTAATTTATGGATAATCAACTTCTTCTTGTACTGATAGCGATGTTTCGGAATAGATTCTTATACCGTTTTCAAGCAATTCAGTACAATAAATAAGTTGATTATCCATAAATTACTTGTCTTCCTGAGTAGAATTAATCTATTTATGTTAACATTAGTTATCCCTAATTATTCATACAAAGATTGAAACAATTTTAAAGAAATGAAAACAAAAACAGATTATCATGTTTATCATCTAATAACAGACCAGTAAATATTATATTTATCCCTCATTGTTCTGCAAGCTTTATTTCATTGAGGTTAGATGCAGTTCACAAGCCCTTAATAATAGGTCATTAAGGTAACCTTAGTGCAAAGTTAAAGAATGGGAGTCAAGGTCAACCTTAGTAAAGGTTGTTTTGTGAAAGTAGGCTCTGCTAATTACCCTGGGATGAGAAATATACATACATGTCCTATAAATATATATATATATATATATATATATATATATATATATATATATACATCATAGATAATCTTCAGAGTCTCCTTTCACAAAGCACTAAGGTGATCATAAGTCTCTACTAAGGTAACCTTAGTGCAATGTTAAAGAATGGGAGTTAAGGTCAAGCTTAGTAAAGGTTGTTTTGTGAAAGGGATCCCAAAAAAATTACCAATTTATTATCTAGATTGAGCAGTAATAGGGGAGAACATTCGTTACTTCTTTTGTGTTTTGTATTAGTGGTTTAGAATACCTATAGATAAAAGAAAAAATATTTATCATAAACTTTTTAGATTTGTAAGACAAATATTGATATGCACAGGACGAGTGAGATAAAAATTGGGCGATTCCTTAGTTAATTATAAAATCACCTACATTTTTTTATTTCACCTTTATAAAACTCAGACAATGCTATCTTGTTAATGTAGACAGTTCAAATATTTGGTTTTCTTTTTCAGAATTGGTTCTCCACAGCTGCACTGAAATAAAGCACTTTAAAAAAAATTTCACCTCTTTGTTTTGATTGGAAAATGTTTGTTCTTTTCATTATTAATTGAAAACTAGTTAATTGAGGTCATGTTTAGCTGACCTTTGAGAAACTTTGATCAAAAAATAAGATGAGGACAGGAAGCAAGTTTCAACCAATCAAAGATGTTTTTTTCTGCTTATTTGCCACTTTTGATTAAGTTTGCATCTATTCATCCTTAAAAAAAATTAGTGACTGTTTTGGGTTTTCTGTTAATTTCCTTGTCACATATTGGTAAATACACAACACACACATATTCAGTAAACCATATCTGCAGCAAGTTGATACTGCCATCACATCTTCGAACATGCTTCACAGCAAAATATCAGTTACAATCAGATTTTGTAATCCAGGTGAAACCATCACATTGTCCCTTGATTAAAGAGCCACTCCGTGATTTTCATAACATATTATTTACCTTTGATACGAACTTGAATGTCATATGTGGTGATATAAAATCAAAACATCTTAACTTTTCATGTCCAAAGGACATATATATGACAAATACTGGTTTTCCTTGAATCGAAAAACAGTCGTATAAATGCACAGAGGTGTAGATATCACGTCCGATATGTATGGATACAAGTTAAATAACCTAACAACACTATCAACTCCTAACTGCCCTCCTGGCTGTTTTAGATAAGTCTCCAAAATTACGTTTGCCTATTTGACGCGCGCCACTGTTCGGTTTTCGATCATAATTGCGACGTTCTACCTTCATATTGTCACTGTAAAAAAACCAATAAGCTTTAAAATGTGTCTTTTTGGTAACAGTCGATACTTGACGATCAAATGACACCATTGATTAAGTTTGGCATTTTTGACTCCAACAACTCACGGAGTGGCTCTTTAAAAGTGCTCAGCCAGCTCTCTCATGATTGGCCGACTTACTTTCTTGCATGACACAGAGTAGATCTAATTATAAATGTAATTACACTTTTCAGCACTTGATACTACAGGTTACTTACTAAATAGCCTCTCAGAAAATAACCAAACTTTGCTGGTACTACAGGTAACTTACTAAATAGCCTCTCAGAAAATAACCAAACTTTGCTGGTCCTGTTTTTCATTCGATAATAATGATCCATTCATTGAACACACCTGGTCTAACTCAAGCTGACATAAAAGTCAACATATAAGGTAAGGCTGAGGAAACAGAGGCACATTTTGAATAAAATCTTTGTCAAAAGTTGATATCATAAGTTTCTTTTGTCTCAGTGTGGGCCAGGAAATTACCCTTCAAACTCTCAATTAATCCATCTTTGACACAGTGAACCCATCTATCTGGTAAGCTGTAGCTAATGTTGCTGAACATCACTGACATCAGCCAACTTAGAACCATGTGTCACCACAAGTGCGGATCCTCAAACTGTCATGGCCGCTATTGCAAGTACATTAGGTTGTCTGGTGCAGCATAAAGAGATCACTACGTGAGGAAGTGTGTCATATGACTTTTACAACCCATGGAAATATTCAGAAAACGGTCTGTTTCCCTTGCAATGGCCCACTACAGTGACATCACTAAGAATGGTTTTATGACGACAATTAAAGAAACTTGCGCTGAAACAATCTTGGTATGTGCACATGTGCTCATATTGAAAATATGTAACCACTTATGCTTAACCATATGGGTAATGTAGTTAATTATTGATACCAAATTTCTGATTTGTTGCATCCTGAAAGACACACTGGTCTCTATTTACAACATGAAACATGAACTATTTGAAGAATGATGGCTACTAGGCTACGTGATTGCTCTGGGAAGGATTACAGATTTTCAATAGGACTTTAGATCCATGCACTTTGTCCAGTTTTGTTTTTAAAGAAACAGGTTATCCCATTTCACATTACAAAGCCTTTTAAGATGTCATGATAATCAGCTAGGTTACAAATAAGCACTACTCCCGATAGCCAATGGCTGGTAGATATGACATTCAGTAACGATGAGTGATGGTCAAATACAAGTTGTTACCTCTCGGCCTATTACAGACCTTTACAATTTAATTCAACGAACTACAATAAAACACAGAGGCTGAAAGCACACTAAATCTAATTTTCCTTGTAAAAAAAAATATGGTCCACATTTGTCGATGCCGTCTGATGAGATGAAAAATGTTGATGCATTGCAAACTTAATCGCATGGGGATTCCTACTGATGTCATATTTTTAAAGTGTCACAAGCAGGGCTCTAGATAAGATGCGTATCTGCGTAAAATACCCACGGGTAATTCAGATATACGCTTAAAAAATGAAATTAATGAGTGAAAGGTACGCACAACTTTACAATAATACGTTTGATATATTTGTTTACAGGAGTGATCGTAATTTGTCAAAATAAAGTTTCATTTCTACATGGCTGATCATTACATCTCGAATAGTAGCCAACTTGATGCCAACCTTTATCAAAACAAAGATTACCGAGTTTATATTTCATCTCAGAGAAATTTATCGTTTATTTTGTGATCAAACGTGTGGAAAATATAATCAAAGACTGACATCGAAAAAGATGCTAACTTGGATTGAGGATATGAAAACGATAAACCGTGAAATACTCCTAGTTTTTTTCATGTGGTAATGTTACTCCTCAATTTTTATTTTGAGGAGTGAAATACCACTGAGACCAAATAATTATCTGGAGCTGTGACAAGGGGATTTTCCTCTCAAATAACATGGAAGGAAAGTAAAATATGCAGATTGCATTGAACACACTAGCTTCACATGTGTAGTGGACCAGGAAAAACGCTTCACATTGCATGGCATGTAAAATCGGATGTGATGAAAATGGGTTCTGCCCCTATGTTGATGTATTGCAAACTTAATCGCATGGGGATTTTCTTCTGACATCACATCTTTCAAACGTCACAAGGGGATTTTCCTCTCAAATAACATGGAAGGAAAGTAAAGTACCTATCGGATTGCATTGAACACACAAGTTTCACATGTGTAGTGTGAAAAACGATTCACATTGCATGTCATGTAAATTCGGATGTGATGAAAATAGGTTCTGCCCCTATTTTGATGCATCACAAACTAAATCTCATTGGGATTTTCTTCTGACGTCACATCTTTCATTCATCACAATTGGATTTTCCTCTTAAATAACATGGAAGGAAAGTAAAGTACCTCTAGCTCTCAGATTGCATTGACTGCACTAGTTTCAAATGTGTAGTGGACCAGGAAAAACGCTTCACATTGCATGGCATGTTAAATCGGATGTAGTAATCCATGCCAAGAAGCTTACACAGACACACAGTATACACAGATTTCACATTGAGGCTTGCTTATGGTGGTTAGTGCATGAGATTTAAAGAATTATTGTATGTTTTAACTATTGATGCTACAGACAAGAATTGAATTGTTTGAAAGCTTAATACCATATAACAAGTTTGCATGGAATTCACTGCTTTTATGATAAAGCAACAGTTACATCCCTGCCAGGCCTCTCATTTTTGTTATGTGGCAAAGAAAACTACAAATCTTATTTACATTGTTCAAAGATAACAATCGCAAAATTTGAGCTTCCTTGAGCTTTGGGCTTTAGGATAGAAGTCAACTGAAGTTTTGAGGGTGGATGCCCTAACACACCAATATTTGAAGTATGGTCAAACTCGAACTTACAAAGAAGTGCACGTAATGATTATATCTCATCATAAAAAACATTGAGAATACGAAAAAGAATGAGTGTATTAATAATTTAGGGATAATAACTTCAATTGCTAAAAATATTACCATTGGTATTAAGAAGGAAAAATAAACAGAACACATACCTGAGAGCTGTTTCAGCTAGTCGAGCTATGTTTTCAGCATAGGCCGCTCTTACAAGAGCAACTTCATCATGCACTAGGTGAGTCTGCAAATGGTAATGGAACATAATTTATAAAACTTCATGCTTCTGAAAATGAACATGGGATATATCATCCGAGAAAAGCATTGCTTTTAACAATTACTATTGGATATATTTTGAAAATACCATGCTTTAGACAATGACATTTTTTCCTTGAAAAATAACAAGGTTCCTAACAATGAATATTGGATATTTCTTGAAAACATCCAATGCTTTTGACAATGAATTTATACACATGGGTAAATATAATGAAAACATTAAAAATTACAATGAACATTTTAATTAATATCTCATAAAATTATACATATCCAAGCTTATGAAAAGGAATATGTAATTTGTCTTGTAAGATGAATATTTCTTTAAGTATGTGGTGAGAGTATTTGTTTAGGAATAGTTCTTTTGGGAAAACTAATAGCATTCAATTTTAGACATATTTTATGAAAGAATAAAAATACTCACAAGACTGGGAAAGATATATTCAGGGAAGACATTGGAGTCACTGAAAAACAAAAAGAATATGATACACAATAAACACAAAATTATATTGAAGTCATTGTTATATGATTTACTGAGTGAAGTTCGTTTTGGAAGACAACAAAGGGTCTTTTACTTAGATGTGATCAAAGTCGCCACAGTAAGACAACTTTAAACAAAACAGAAATACTTTTCTTCTAGAACATACATCAGTTTTTGAATTTTTTTACTAACATTAAATGAATCTTGCTAAAAACGTAATATTTCAAAATTTCTTCCAACAACTCAAGTTAGTAACTTTGATATTTTGCTAGCCAGCATGTCATTCACATCATCAGACAGAATATTGTCTGATGAAGGAGTCAACCGACTCCGAAACATGTAACAATATCATTCTGGTACTCTTCGCAGATAGCTTCGTGTGTTGTGAATGGTTCTCTCTTTCTCTTAGAATATTGTTAAGTTATTGCTAACCCTTTCAACTTAGATGAGTAAGAAAACTTAAACATAGATTGAAAAACATGTCCACAAGTTGACCTAACCTTCTGGGCACGTTCTTGATGTTTGACAAGCAGTCGGTCATAGTCTCTATTGTCTTAGCGCGGACCCGAGGGAAAGAGTCATTCACAAAATGGAGCTGTAACAGAAGAATAACGGAATTTAAGAAAGAAGAGAACAGAGGAAATCAATCATTACAAACTTGAATGATTCAAATAATCATTTTCCATAACAATTTAGAGAGAGACTTTCAGGAAACCATGATTTCGGGATAACAACTGTTTTTTGGGGAAAGGAATTAAAATACTTAATTGAAACATATAAGTAAAGACGTTTGATTATGAAAAGACAGGAAAAGCATCTTGTATTTCTTTTACTTGAAAAAAAAATATAAGTTGCTTTGTCCCAATATGAAAAATGTGTAACCCCAACAATTATTTAACATACTAACTGTGTCCTAAAGGTTACATCATTTTGACAGTAAACTTTGAAGTATGCCCTGACATTTTCAAGTACATGACATCATTTTGATTTATGACTTTAAAAAATAATGATATCAAAATGCTATGATGTCATAAACGTGATGATGTCATAATGCCATGAAATCACCACATTGTAAGTCTAAGGGTAGTGCAGTGTTTAGAGATGAACATTTTTATGAAAACTTAACGACAAATTATTTAGGATGATAAAGAGAAACCCGCCCTTATGTTTATCAATTCAAATATATGAACGCTTGAATAAAGATATGAATAGCCTTGGCTATGTGCAACTTTTATCAACTTGTAGCTCATCTTGTAGAGCTTGTTGGGGTTTGATTCCCAGCTGCGTCATACAAAAATGGGAGATGTTGCTTACTCGCTTGATTCTGATCATGATAAGGATAAATAATGAATTCAACCGGTTTGGCACTGTGGTTGCCAATTGCTGAGAGCCCAAAACAATATTTCTGACATTTCTTTTAAACTTGGACAGGTGTTATTTTTACCAAATCATAAAATAAGTACTGGGTAGACAGTTGGGTAAGATTCTCAATAAATCAACACAACAACACTAAATTGTTTGTGTACAGCGATAGTGTGAAGGTCTCACCATGTACGGTATGATTCGATCCAGGATGACATCGGTGCTGACATACTTCGACATCCTTAACAGGAGATCCAGTGCCGAAATTCGGGAATTGTAGAACTGAGAACAGAAAAATGTGTGTACAGAAAATGACAAGAAGTACCCTAGATTAGAGAAAGAAGATTTGGCAGCCGTGCAACACGGAAATCATACATGACAACAGTATTAAATGCCTATCAATCCTAAGTTCAAATTGGCAAAAGATACACAATAATTCATAAACTGTTAACCATATTCAACAATTCAAGAGTAAAGCCTTAAACATACATGCAAGTCCCTGGAACTGGATCCAACAAGGGAGATAAGCAGGACGAGGGCGTGGTTATTCTCAACGTCAATCTCCTCTATCCTCAAACTCTTCAGGCTCTGAGACAGGTCTGTGTTAAGTCTGGATGAAAGCATAAACTTTCTATATGACCAAGAATATTCAGCAAAATGTCACTAGTCTTAATAACACTAATTATCATATTTTCAATGGTGAAATTCAACATTTGTCGTGGAAATAAAATCCGTATTTTTCACTGAGTGAAATAACAATGAGATTCTACTCAGTGAAATAACACTATAATCACATGACATCTTCCATGACGTCAAGAAACAAGTCAATGATTTCATGAGACGGCTGTGATAGCAAAGGGATCTGGCTACTCTGTTCACAGACTTAACGTCATTAATGACTTTTTGGGAAATATCATAAATAGAAAATATTACATTTCTTGTTGAATACCATGCATATCTCATCTCGTGAAATTGAAGTTTATAAATTTACACTAATGTTGACCTCTGTTAAAGGTGGTTCATATCTTTTTTCTTCCAATTATTCTAATAAATGTTAACCACTCTTATATATTTTTTGTTTCTTTTTAAATCTCCTAGCGATGAAGATTTTCATCGTGGATTCCGTTTTTTTAAAAAAAAAGATTGCATCACTCCTCTGACTGATTTACGCATGCATAGTATTTCCAGTATCTCGATGGTTACTGGCTACAGTATAATTTTTTTACAAAATCATTGCACAACTAAATTCGTTTGAAACCAATCAGCATGTCAGGTTTCTAGCCCAAGAGTAATGTAATCAGCTACCATTAAAACAAGTAAAGAATTGAGCTTCAAACTATGGTCTGGCTTTCTTTGTTGGTCTAACCCTCAAAAAGCTCACTTGGGGATCATGGTTGATAAGTGTATTAAGTTTGTTGAAGCTAGCATATATAGTTTAGGAGATATGCTCTGGAAAAAGCACTTTGTCAGAGTCATTGTTTTAGTAACGTTTCCATGTAAACCGCAAAAAATAAGAAGTTTAGTGAAGATAGCATGTATAGTTATGAAGATATACTCCGTACAAGGGACTTTGTCACTGTTTTTAAGTCATGTTTCCATGGAAACTGCAAAAAATAAAAATCATTTGTTGGTCTAACCCTCAAAAGGCACATCAAGGGATCATGGTTTATAAGTGTATGAAGTTTGATGAAGATAGCATGTATAGTTAGGAGATATGCTCCGGACAAAGATTCGTGACGGACGGACAGACGGATGGACAGAATGAACGCTATATACCCCCGCTTACGCTGTAAGGCGGGTGTATAATAACTACTCACAGGGTGATCTTGTCATCAGGTGGGATGATGGGTGGCACGGCAAACTTCTGCAGGTAGAGCTTGAGGTATGTGTAGAAGTACTCAGGGAAAGCCTTCCCTCTCTGTTTGATCAGGTACTCCTCAGCGGACAGTCTGTGGTTCGGATCCTTCTGCATCATGTGGCGCACCAACTCCTGGAGTGTAACGGATATTTGCAGATGAGGTAATTTATCTTCAAGTCCAGAGGGTGAGTGTTGTATACCACATACTATTTCTTCTCTGTTTAGATTTGATAAGTCCTCTACTTAAATTGCTGTACACAATATTTGTAAAGGGGACTGAGCAACACCAATAAATTTGCCATATCTTGAAATTATTATTTGCAGTTAGTAATTTATATTTCAAACTCAACTAAACTATGTGCCTTTTGCAAGGTAGGTAACTCTTATAATAGATACATGACATGTTGGCATGGGTCAACAATTGTGTTTTACAAAAATGCCCATATTATGTTCACTTACATACATACCTTCTAACCTATCTACATACATGACATCTAAAATCAACATTAATTGTTGTAGAAACATCCATCAACACATTGAGGAACCTCTCAATAAACATAATTTTAATAAACAAGATATTAATTCAAGAAGTTTGAATGTCTAACCCTGATGCTTGGGTCTTCAATCTTCTCTAGAATCTTCCAGGGACTGTACTCTCCATTACGATATGCCAGTAACTGGGACAGGTCGAATGGAGATGTGCCTTCTGTAAATAGCTCTGTGATAACACATCTGAAACAGAGGATTGGTTCAGTCTCCTTGGAGTTCATTTCAAATATATAGATAGGTTTGTATATGTAATTGGCTGAATACTAAATGTCTTCTTTATTCAAGGTTTACTGCTTAGGATGACTTCAAAACATCACAATGATTTGGATTATATCAAAAGTAACATTAAAGATCTGGCTTCAAAGCAAGATGTAGACCAAAATTTAGCTATATATCTATAAAAGCTTTCTAAATATAATTTCTTCCTCTTGTCGTGTATCAGCTAAATCTAAAATTGATGAATGACATTCAAGACACAATACACAGTCAAAGCTGTTATCATCCTGTCAGTAATACACTATTCGCGCTGTGTATCCTTTTTTTAACATTGAATCTTCGTGAGCCCTCGCAGGTGAGGTGAGGTGAGTTGGTGTTTAACTCCGCTTTCAAGAGTATTTCACTTATATCGCGGCTGCTAGTATTATTGCAGCGCCAGTGAGTATATTTAGCGGTATGCCGGACTCTGCTGTGGCGGTTACCTCCCTTGGACTGGTTCCCTTTGCATGCCACTCTCGCTTGTGTGCTCGTTGGTCGCGGTCATGGAATTGTACTACTATCTTGAATAAAACACAAGAGAAACTATTCTACATGTCGTAAGCTGTTTATTGCGTTATAGTGGCGTGGTGGCAGCGCTTTTCCCTACGTCTACCGAAGAAGACGAAATATTAGGCTAGCGCAACACAGCTTGTACCACACGTGGTCGTGCATGTACACGGAATATTGAACAAGATGGCCGCCCAACGAGCACCCAAGCAATGGACCCTCACTAAAAACGAAACTATTAACTCGTTCGAGAGTTGGCGACAGAACTTACTATACACACTGGCTCTGGACACTAATTTCACTACATTGCTGCAAGAGGGTGCTACTTGGGGGAAGAAAACCAGGACTACACCACTGCGGGGTTTCGTCGACGATGACGAAAACGTTGCCGAGGCTCGGAGACGCACTGCTGTACAAAAGGTTGGAACTCTTGAATTAATGTTAGGCCAAATTGCGAACTTTTGCCCAGTAATTTCTCGCAATACCATTGTAAAATCATCAACTTCTATGCTTTCTATATGGAACGCTATCAGACTTCACTATGGTTTTCAAGCTACAGGTGCTCATTTCATTGACTTTGTAGACTTCCATTTAGAATCAGACGAACGTCCCGAAGACTTATATCAACGTCTAATGGCATTTATAGAAGATAATCTCCTCAAGAGAGACGGCAACATCACTCATCATGGCAACGTACCCGGAGAGGATGAAGACTTCTCCGCATCATTGGAGAATATCGTCGTATTGACATGGTTGAGGTTAGTACACCCAGACTTGCCTAAACTAGTTAAACAAAGATATGGAACTGATCTCAGAACAAAAACTATTTCCTCACTTAAACCGGAAATTTCGCAAACTCTTGATTCCCTGCTAGAAGAAATAAGAACTAATGAAGATGCTAGAGTAATGAGAACACCATTCCAAAAATATTCCACATTTAAGAGAAAACCATCCACCCCATCAGGAAAGCAAAGAAAACATTGTCCTTTGTGCTATTCATGTAACAGACCAGACAATCATTTCTTAAGCCAGTGCAAGTTTCTTCCGGAACAAGACCGCAAGTTTATGGTCAAAGCCCGACAAATATGCAACATTGTTGACAGCAATGAATTCCAGGATGAAGATGACCCCACAGATGAACAAGAACAGGATCAAGCATGTCTTTCTGTAACAACGCAACGTATACAGGTGAGACCATCCCCACAAATGGACTTATTTTATGGTCACAGATCTGTTAGAGTTACCATTGATAGTGGTGCAGAGGGCAACATGATGAAAGTGTCAACAGCCGTAAGTTTGGGGTTGAATATTAAACCAACTACACAATCTGCACATCAGGCTGATGGGGTTTCACCAATGGAAGTGAGGGGAGAGGTGAAAACAACATTTTCAAGAGATGGGAAGTTGTTTAAATTCAGTGGCTTAGTAGAGACTCTTGACGTGGATGTATTGGCAGGTATACCTTTCATGGAGGAAAATGACATTACAATCAGACCGGCTAGACATCAAGTGATCCTTGCTGATGACACTAGTTACACATATGGTCCCAGCTCGTCCAACAAACCAACTGTTAGGAGAACAAGTGTTTTACGTGCTCCAGAACGTACCACAGTTTGGCCTGGTGAGTACATCGAACTACCCTTACCCCATGATTACCCGTCAGATACAAATGTATATGCTATTGAACCCCGTCTTGACACACGACGGAAGCAGTCCAGTGCAGATTGAACTTGGCCGTCTGTAGATCTCATCACCAGTATTGGAGGCAAAGTTCGAATTTCTAATCAAACTCATTCCCCTCAGGTCATTTATAAAGATGAGCATTTCTGTCAGATCAGATCAGTTTACATCCCAGATTCTACACAGACTTCAACCCCGGCAAAAATACAAAGTCCTAATCCCTGCCTTCATTCTAGTCTTGTCAAAATCGATCCAGATTGTATTTTATCAATTGAAAACAGAGCTAAGTTTAAGTCGTTACTTGTTCAATATGATTCTGTATTTGACCCACAGATTACAGGTTACAACTGGAATTCTGGACCATTTAAGGCGCACGTCAACATGGGACCAGTCTTACCTCCACAACGTAAAGGTCGACTTCCACAGTACGCCAGGGGACAGTTGGTAGAATTGCAGGAAAAGTTTGACAGCCTTGAGCAGATGGGTGTGTTCGTGAGACCGGAGGATGTTGACATCCAAGTTGAGTATCTAAACCCATCCTTTTTAGTCAAGAAACCACATGGTGGTCATAGACTTGTCACCGCATTCACAGAAGTAGGGAGATATAGTAAACCCCAACCATCGTTGATGCCGGATGTTGACTCAACATTACGCCAGATCGCTAAGTGGAAATATCTCATTACTACAGACCTTAGTAGTGCATTTTATCAAATTCCAATTGCAAAAGAATCCATGAAGTTTTGTGGTGTTGTGACTCCATTCAGGGGTGTGAGAGTATACGCAAGATCGGCAATGGGCATGCCCGGCTCGGAAACCGCCCTTGAGGAATTGATGTGTAGAGTTTTTGGTGATTTGTTACAGGAAGGTTCTGTTGTAAAATTGGCTGATGACCTTTACTGCGGAGGGGACACACCAGAAGCTCTCTACGATACATGGGAGAGAGTATTGCAGTCTTTACACAGAAATGGCCTGAAGCTTTCAGCTCACAAAACCGAAATTACACCCGAGAATACCATTATTCTTGGATGGCATTGGAATCAAGGCACCGTAATGGCAAGTCCACATAAGATCTCCTCCCTCGCATCTTGTTCCGTTCCAGATACTGTACATGGTATGAGGTCATTCCTTGGTGCCTACAAGGTGATGTCGCGTGTCATCCCTGGATGCTCGACTCTACTATCACCATTAGAAGAAGCAGTGGCCGGTAAGCAAAGTAAGGAAAAATTAGATTTGTCCGACACTCTTACTGAAGCCTTCCATTTAGCTCAAATGGGCCTCGCCTCCAATCAAGCCATCACATTGCCGTGTCCAAATGACCAGCTTTGGATCGTGACTGATGCTGCTGTGAGAAAACCGGGTATAGGTGCCACCTTGTACATCACAAGGGGAGACAACCTACACATCGCTGGATTCTTCAGTGCTAAACTCAGAAAACAACAGGTGACTTGGCTCCCATGCGAGGTAGAAGCTTTGGCAATCTCTGCTGCGGTTAAACACTTTAGTCCATATATCATTCAATCAAACCATAAAGCATGCATTCTGACGGACAGCCGTCCTTGTGTGTTAGCATATCAGAAACTTTGTAGGGGAGAGTTCTCTGCGAGCCCGAGAGTTTCAACTTTTCTTTCAACAGTTAGCCGTTTCCAATCATCTGTGCGTCACTTGGCAGGTGTGGCCAATAGATTATCAGATTTTGCTAGTCGTAACCCTCCCTCATGTGATAATGATTGTTGTCAGGTGTGTCGGTTTATCGAAGAAACTGAGGATTCAGTTGTCAGGAAGGTGGAGATATCCATGCAGGACCTTGTTGACGGGAAGAGTCGCCTGCCTTATACAAACAGAGCTGTCTGGCGATCACTTCAGGAGGACTGTGCTGACCTTCGGAGGACACGGGCCCACCTGTTACAAGGTACAAGACCCTCTAAAAAGGTAACAAATATCAGGGACGTTAAGAGATATCTTCACTCTGTGACCATCGCCAAGGATGGCTTGCTCATAGTTCAACGCTCGGAACCCTTGTGTGCAGTGAAGGAGCGCATTGTGGTTCCTAGACAGGTCCTTGATGGCCTACTGACCTCCTTACACATTCAGTTGCAACACCCAACACCACATCAGATGAAGCAAGTTTGCCATAGGTTTTTTTTTGCTCTTGATTTGGACAAATGCATAGAGACAACATTTAAAGCCTGTCATCATTGTGTGTCATTGATCCATGCACCAAAATTTGTTGTAGAACAGTCAACAGAGGATGCTCCAGAAACTGTTGGTGCTACTTTTGCAGCGGACGTTATGCGAAGAGAGAGACAGGCTATCTTGGTCGCTAGAGAGTGTGTCACTTCATTCACAACAGCGTGCATCATTGAAGATGAACAAGGAACGACACTGAAAAATGCACTTGTGAGACTTTTAATTGATCTTACACCATTAGATGGTCCAATGTCTGTGATTCGAACTGACCCGTCCCCTGGTTTCAGTTCTATTAGAGATGATAAGTTTCTTTCGAAACACAGACTTACGATTGAAATTGGTCGTGTTAAGAACCCCAACAAAAATCCGGTAGCTGAGAAAGCCATTCAAGAGTTAGAAAGAGAAATAGTCAAACAAAATCCTGTCAGAGGCCCAGTTTCATCTACTGAACTATCCCTTGCACTTGCCAGCCTGAACTCCAGGATTCGTTCGCGTGGTTTGTAGGCAAGAGAAATGCTAACACAACGTGACCAGTTTACAGGTTCCCAGTTACCCGTCAATGACCAAGATATCATTACGCGCCAACATGAAGCCAGAGTTCACAACCACAAGTATAGCGAAGTCTCTAAGGCGCCAGTTTGCCATGTACCTACTCAACAGCACCTTGATGTGGGAGATATCGTATATCTGCACAGTGACAGGAACAAGACCTGCGCAAGAAATCGGTACATCGTTGTATCAGTTACTGGTCAGTGGTGTAGTATAAGAAAGTTTGTTGGTTCACAGTTAAGGAGTACTTCCTATAAAGTCAAGCTAACCGAATGTTATAAGGTACCTGCTACAGTAATTTCTAGGAGCCCACTAGAGCGTGACCAAACATCGGATGAGGAGGCTTGTGAGAATGACTCTCAGTTGCCAGATAACCCCTCTGGGTCCCAACTACAAACAGAAAGCACAACTTCATCTGTACATCAACCCCAAATACCAAGTATTCCAGAAGTTACATCTTGCCCCGTTGAGAATGAGTGTGAATTAGATAGCAATGTGGATATTGATGATTCCCATACAGGTAGTGAGTTGAGCACTCAGAATACTCCTATTCACCTTCAAAGGCCTCGGAGACAAAGGAAGTTGCCAACAAGGTTCAGTGATTATATAATGTAGGCCCTGATCAATATGTGATAGGTTTCCAGTGCTTGTGTGTGTATGTGTTCTTATATTTGGGGCAGAATAATCCCCTAGAGCAGGAAGGTAGGATGCCTTGTGATAGCTCTGTATTTTCGTGTTTCTTGTGTTTTAATCAACAATAATAATTCTGGCATGTCGCCATGATTATCCATCGAATGGGGCAGAATAATCCCCGTGAACTAGAGGGTAGAATACCCTATGACAGTTCATCTTTGTATCCAGTATCTATATTTGATAACTTGTAATATGTACATATCTATTCATATTGACACTAAGGTTACTCATTTATGTGTGGGAAAAAAAGAGGCCACGCCAGTGAGTATATTTAGCGGTATGCCGGACTCTGCTGTGGCGGTTACCTCCCTTGGACTGGTTCCCTTTGCATGCCACTCTCGCTTGTGTGCTCGTTGGTCGCGGTCATGGAATTGTACTACTATCTTGAATAAAACACAAGAGAAACTATTCTACATGTCGTAAGCTGTTTATTGCGTTATAGTGGCGCAGGGAGAAAGCCGGCAACATCATTGTGGCTATGCAATGCGGTGAAACCTGAGAGCATCGGCTGGAACTAGCAAACCATGGGTGGTACTACGCTGAATTTCAGTGTAGCATTGCACCCAAACCTGACTGCATGTAGAACAGTTCTCTACTGCAGACAAAGTTGCCAAGCCCCTAGCGGGATTCGAACCACGGACCTCCTGATCCGAAGCCGAACGCGCTAACCACGGCTCTATCCTGCCCCGTGAGCCCTCGGAAACATCCCGGGCAATTCTGTGTTACTAAATGCAGGGCTGGTTTTAATCGATTGATGGAAAAAGCACCAAAAATGCCATCCAACTTCAACTTATCTTAAATACTTACCTGATTGTGGATGAAAATTTTACAAGAATAACTTGTCCATGACTGGTGCAAATATTTAAATTTCAACATCACAAAAGTTTTAAGTCGGGTAAATGTGTATGTCATGATACAAAGTCATCAACCTCAAAGATCCTTACCCAAGGGAGAATATATCCATGGCAGGTGTGAGGTCACCAGTTTTGACCTCGCTGGAGGTGAGGTCGATGTTCCCAGTCTGTCCACCGGTGTCTGTGTTCTTCATATTGCTCTCTACGAATCTCTCCGGCGCGATGTAACATGTCCGTCTCCTCGATGTGTCAAAGAAATAGGAGAAATCTGACGGGTTGTCCTGCAAGTGAATTTTGTTTCTTTTATTAGGTAATAGTGGTATGCTAGGATTGCTTCTATTCTAGGGAAAAATACAGTGACATTTATATATTGGATCATATTAACAGCCATGTTAATATATGATAGATAAGAATTTGTTGATATTCTATCAATACATTTAATCTATCTTTATTTTCAAGTAAGTTTAAGTACAATTTTCTGTTTTCACGTTATGCAAAAATCACAACATGGCTGCCAAAAAGCCAACGTTACTCTCTTTCTAAAACTATTACATTCAGTATAAACCAATCAAACTTCTCCCACAATGGTCTTTAAAGTTGATGTCTCAAAGATCCCAATGGGAACTGTTAATTTTGGGAATCTAAAAACATGTAAAAGGGTAAAAACAGTAAACTACCTCGGGTAAATAAGTTGGTTTAAAGCTGGCGAAGTCGGTGAGAAGAACCCAGTTCCAGCCAGTGATCATGATGTTCTCAGATTTTATATCACCATGACAAACCTAGTAAAACAAGAAACATTTTTAATAAACCTCTTAAATTCATAATTGACCTAAAAACTGATGAAAGGCAATAAGCTGTTTTTTTTCATAATAACATCAAAATCATAAGATGACAGGCATGACCTAAGACAAACGAAGCTTCACTCCCAAGATCCATTTTTACTTTGATGTAACATCCTCCTTTGATTACTAGTAGTAAAAATCAAATCAAAAAGTCAAACCTGTATCATATTCAGGCGAATCATACAGAATTGTAAACTCATCGAAGCTCTAAATGATCTGCAGCTTGTAATATGGTATCTGTTAAATATCATGAATTTCAAGGCAACCTTGAGTTGCCTCCCTTGACCTTTGTAAACCAAGTCTCTGCATTTAAGTTCTAGACATCATGGGAAGAAGTTAATTCGAGTGCCTCTGCTCCTACAACTTGACAATATCAATCCAATCCCAGGCCCACCCCCAGCAATTGTCCCCTTAGTAAACTCAGTACATCAAAACATAAGGCTGTGAACCTTTTCTCAAGCATGCGCAAAACAATGATATCTCCAATTTGCAGACACTTTCAAAACAACAACAGTGATTTCCAACAAACTGAGATTTCTCGATCACGTAATATCTTAGCTGACACTGTCAGATCACAACAATGATCATCCAACAACTTTCTAAACCAGGAAGTAATAATACCTTGACTTTATGACACTGGTTGAGAGCACACAGCATCTGAAAAGCAATCCATTTCTTTTCGATTCCATTCAAGAAGGGTCTGGTGCTGATTCTGTCATACAAGCTATCCTTCACATACTGTCTGAAGAGCAGAGCCGCTTTATCAGATTGCTGAAATACAAGGAGAAAATTTTAATTAAGAGTTTGTGTCATCATTTTGAATAGACAGAAGTCGGTGATTTTTGAAAGAATTCAAAAGAAAATATGCCTTAGCATCATTTCAATAAAAGTACATTATTTTACATTGGCAAGACTTTCTAAAAACTTATATAGATCATTGATTGACTCAGTCATTAATGTAGCTCAGTTAGTAAAGCAGCGCCTGAAGACAAGCACGGCTAGGCTTTGCTTCTCAGTCGAGTCTTATCAAGATATATTAAAAGATTGGAGTAGTTTCTTCCTTGCTTGGCACTCAGCATTATCAGGATATGACAATGCTGCACTGCATTGTGGCTGCGGGATGCCGAGGGCACAAAACAGATTTCCAAAATTACAATGTAAAATGTAGACATTCCCTGATCTCTCCCCCCTTCAAAACAAAACGTTCATCATTTTCAACATTCTGTTAAAAAATAGGGAAATGTTTTCTCAGAAGGTCATTTGTAAGAGACTTACATTTCACTAACTGCATTATTTCTTCCATACAACACGGAGATTAAAAAAATGGCCTTTTCTATTTCTTTTTACTTATGATAAATTTGATACTTACAATTGCCTTTTGGAAAGGAAGACAATTTGATGTTCCTTTAAGTCTCTGGCCTATGTCTGCAAAAAAAAATTAAAACTTAAAAATTCATAAAAGAAGAAATACTTGACAAAATATAGAGCCTTCCCTTATGCATCAATTTCTGACTCAGAACTGAAAATGAAAATGGGGTTAGTTTAAACAAGAAAATGGACCATTTAGTTTCACAAGCTCTGATTAAGTAACAAATCTAACACTGAAAGACTTAAGGCAACGATGTTGTTTGCCAAATTAAAGTTTATGGAAAAACATTTAAAGAAAGTTCTGCTTGACCAAAAATGTAGAAATTTCCCGAAATGGTACCAAAAAAAACACGAACTAATAATGAACAACAAACAGACATAAGCATCAAGTAAATGTATGGATGACAACTTCTTTACTCATGATATGTGATGTCTCCGTGAAAATCTTTTATATCTAGAATAAAGGAGATGTCATTTATACATTTATCTTCATTATTATAACTCCAACTTCCTTAAATGCCTCTCAAAGAAGACATGGTATTTATCGAATTACATTCAGGTTATGTGAACAAGCACCAAGTTCTCTGTGTGTTGTTCGATCATTAACATACTGAAACAACAATTCATCAGTTGAACTTTTTTCAATTTACATACCTTCGAGTTTATCTTTATGGGTAGCCAATGGGAGTGAAGGGTCATGAATGACAAAAACCTTCACAATGGAGAGACCTTCCTTGCACCTGGCTCTGGCTACCTTGAAAAATCTGGTACTTCCTTGACTGAAATGAAAACAGATTGAGGAAATGGCATCCACATTTTTTTATCATGAGGGATGTATGTATGATAAATTTCTTCATTCATTGAAAAAGGTTGAATTTTGCATAGTTTCAATGCATATTTGAAAGGGTGGATACAAACTGCTTACATAATAAGACAAAGTGGTAAAATGGGATAAAAAATGAATATATATATATATATGTTACAGTCAATGTCTAAAATCAGTCAATCTGTAGATCGACTGAAATTTTTAGTCAATCTGTAGATTGCCTGATTCACTCAGGCAATGTATAGATTGACTGAAAAAAGCAGTCAATGTACAGATTGACTGAAAATTTAGGCTGATTTTCAGACAGATTGACTGAAATGAATTATGCTCATTAATGGGTCAAAACATTTGACGCGTGCCACTGTCCGGTTTTCGATCATAATTGCGACGTTTTACCTTCTTATTGTCACTGTAAAAAAACAATAAGCTTTAAAATGTGTCTTTTTGGTAACAGTCGATACTTCGCGATCAAATGACACCATTGATTAAGTTTGGCATATATGACCCCAACAACTCATGGAAAGGCTCTTTAAGAATGCCAGCCTTGACAGCTACACGATACAGGTCACCCTCGTTCCTGTCTACAATGACACCCATAATGTTGCGAGGATCCCTCTTACCACGATCAACTAGTGGAATAGTGATGGTCACATTGTCAGCCGGATTGCTAGCAACATGCTCTAAACGACTACGTTTGACCATACGTTCAGCTTGTGAAAGCTGACCATCTGCAGCTCTTTTCCTCTGGACCTCGATGTTCTGTTGATTCACTCTTAGCTGTGCATCTTCAGGGTCTCCTGTATCAGGTTGCATGGTACTATAGTGGCCTCACTCTCCGTTACATCTAGATCTTGTGCAAGACTGGAAACTTCTCTCTCGGATGATTGGGCTGAGTATTCTTAAGCTTTGGCTTAGAATCAATCGAATTATTGTTTGAACTGGCTGCCAATCTGTTGTCAAAGCATACCACATGAATTACTAAACTTTCTGTAGGATTACAGAAGTGCTATGTGATTTCATATATGAGCATAATTCATTTCAGTCAATCTGTCTGAAAATCAGCCTAAATTTTCAGTCAATCTGTACATTGACTGCTTTTTTCAGTCAATCTATACATTGCCTGAGTGAATCAGGCAATCTACAGATTGACTAAAAATTTCAGTCGATCTACAGATTGACTGATTTTAGACATTGACTGTAACATATATATATATATATATATATATAAAAACGAATGTAAGTATAGAAAATATACGCAGTTAAGCTTATTAGAAAGAGATGAGGTGAGGTGAATTGGGGTTTAACGCGGCTTTCAAAAGTATTGCACTTCTAAGTGACTGCTAGTATTATTGCAAGAAGAGTGCTTGCAACACCATTGTGGCTATGCATTGCGGTGAAACCTGCGAGCATCGGCTGGAACTAGCCTACCACTGGTGGTACTGCGCTAACAAAGTCCTGGCGAGATTTGAACCATGGACCTCTTGATCCGAAGCCGACAGCGCTATAACCACTGTGCTTTTCCGCCCCCTAATTAGAATGAGTGAGATAACTTACATTAACAAGAAATGAATGGTAAGTCAATCAAGGAGAAGCAAGTTGTCACTTTGGCAGTAAACTCTTATTACTGGCAATTTATCTTAAAAGATCCAAAAGGGGAGTCATCCTTAGTTCCATGACCTTAACTACAGCAAAACAGGGAAGGATGCAACTTACTTTGTTTCAAACTCATAGTCTGGCACGTCTGATAGATACTGCTCAACTGGTAAAATCTGGGAAGGTGCTATCCCAGTCAACTGGTTTCCCATCTTTGTAAAAGGTTACCTGTAGCAAATGAACACATGATCATCATTTTAGTTTTACTTGATATTTTTAGTGAACAGGATTTCTTAAAACTCTGAAATGTGTTGTCTGAGTCTTGTAGAGAACAACTCTCAAATGTCACTGATCAATAAACAATAGCCAAGTTCATCTGTTCACTATGTTTTCTGTCATAAAACTTGTCAATGAAGTTGACAGAACATTCAGGAAACACATTATTCATCAAATTAAAGTAACAGTTAACATTTAAACACTAAGAAGATGAAGTTGTATTCTTTTGTCAAAATATTGTTCATTTGCGACGCTATTTCTCTCAAGTTACAAGATCAGACAAATATTCGTCTGCTACAGATACTTCCCTCAAAGTATGAATCAGCAAATGAAGATAATCAGAACAACCTCAGTTGAATGATAAGAAGACATAACATCATTTAAGGGAAAAAAATACCATCCTATCTCCGTGCCGTAATATTATCCAATAAAAATACATTACAATAGTGTGTTAAACCAACAAAATGAAGAGCCTACCTCAAATAATATTTGTTTTCATTTGGGGGCACTGATCACTTCCGGTTTGTAATGTACTACTCTCCATGCGAAACATCACATTTAAAATCGTTTGAGATTCATCGTCAATGTTCATTTTTGTAAATGAAATAAATTCTAATTATTAAAAATGTATATTACTAATATAAGAATAAAACATATTTTTGACTGGTAATACATAAGAATAAACAATCCAAAAACAGACAAAAATTTATTTATATTTGATTAGTAGACATATTTCTTATTACTCTCTAACTAGATCCTCTGTATTAACATTTTGCCTTTTACGTTACATTGAAATATAAAATAGCAAAAGAAATATTGAAAATGAAATATAAACGCTATGGATATAGATGAATATTTATTTCTCAATCTTGTTTGAATGTTAGGCGATGAAGTAACCATATCATAGCTGGACCGAGGATATTTCTTTTGCCAACATGGCTGCTTGTGCTGAAGTGCTGGCTGAAAGTTTCCCTAACATTGACCAAGAAGTGTCAGATTATGTCAAAGGTTTGTAACACAATCATGATCAAAACGTGAATTACACTGTGATCAATTAACTCTTTCATTATTTCTGATTTAATGTTTACGTTTTACTCAAAAGTCACCAGGCCTTCTGATTCCGTTGACAGATCTTTGATTGTGCAACATTATTTTTTACACGTGGGAACGAATTTTTGTTTGTATTGTAATAAGAATCTGATATCAATGAATTCAAAGACTCCATGGTCATTGTGATGAATTAACCTTATTTAAGGTGACTAAATGTAATCTATAAAAAAATATATATGTTCGAAATATGTTAGGTTTCCAAATGAGAATGAGAATCTTAACAACAGCCAATTGATACATCCTATTTTAATGAATACCTGTCATGAGAAATATTAACAATTTCAACTCATATCTGTCTGCTTTGTATAAGTTTCTTAAATAATGATGAAAACGTGGGTTCCTTATTTTTGTCATTAATTGGAACTTTCAGCAAAGGTCTGTATTTCTTGGTAACATGACACCACTGATAATGTTCCGCACATGTGACAACAACTCATGGAATGTAGCTATTCCATGTTGTCAATTAATGTTTTAACAATTCAATTTGCCTTTGGCTAGAGGCAACATTTGTGAAGTGCCTTTCAGAAATTGATACAATTGTTACTTAGTAAATACTGTATTGTCATTACTTTGACTGATCTTCTTTGGTTTAGATAAATGTACATGCATTGTAGAAAGAAAAATTCTTTATCCATGGCACGGGTGTTCATCTTTATTGATTGAGGTTTTATAATATAACCACAACATCTCTATTGATATATTTTTTGTCTCAAGTAGAAGCCTATTAAAGATAAGTTTAAAGATATTTAAAATAGTTATTTTCATTCCAACTGAAACATTATGTATCAAAATGGCATATTTGGGTAAGGTATATGGTACTAGGTAACTATAGGCTTTTTGGTTCAGCATCATACATGGTCATACAGTGTTCTAGGGTCAATGTTGATGACAGTTTGCCCTGCAGTAAGTAACAAGAATAAATAATTCATCTTCTTAATTTTTTAATAACTTCAGGCAAGAGCTAAGTGATAGTTTATCTGCGGAAAGGATTGTCACATTAAAAAATGTAGTTAAACTTCATTTTAACATTCTTGTCCCAGGACTTCTTGAGGATGGGAGCGATGACTTTGACACAGTTGATGATTTATTTGATGCGGTTGGAATCATGCTGCTGCAGGCGGATGGGGAAAAGACTGAAGATGACATAATGCAAATCTGTCAGCGTCTCCATGGAATCCTTAGCAGGTTAATTCTTTCTTTCCACTTGAACCTTTTAGATACAGTTTATGTAGTTATCGCTTGTATAATTTTTGTTATATTATTGACGCTTTGTGATTCCATCCTCTTCCCTATTATTGTCATGTAATCGATCTGTGATCGTCGGATGGCCTTTTATTTAATATGAAGAACGATTTGAAGCCCTTCATGTTTATTACGGCATTTTGCTACACCACACGATTTGATGATGTCACATCATTAATATTGGGAAACAGTTATGACTATTTATAGAAATATGTTTACAAAGAGGATATTACACTTCTAAAATGTATGTTGTTTCCCCCTTTAAGTTAAACCTATTAGATACTGTTTATGAAACTACTGCAAATAAAAATCTCTTCATAATTTGTAATTTATATTCTTAATTAAGGTCTATAAGTTCCACCTTTTACTAAGATGTGCAAGTTGCAGTTTATGTAATTATTGTTGATAAATTATTAACCTCTTTTTTCTTGTATTTCAATAAGATATCTTTTCGAATTTGACCAATGTACTCAAAGGCATTATTTAATCCATAAACATTTTTCAGAAACAATTAATCAATGACTTGTGTTACGTTTTTTCGCTAAGTCACAGAACTCTGTGCTTATTTTGTAGATACCTTTTAAAATGAAGACACAAGTCATTGATTTTGAGTCATTTTTTAAACAAGTCAAAGGTAAAATTTGCATATTTTATAGACCCTTAACTTGTATGCTCAAAGTTTAAATATGCCGTCACTTTCCATCTCTATCCGTATTGAAAAAGACGTATTAGAGTATGTGGACTATGCTCATTATTCTTATTTTATTTATTTTCTAACGGAAACTCAATTTTCCTATATCCAGGGATTCTCCTTCTGTGGCGACAAATGGCCACAAACATCGCGTTTTGGATGCCCCAGTGCATATGGGGTCTATTACTAATGAGACGGAGAATGCATCTGGTGAGGGAAATAGCATTTGGATGAAGAAAAGAGACTCGGGAACGGTAATTTTCGAATACTTATCGAGCCTTAAAGTAAATGACACAAGATGGTTATCAGTTATTGTTTTAAAGTTAGTTTTCCTATACTACGTCAGTCTGTTAATAATCACGCCGCTAATGGCTGAAATATTGCCGAAGCGGCGTTAAACAATAACTCACTCAGTCTGTTAATCAATGATTTGAATTTCTATCAATGAGATTATAGATTTTTTTATGGATAAACAACTTAAAATACAACAAGGCTATAAAATGCAACTATTAAGTCTTCTATCTTTATCCTCCCAACTTCTAAAAATTCCTAATAAGTATGACAAGTTTTCATTGTAGAAATCTCACTCTTAATAGGGAGTACACCCAAAAGTGTTTAATCATTTGCAGAAAGTTGATCAGAAGAAACTAGAAAAGGAAAAGGCGTTGAGGCAAAAGAAACTTGACAAGCAATCAAAGATGACATCGAGACCGTCTGATACTTCGTAAGTATAGGACTTGGTATGGATGAAGTACCCTGGCATTCCACAAAACAATTAAAAATAATTCTAAGGCAACCATTGTTTGTGACCTCTGAAAGAATTGGCTACAATTGATTGCAACTCTTCAAATGTTTTGTAGAATATCACCCAAGTATAGGACTTTGTTTGGATTAACAGCCCTGGGTCCAAAAAATTCAAGGGGATTAATTATCACTGAAGGAATGGGCAACAATTGAGTGTAACTCTACAACTGCACGGCGGAATGCAACCCGCCTTGCATGTAGTTTAACCAATGAACATAGTCTTATTTTATTTCTGTTTTCAATGATGTGTAATTGTTGAATTCAGTCTGGAAACCGCAAGCGCCAGTCAACAAATCAACAGAAAAGATGCCAAACTTGATGCCTCTGGAACTAATCGCAGTTACGACATCCATATCGAAGACTTTGATATAGCATTTGGAGACAGGTATGAAACAGAGTTTGTGATGTTTCAAGTCAAATATTTAAAGTAAGTTACCAATGGAATACTATATTGAATAGAACTTTGGTCAAGGTGCATAAATACGTTCTTCTCAGAGGGAAAAACATTTTCAAAGCAAACATGCATAATTATCATTATTATGAGTAAATACATGAGCTTGTTAGTGAGGAGCAGAATTCAAATGCTGTTTTGAAGTAATTGTTTTAGCTGTTAAATTTAATGTACTGAGTCTGCGTGCTTACTAAAAATTTAGAGAGAAAGAAATGAACATGTTCTAAGTTGGTCGCTAAACTGAAGTCTGGTACTTCCAATCATGAGATTTTAACGAGCTTAACAATCCTTTTTAACATTTAATTTTAAAAATTTGTATTAAAGAGGAAACGAAACAAATTGGGTTACAAGTATTTGTGGATGTTATTTTTCTTGTGAACAAATAATTTTTCAGTCAAATTTGATTTGACACACAAAGAATATCAAATTAGTCTAAAATATTTTGAAGATCTTTCTGCATTTTCCCACCCATTTTGTATTTTATTACGATTTAGAAATATGTTCATTGAATATTTTGGGTGATAAATATTTCTGTAATAATAATAATCTTTCAATATTTTCCCACTGTTTTTGAATGCGTTCTGATTTTAAGATATAGTCACGGTCCAAAATTCCAATGGAATTTTCTGTGTTTGATTCTAGAGTACTAATGACCGGTGCAAGTATTCATCTAATAGCTGGTAGAAGGTACGGCTTTGTTGGAAGAAATGGTCTTGGCAAAACAACACTCCTGAAGATGATCGCCAGGTAAGAAAGATCATAAATCATTTTTGCGTTTTTAGTTACAATATTAGCTTGAAGATAATGTCTCTGATAATAATGTTGTAAGCTATTGTCATGCCCTGCAATATTATAGTAAATACTTTATTATATTATATAAAAGTACCTACATATGCCTTTGATGCCCGGGGTGAGGAGTTACCAATAAAGTCAGTTTGAAAATATAGTTCATAAGGACTGATTTGATGTGTCCCAAGAGTTACTTCCTTTGACAAAATTCTGAGGTTGTATTTTTGTTTGATAACACTAGGGTTGAGTTCGATTAGGCGGTCTTGACTCTTAGAGTTGAGTAAAGAACATTCTTTGAACTTGATGAATGAGACTCAAATTTTGAGTTTATGCGTCACAGAAATTGTGAATAATGTGAATGGAATCTTATAAAGGAATCATCAAACACATATAAAATTTGTGACATAGATATGCTGTTTGTGTCAGTGTTTATTAAATTATTGATGTAAAATTAGTTTATTTATGAAAAGTGCCAATGATTGGGTAAAAACTCTTGTGTTTCAAACGAAACATGAGATCACATGTGTCAACTCAACCCTTATGCAGGGATTGGGAAAGACATCTTTGATAATGGGCCATCTATAGAACTTTAAGTCATTTTCAGAATTTTGAATGGGCCATTCCCCTTAGTAGCAATGGTAAAATTTCAAATTTGAATGGGCCATTTTTCATCCAATGTGCAAAATAGCCCATGGCCCCTGCCTTTCCCAATCCCTGCTTATGGTTTTATTTTAATCTAAGGACGTCTTTATGCATGTAAGACAGAACTCCCTAGAGAGGTATTCAGGTTTGGGTGCAATGCTACCCTGAATTTCAGTGCAGTACCACCCATGGTTCGCTAGTTCCAGCTGATGCTCGCAGGTTTCACCGCAATGCATAGCCACAATGGTGTTGCAGGCTTTCTCCCTGCCATAATACTAGCAGCCTCGATATAAGTGAAATACTCTTGAAAGCGATGTTAAACCCCATTTCACCTCACCTCCCTAGAGAGATATTTAACCTTTTTTGTTGTTTCTTCTCTACAGCAAACAGCTGAAGATACCGTCCCACATATCAGTGCTTCATGTCGAGCAGGAGGTGGTGGGAGACGACACAGAAGCGCTGCAGAGTGTGCTGGAATGTGACGAGAGGCGTGAGAGCTTACTGCGGGAGGAGCGGCAACTTGCTGCCAGCCTTAATTCAACAAGGTATGAGTATTTGGTCAAGGATGTTAGTATTTCTGCTATGTCAAAATCAACAATGTGGAGCTTTTCCCATTCCTCCTGTAAATTTTTATAATTATAAAAAAAATTCTTTTTATAATACATGAAAGGTGTAAAAATATGCAGAAAAAAAGAAAATTCCAAATGAAACAAGTTTTAGTACCTTATCAAGTTATTTAGTAACTATGTTTTCATTATGACAAAATCAAGAATGTTACGCTTCCTAACCCTCCTCAAACCTCCCTATAACTGTTTATTGTAAGGCATATGCACACAGAATACATAGTGCTGATTTTGTTAACTAAACTTGCCGGAGGTAGCTGTGAGGCTGAAGACTTACTAAACTCTTGGGAAAAAACCTTGTTTATGAACTCTGGATAAATAAGATAGAAATAAAGTCATACAGAGCAGCTGATTACAGCCCGGAAGTTACACAAATTTGAATGTCATTAACTCTCCAGATGCATGTGGAGGTATTTTTGTGACTTCTCAGTAACCCATGGTATTCTAGTCATTTCTCCAACTTCAAGAAATTTTCTTGTTTAGCCCAGACGGTGATAAGGATCACTCTAGTCGACTTAGCGAGATCTATCGAGAGCTGGAGGAGATTGAAGCAGACAAAGCACCCGCTAAGGCAGCCGTTATTCTCAATGGTCTAGGTTTTTCTCCAGAAGGACAGAAGAGAGCCACAAAGTAAGTGCTGTTGTTGTTAATATATTTCACCATATATATACTAGTTTGAATATGCCCATAGGTTAGAAATTTATTATCAAGTTGTCTTGAAAAGTCTTTAAGAATATTTTTTTTACCAACAACATTTTTAGTATTTCATTTATAGCTTTGAAAATATTTGATGTTCATTTGTAAAACGTTCTCTTCCAACAGAGGTCGCTCTGTCATAAATTCCTATACAACCTCTGTCTTAATACGAAGGTTTCTTGATCTAGAAATGTAGACTGCTGATTGGATGCAATCAAATTTAGTTGTGAAATCAGCGAAGCCGTTTTAAATGTTATCATTCAAATCCCCTTTTTACAGAACATAAATGTCTCATTTTGTGACTATATCATTGCACAGGCCTGTATGACAACAAGTATGTTATTCATGCATTCATTGTTTTTATTGGCAGAATTACTGCCAGGTAGTTTAAGTTGCAATATTGTGGGGAATATATAGGGAAAACCGCCGGAAGCACGTGAAACGTTTGTATTAAGACAGAGGTTGTGTAGGAATTTATGACAGCTACCTATGTTGGAAGAGAATGTTGTTAAGACAATTTCAACAATTTCCTCAACGATCTTAGACAAGAATGGCACAGAAATAGAACTTTTCATGAACATTTAATTTACCTTCCCTACATTTGATATATTTCTGTACAACAAATTACTTATATTTTCAGAGAGTATTCTGGAGGGTGGAGGATGAGGTTAGCCCTCGCAAGGGCACTCTTCTCACAGTAAGTCAAGATTGTCATACAGGATTATCTCCCTTTATCAAGCAAGCTCGGTTTGAAATTAAATTTAGGGGTGAAAAATGCACAACATACAACCCCAAAATAAAAAACAGAATGGATTTATCTCCTAAATCAAAAATTGTAAAATTATGATCCAATATATTAATAATTTTATTATTCTATTTCCCAGACCAGATCTGTTGCTTCTCGATGGTGAGTTCTGTTTATTTAATTAAAACATTTTTTTATGGAAATAAGTTGTGAAACAGACTATAATAAATTTGATCTTTTCACAAGTTGTATAACAACAAAAGCAAATTTCTCTAAATTGCAAGTAAATTGATATTTATGTTTCCTAAATTAAATGGTTGAGTTAACAACAAAAGAGTTGGAACTTACAATATTGATTTCAAATTCCATTTCTGAACACTCCGTTCATTGAGGAGAGATAACTTATGTCAGGGAATCAAGGAAAGGTGAAAGACTGTTTTATATATTCCTTTTAACAGTTTAAAAGTATAAGAATGTTTTCTGTATTATTATTTAAACAAATTATTATCCCTCACCATTTCAGAACCTACAAACATGTTGGACATGAAAGCAATTATATGGCTAGAGAACTATCTACAGGTATGAATTTTTCAAAATGCTTTGTACTTGTTTATACTCGTAAAGTACAATCCTTGGTCGCCTTTCACAAAGTCACTTTACTAATCTTTACTGACACTCAAATTCTTGTATAATTGCTAAGTTGACATTGCACTATGTTTGTGTTGTGAGAAGAGAAACAAAGAGACTTTCCGTCAGAATGACAACATTGTATCATATGTTAAATGTGGTTAAATGTGGAAGATGCCTTGTCAATCCATATTTTAGGAACAGGATTAGATCCTGAAACTAATAATGAAGTGATGGATCCAGGAATTTGGAAGGGGTAAAATTTCCTATTTAAAAAGGGCAGGGGCATTGTCGTATGGTCCAGTCCAACTTTAATGAACATTTTCAAGAAGTGGTGGGAGTGGGAAATCCTTAGAACTACACTTATATGGTGATGTCTTTATGTTAGAACATCTCAGCCCCAACTTCAATTCCGCAATCCCCCCCCACCCCCTTTTTTATTTAAATATCTCTTCCATTCCCCCCTTGATTTTCTTTTTGTGGGTAGATGTCTCCTGAAGGTTCAATATGCCAGTCTTCTTATGGTCGCAAAATGTCATTTTCTATTGTTAACTAATTCCAGAATTGGCAAACAACGATATTTGTGGTGTCTCACGACCGGTTGTTCCTTGATGCCGTGGCAACTGACATTTTACATATACACTCAAAGAGAATAGACTGTTACCGTGGAAACTATGAAGTCTTTCATAAAACCAGGGAGGAGAGATTGAAAAACCAACAACGAGAATACGAGGCTCAAAAGCAATATAGGGACCATATACAGGTAAAAAATGTATATTTCAGGGTTTTTTTTATTTGTTATTGTTGCAAATATTTTTAAAAGTACCACAATCTGGAATATTATTATTGATTTTAGGTTAAAACTTAAATTATCGTTTATTTGCAATATTAAAAGTTGAAGAACTCATTCTTTCATTACTTATGTTATTTCTTCATGTCCTTGACCTGAATTGTGACACTTACTTTTCCCAAATTACTTAAAAAAGAAGTGATTAGTTTTGGCTTTGTCTTAGTCTAAAGGTAAGTTTCTTCATAGTTTAAGGTATATCAAAAACAAGTGTTAAGTGACTATATTTCACCTTTTTTGGTTGCAAAGTTGCTATTTTAGCTTAAAATACTCAATACTCAAGTGTCTGACTTAGTGATGTAACCAACAAACTAGACATGGTTTCATTAATACCCAGGTGAAGTAGAATGTCTTCACTTATATCCTATTGCTTTTCCAGGTGTTCATAGACCGGTTCCGCTACAATGCCAACAGAGCGTCTCAAGTACAGAGCAAACTTAAACTTCTAGAGAAACTGTGAGTTTGTGTTTAGTCTCAGTTCTGGATTTATTGACCATGCATTGAATTAATGGCATGGTTTTCATAAGAAATTTGAAAGGAACATCCTGATACATCAACACATTTGTATCTGCAGGTTTCTGATAATTCCCTCAATTGATGCTACTAACTCATGATATATGTCATTTCATTTGCTGGTTTTATATTTATAATGATATGAAACATTTGGCTTGATGGATTCAGAATATTGTATGAGCTCTGCGAGGGCGGGATAGTGCAGTGGTTAGCACGTTCGGCTTCGGATCAAGAGGTCTGTGGTTCGAATTCAGGGGTTAAGCAACTTTGTCTGCAGTAGAGAACTTTTCTACACGCCGTTAAGTTTTAGGTGCAGTGCTACACTGAATTTCAATGCAGCACCATCCATGGTTCGCTAGTTCCAGCCAATGCACAGCCACAATGGTGTTGCGGGCTTTCTCCCAGCAATAATGCTTGTGGCCGCGATATAAGTGAAATACTCTTGAAAGCGGCATTAAACCCCATATCACCTCACCTATAAGTTCTGCAGATACAAATACACTAGTGTAGCAGGATGGTGTAAGTATTTTCAAATTTTCTAAACTGTTATCGTCTGGTTCTTTCTTAATTTTCTTATAAAATTTATTTCTTCTGTTTCAGACCTCCATTAGTTCCTGTACACAAAGAGGCTGATGTTATAATGAAGTAAGTGAAATTTATTTTTCTTACTTTATTCATTTAATTGTAGAATTAAATGATTTGAATCTTCTGTGTCCATTTACATTATCGGTACATATAAAGATTAGAATTAAGCTTCAGAAATTCAAATATGAATCTTAATAATAGAATCAAATAGTTTTTAACGCATTTTCTTCATATACTTTGTTATTCTTCATCAGGAAACTGTAACTGTTGTTACCACAAGTGTTTCTCTCCATTTAACACAGGAAATCAATGACAGTCATGAAATAATTTAACATTTATGTCTCCGCGTTCCTGATTAAGGACCCTTAAAGATAAAACTGGTTTCATTAAATTGCCCAACATGTCTTTAAAAAATTTTTATGTGGTCTTCAGATTTCCCGAGTGTGAGAAGTTATCTCCTCCTATCCTACAACTAGATGAGCTCAAGTTCTACTACAACAAAGACCGTGTGATCTTCAAGAGTATATGTATCAACGCTAATATGGATTCCAGGATATGCATAGTGAGTAGTGGGTACCCACAAAAAAAAAAATTGACAATTTCCGAGGAATTTATTTCTAAGAATATTGCCTCTACTTGTATACAAGCTTTTTCTGTCGTATCGTTTTGATAAGACACTCAGATCATTGTTCGAAGGAAACCCTGAATGGATCGAGGTTGTATCCCAGTAGAGGTGATACTTATTTCTCCTAAAAGAGCTGAGTTCAATAAGGCTGAGATTTCATATGACACAATGGTTTCCAAATGTGATGAAATCACCCATCCAAAAAATCCGGATGACTCTAATCTAGGTTTAATTAATCAAATTGTTGCCTGAAAGAGTTACAAATTAGAGTGGATGTAAATTGGGTTTTGTCCATACTTAATAAATATTTTTATACACGTGTTTGTAATGGTATAAACCATGTCTTGATATGAGATTTTCTTAGGAGCAGAGCAGACATTATCAAGAAGCAATTAGGGAATCACGACAGTTATTGTTGGGTTTAGGAGAGCGGAACAGTCAGCATGCTTTTATTTGAAGAAGTGTAGTATTTATCAAGAAGGGGAATATGGGATTTTCATTACAGTAAATCTTATGTGACCCATTATTTCTACTAAGAAGTTTTACATAATTTATTTTTTCTTCCAGGTCGGTGACAACGGTGCAGGAAAGACAACTCTATTGAAGATATTACGTGGTGAGATAGAACCAGTGAGTGGTTTCAGACACGCTCATCGGAACTTGCGTATTGGCTACTTCAGTCAGCATCACGTTGACCAACTGAGCATGGAGGTCACGTCCGTGGAGCTGCTGGCCGAGAGGTTTCCAGGTGAGATATGGTGTTTATGTAAATGGTGATTTCTTCTGATTTTCAATAATTCTAAAATTTGCTTACTTCAGACAATGAACTCATCATGAAAACTACTGTCACAGAGGTAAATCTTTGAGCTTGAACCCCCATCTCAGCCTCTTCCCTTTGGAAATATTGAAAAATATTAGAAAAAAAATCCAATGTAAATCCAGGCTGGACTCTGTGATTTGATTTGGATTTTACCTTATCTTACTGCTGATTAACTGGTTCAGTCAAACAACTTGGTATTGGCATCATTTCCATAGACAAACTTTCTGAGATGTCCGAGTGAGAAGCTAGTTGTTGGTGATTTGAACATGTATTCAATATATAACTTATTTTACGTGATGTTGCTGCTGAGTAACTGGTTGAGGAGGAAGTTCATAGAACTAATCGCCAGGAGATGTTTTGACGAGATCTTGTTTCCTGGACATAGTGATTTGAAGTTGTTTAACTTGATTTACTTGTTTGCGTGATCTTGTTGATGAGTTCAGTCGGTCAACAGGAGAAGGAGAAGATGTTCATAGAACTACTGGCAAAACCTTTCTTGAGGAAAAATCTTATTTCCTGGACTAAGTGATATGGAATTAGTCAATTTCTATAACTGTTCTTGCATCTAGGTAACTGGTTCAAACTATCGACTATTGTAGGGTTGTTTCCTCTTATTGACTGCTAATTTCCATTAGATTGTGATTGTTATGGAGTGCCCATTTTCTCTGTTCTTTTAAGTTATTGTAAATTGAAAAGGTTTTTACCACTACATTTTCAGTGTTAAAAAGTCATTGATATGAGGATTTTTTTAGTGTGACACCACTACATGGTGTTCAAACCAATTTTGTTGTTAATTTTCCAGTTACCTGGGATTTTGACAGAATTGTTCATCTGTTTGTTTTATAGAACTGAAACTTGAGATATAATATAAAAACTTTATTGGATTTAAGGGAAATCATCTGAGGTATACAGAAACCAGCTTGGCTCGTACGGAGTGTCGGGAGAACTTGCAACTCGTCCAGTCTCATCTCTATCAGGAGGGCAGAAGAGTCGTGTTGCCTTTGCAGTCATGAGCTTAGCCAAGTGAGTTAGTCCTCATCTATCTTCTTTATCATTTTCCTCCTGTTAAATTTTCATTTAAGTGCCAAAAGAAGTTGACTGGTCAGATTGCAGGAATAATGTCCTGCTATTTAAGTAAATGTTCTTGGATTGGCCTGTCTCAAAGGTTAGGCCAACCTACTTTAACCAACCTTGTGAAAGGTGTAAGTTACAAAACTGGAAAAAAACTCAAAATATAAAAAATTTATTATTAAGAAATACCCATAACTACCTCTTCGGCCATCTTGGATTACAACTTTAAAACCTTTTGATTCCAAAATTTTTTTCTCAAAGGCTTTAAGGTGTTTTTGATTTGGAACTGGATGATTAAGAAGAGTGTCTAATGTGATAGATTTTTTAAAAATTCAGTAATTTTGTCAGACAGACTAAATCTGAAATGCTTGTCAATCTTTTCAGTCCCAATTTCCTCATCCTTGATGAACCTACCAACCATTTAGACATGGAGACAATAGAAGCACTCGGTGACGCTCTCAATAAGTTCAAGGTTGGTACTGTGTTTCATGACTTATGAAAAACTGAATAAGAAATAAGATTTTGACAAAGGTTTTTACTAAGGTAATGAAAAAAAGACCTTGATAATCTCATTATGGTATTTTAAGGTGTTTTAGGTCATTGTCTAAAAATAAAAAAATTACATTTTTGTTACAACTTCAGCATGATTAATCAATAAGTCAGGCAACTTTTCAAATCTCAAAGAATTTTTGAAAACAGTTATGAATCAGGTGAAGCATTTTGATATGCAAACAGGAAACGGTGTTATTTAATCATAGTATCAAAGGAAAAACAAATTGATATTTTTTGTCAGCAATAGATAAAGATGATCTTTTTCTTGCAGGGTGGTGTGATACTCGTATCCCATGATGAACGCTTGATCCGTAAGGTGTGCAAAGAATTATGGGTAGTGAAGGACAAGAATGTGGTTTCACTGGAGAACGGAATTGACGAGTACAAAGAACTAGTCAACCAGGAACTCCAAGCACAGGGAGTTTAGGAACAAAGCAGATCTGTGATAATGCAAGCTTTATTGCATGGAACCTTGTAAAGCACATGCTGTGTACTGCCTGGAATTCCTGAGTTCTCTTCAGGGATTTCTTGAAAACTGGTTTCTGATTCCTCGCTGTGAAAGAAGAAATTTGTCAGTTCGACAGTTCTGATTGTGGATTATGAAAGAAGAATTTACAAGGACATTATTCTTTGATTTGAATATCTAAATCTGGCATGGATGAAATTCATGATTCCTCCTTTTTTATGTGGATTCCATTTGTTGGAATTCAGAATGTCAATCAAATTGTGTAATTTGTTACATTTAAGATGTAACTTCAATCATGCAGATAAAAATTCTCAAATGGAATTCAAATGATGTCCATTTGAACTTGCTTGATAACTTTCTTTTTGTTAGACACAATTTTGAATTATATTTCATCAGATATTTCTATTTATGATAAGATTTTAATTTTATTCAAAATCCAACATTTCATTTCTTAATTTTGAACCGCCTTATGAGAATACTTTGATGGCTATAAACTCTTCCGTATGTGTTCAGTTGAGTTACTGTTAGTCTTAGAATTATATTCTGGAAGTCATTGATGATGATTTTAAAGTAAAATCTTTGCCATTCAACTTTTAGAAAATCAAAACCAGTGATTTACTTAATGATAACGGGGTCTATACTATGTACAGTTTTAAGGACAAGAAAACCATATTATAACAAAAGTGATGTTTGTTCTTGTATTTTGATGATAAAACATAATAACGCAACAAAGGCAATATCATAATTGGTTGGATTTGAGTGACAGGAAATACATTTTGTTCAACATTAAGTTTTTGGATTTAAAATGAGCAATCTGGTTGAAACTATATGTAATGATCCGTCAATACATCTAGAGAATTACTGATTGAGGTCATGTTAAGGTGACCTTTTGACGAAGTTTGAACCGACCAATATAATGAGAATAGGAAGTCAGCTTTCAACCATTCAAGCCCGAGTTTCTTTTGCATCTTGGCTAATGTCACATTCTGACGTTTACCATACGTTTGTCTATATTTATCCTTAAAAACCTTATTTTGTGATTATTTGACCCAATTTGTTGATTTACTTTTGTTCAAATTAACACAAAAACACACAACTATTCCGTCAACAATATCTGCACAGAATTGATGCTGTCATATGTTTCAAAACAATTCTGAAAAATATGTCAGGGCACTTCAATATCCAACCGTTAATCTTCATAACTAATAGGCAAATCAAAACACGTGGTCAGCCATTTTCTATTTATTACCCACAAGGCAATTGGTACAAAAAAGGCCGGAAAATAGATTCTCGTTAACCGGGCCAAACACATAAATTAAATAAAGTAAAAATACGGGCATATTAGTGCTATCTTCTTGACAGCCGCCCCCAAATTTGGCACAAATTTGAAATATAAAAGTCCTCAGTAAATGGTCATCAGCATGAAATACAATAAAGTCTTTGCATTAAATCATTTTCAACTGCATAGTTCTGTCACATATTAGGCGGTCATCTGCGCTGGACAAGTCTATGTTACTTAGTCATCAGGGCACTCAGGGAGCCGGATAAGTCTACAAACAGGCCTGAGGATCCGCTGCTCACCGACCTTTACAGTGGCCGCTCTAACCCTACCATCAACCCCTGGGAAAATTTCACTAACCCTGCCAACTTGCCATGCCGACCTAACACTCTGTGGATCCAAGATCATAACCACATCACCACATCCAATGTCCTTATGGTCCTTTCGGTCATTCTGCCATTTCTGCCTCAATTGGAGCTTTGGTAGGTAGTCACGAATGAAATGTTTCCAAAAGTGATCTGCAAGGACTTGACTGTGACGCCACCTGCGGCGACTGAGTATCTCGTCTTCCGGATACACAACCTGTGGCATAGAACTGTCTCTTCGACCGTTCAGGAGTACATTTGGAGTCACTGGGTCAATGTCACTCACATCCGAGGATACATAACTCAAGGGCTTTGAGTTCAAAATTCCTTCAACTTCAGCCAGTACCGTCTGGAGTACAGGTTCTGTGACATTTTGTTGTCCGAGGGCAACTTTCAATCCATACTTCACTGATTTTATTTCTCTCTCCCATACACCTCCAAAGTGTGGAGCACTTGGAGGATTGAACTTGAAGTTGATCTTCTGTTTGGCAAGTTGTGTTGTCAGTGAGGGCACCATCACTTCCCATGCCTCACTAAGTTCCTTCATCCCTCCTTTGAAGTTGCTCCCATTGTCGGACCAAATCTCAAATGGTTTCCCACGACGTGCTATGAAACGTCGTAGTGACATCAAGTAGGCATCGGTGTCCATTTTGTCAAGCAGATCAAAGTGAACTGCCCTAGTAGTCATGCACTTGAATATGATACCCCACCTTTTCTCCGAGCGCCGTCCAACTTTCACATGCATTGGTCCAAAGCAATCTGTTCCTGTGGAATAAAATGGCGGTTTGAAGAGTCTCAATCGTGAAGGGGGCAAATCTGCCATCTTCGGGACTTGTGGATTTGCTCGCCATTTCCTACATACTGGGCATTTTCTCTGATGGGACCGAACTGCTTCTCGTCCTCGCAAGATCCAGTAACTGCGGCGAATTTCGGCAAACACACGCTCTGCTCCACTGTGTAACAAGTCATGGTCATATTTGCTGATGAGCAGGCGGGTTATCGGGTGTTTGGGTTCAAGAACAATGGGGTGCTTGGTGTCATCTGGAAGTTCTTCAGAGCGGCGTAGACGTCCTCCAACGCGGATAAGTTGGTCTACCTTGTCAAGCATAGGGTCAAGCTGTAGTAGTCGGCTTTTAGAAGGCAATCTGTCACCTTTCACAAGGGATGCAAAGTCATCAGGAAAACATTGCAACTGAACTTCACGCAATAACTGCATTTCCACTCTTTTCCGATTTTCAGCAGTCTCGGCCGCCCCGTCAGAACCCTCCATGGTTTTGGTCACAAGTTCGTCCCAGGTTGCACATTCAGCTGGATCAACAATCTTCAGGTTTGATACCATTACAGTAGCACAGAACGTTGATCTTAGTTCAGTGCTGTCATTACTTGTGTACGGACTCTCCTTTTTGGGCCACTGCTGATGTGGCAATGACAAGAAGGTTGGACCTAGTTTCCAACGTGTGTCCTTGCTGAGTTCAGAGAGTGTTTTCCCTCGAGTGACGTCATCTGCGGGGTTGTCCTTAGTGTCCACATAGTGCCACTGTGTCACGTTAGTCAGGGTTTGAATCTCTGATATCCTAGTTCCGACAAAGACCTTGTATCTACACGACTCGGAGTGCAGCCATGTCAACACTGTGGTGGAGTCGCTCCAGAGAAACACATTGGCAATTGGAAGGGTAATTTCTTTCTGAAGCACATTGGCGAGTTGCGCACCTGTCAAAGCCGCACATAGTTCAAGTCTTGGAATTGATTGTTGTCGTTTTGGTGCTACTCTGGATCGGGATTGAACGAAACTCACATATATTTGTCCACCTGCAGTCTCAGTTCTCAGGTAGGCAACTGAGCCATACAACCTCTCAGAAGCATCGCAGAATACATGGAGTTCTCTGGTTGCACCTTGTGGGTCAACATGCCATGGTGTGTAGCACCTAGGTAGTCGGATGTGCACGATATCCTTCAGTTCATTTTCCCAAGCTGTCCAAAGGTCACGTAGGGTTCCTGCTTCTAGCGGTGCACTCCAGTCCCTTTTCTTGTTCCAAAGTTCCTGAACGATACACTTAGCTCGTGCAGTGTATGGTGCAATATACCCAAGCGGGTCATATTGGCTGGCCAGAATGCGGTAGATAACTCTCATTGTCAGACATTCATATGGTATCTCTTTGCACTTGAAGCTAAGGTCATCTGCGTCACAATGCCATCTCATTCCGAGGGCACCTTCTGATGGCTGACAATCGTCAAGTGTTAACCATAATTCACAATCCGAGGATCTATCTTCAGGATTCACTCCTGATACCACATCTGGCACATTACTTGCCCATTGTCGAAGATGGAATCCTCCTTCATCAAGCAAGGTACTCATCTGGTGTACAAGAGCTTTGGCTTCGGCTATGGTAGGCACACTCTGGAGGCAGTTGTCAACATAATAGGCATTGGTGACTGATTGGTAGACGTTCTCATTTCCATTCCTATGATCATTCACATGTTTTCTGAGTGCAAAAGTGGCACAACATGGACTACATGTCGTTCCAAAAGGAAGAACTTCCCACTGGTATATATCAGGATCTCGGTCATCCTCTAGGTCTCGCCATAAGAATCGCAGCAAAGGCTTGTCCTTGTCCAGCAGTCTCACTTGGTGAAACATACCTTTAATGTCCCCTGAGATAGCCACTGGGTTCTGTCTAAACCTCAATAGTACACCAAGTAGGGATGATCCAAGCTGGGGACCTGGCAGGAGTTTCTTGTTCAGGTTCTGTCCATCTGCTTCGTATGAACAGTGGAACACAAGCCTGTGTTTGTCATTGTGATGAACAAGGTGGTGTGGGATGTACCAGGACTCTGCGCTGTTTTCTGCTTCATCATTGGAAATCACCTTCACTGATCCTGCTTCAACTAAATTGTGGATAAGTTGATTGTGAACTTCAACTAATTCCGGTTGATTTCTCAAACGTTTCTCAGTCCTTCTCAAGTTTGGCAGCATTGATTCAGCAGTTGCGTGAAACTGTGCACCATCTTTCGTCCAAAGCAGAGGTGTAGCATATCTCATCACTCCATCCACATTGATCCGTTTAGTTTCTGATTCCAGGGTTTGTAAAGCATGTTCATCCTGTTTAGATCTGGTGAAGTCCTTAGTACTGTAAGGCAAGACATCCATTTGCCATAGCCTTTCTACATCCTGGTGAAAGTCACTGAAACTGGGTACCTGGTTAATGAAGAAGCTATGTTGTTCTTCCATCTGACAGGCTGTGTGAGCTGGACCTTGTAGAGACCATCCAAGTTTGGTGTGCACTGCTACTGGTGTTGAAGGTGGTCCAAAGATGATTGGTTTATCTGGCACAATCAATTCAGTACAGTCTGATCCTATCAGAATCACAGGCTTCACTTTGTCAATCACTGGCAAGGATGGGTGACGAAGGTGTGGCCATTTGTCCTTGAGCTCCTCAGTAGGGTACGAATATTCGGACAAGGTCAGTTTGTCAGAAGCAAATGCTCCTCTGACCGAGAATCTTGAATTCGGGTTATTTCTCGGAGAAATTTCAAGGTCGACACTTAATCCTTCACACATGAATGGTTCTCGTCTGATTGTAGTCAACAGGATCTTATCCTTTCTTTTGTTGAGTCCTAATTGCTTCACAATTGGAGCCATGAGCATGGTCCTTTGAGATCCATCATCTAGAATAGCATGAGCGTCCATACAACTGTCATTGGGTCCATGAAGTGTAACTTCTACAATCTTCAGCATCGTCAAGTATGGTCTTGAGGGTTGATCAATGTAAGCAGAAGATTGTTCCAACTTCGTACAGAAAACTTTCTGTTCTGTATGGCTGTTGGCGTCATGAAGAATAGTAAGATGAAGTTCATTACAAGCATGACATGGTTTCTTCAAATTACAGTCTTCCATCTTATGTTTGCGACCACACTTTCTGCATCTCCCATTCAACCATTTCAAGATGGCATCAAGATTCATTTTCTTGATCTCTTGGCATGAGCTAAGGTAGTGATCCGATGATTCACACTTCGGACAATATCCTTTTGAGGCTGTTTCAGGTATGTCTTTCTTTAGAGATTTCTTGGGTTCCGAGGGAAGAGGTTTAGATTTCCCAAAAAATGCTGCTGTGGGAGCATGTGATCGTTTACTGTAATGAGGTTTCATCTTGTCTTGTTTCTCATAAGAACTGACAGCATTGTTTGCCATTCTTTTCGCTCGACTCTTGAGTTGTAACCAATCGTTGAAGTTAATCAAATTGTAGGATTCATGAATGTCAAGCTTCAGACAATGCTCAATAAAACCGTCCCTCATGCCAGGTGCTAACTTGATTAGCAACCTGTCAACGTGTGAGCCACAGTTCAGCTCTGATCCACCTTCACCTTCAAGTGATCTTAGCATTCCCACAAGCGACTGGACCGCTAATGCTAAGTTGTCAAATCCGTCACTGTCACCTGGACGAATGGCTGGCAAGGCCAGGATTGAACCAAGTTCGCTCTGTATGAGTTGTCGGGGTTGGCCATACTTCTCCTGTAACGCTTGTAATGCCATAGTGTAAGGGCAGGTTTCATACATGTATGATTCGGCTAACGTCTTTGCCTTTCCTCCTAATTGACCCATTAACACCTGGTACTTGTATCTTTCATCCAGATGGGGGTGGATGTTGACTAGGTGCTGTAACGCCATCTTCAATAGGGCAAAATCACGCTCACGTCCATTGACAAAGGTAGGCAAAGATGGTTTAGGGATACCATAGGATGAAGAGATTAACAATTCTGTCATATTTGGCATGGGTGGCTGAACCTGAGGTACAAATGGTGGTTGGGTAGCATAAGGGGCATACATGGTATTTGGCACAGTACTTGGCACGGTACTTGGCATGGTATATGACATAGTGTTTGATGAAACCCTATCAGTGAGATTTGGCACCTGACATGGAGTATATGGCATAGTATATGGACTTGGCATTGAAGAATAAAGAGGCATAGTGGAGGAAGGCATGTGGTTGGATGTGTTAGGCAAATAATCAGTCTGATTCAATGGCATGGCATCTTGGGAAGACACAGTAGGTTTGGCAGGCATGGCATGCTTGGACGGGGAGGTAGGTTGGGAAGGCATAGTAGATTGGGAAGGCATAGTATGTTTACTATTAACAGTAACAGGGGTCTCAACATCATGCTTACTATTCTCCTCAGTTTTAACATGCACACTGTCCCTAGTCGGGGAGAAGGCAACACTTTTGTGTTTAGGCACTAATGGGGTTAATTCCCAGGGGTTTTCATCTTTAACAATGTTCGAAATTAATTCTGCTTCCAGAAGTTTCCTCTCGGCCTCACGGATCTTCCTTTTTCTTTCCATGTCTCTTAAAGGAACCATTCGAGCGGCTTTCATCCGCCATCTTGAAATGTTAGTGTTGCGAGAAATCTGCATTGCGAGAAAATGCTGTATTAAGCTAAATCATTGACAAAATTAAGAAATAACAAATAGATTGATAGAAGAGCGGCATATTTACAAATAATTCATAATGAAATTTGTCAGTTACGACAATGTTTTGTCGTAGTAATGCATTCCACATTCGTAGCTCCGATGATTGGCTTCATTTCACGAAGTTTTTCTTTTTTGATCGATACACTTGATTCTTTGTCAAATTGTTAAATCTTGAACAACTGAAAGGTTTACCTCGTGTACATATTTGAAATTAAGTGTGAAAAGAATCATGTAAAAATCATATATATTTGTTAACAGGAAAGTCCTCCTGAATTTCGTTTCCACAAAAAATACCCCGCTCGAATGGTCCCTTTAACTGCTGCTCACGACGTTGAGCAACTTCTCTCTCTACCTTCTCTGTTTTTCTTCTAAGTATTTCTGATTCTTTATCCAGTTGTAGTCGAGCGTCAAACGCTACATCTTCAAGTTTCCTAATTTCATGATCAATAATCCTTTCTTCCTCCGATTTAAGACGCATTTCGTCTAACTCGGCCTGACGTTTAAGTCTTTCAACTTCGGCGAGCTGCCGATCACTCATCCGTGACCGAATAGATGATTGTCTTGATACACGACTGAGGCGAGTATTCTCTGACGCACCTGATACATGAGACGTAGTGATCAGTTCAGGGTCTTCTACTGCAGAATCTGTCATGTATCTATCCAAAACATAATCGGATAGATATGCTGGTCGTTGCCTCTCGCGAGACGAAAACCGAACACCTCTCTCGGCAGGCAGACGAATGTCATCATTCTCACCCCTGTCAACACTGGCAGCGTTCATCGTCAATAGTAACTGTAGGCTAGGCCTATCATCCGCTTCGCGGGACCATGAAAAATATGTCAGGGCACTTCAATATCCAACCGTTAATCTTCATAACTAATAGGCAAATCAAAACACGTGGTCAGCCATTTTCTATTTATTACCCACAAGGCAATTGGTACAAAAAAGGCCGGAAAATAGATTCTCGTTAACCGGGCCAAACACATAAATTAAATAAAGTAAAAATACGGGCATATTAGTGCTATCTTCTTGACAATTCGCTGCGATACATCGGTAACATTCATGGGTGCAATGCTGCACTGAATTTCAGTGCAGTACCACCCATGGATGGCTAGTTCCAGCCGATGCTCGCAGGTTTCACTGCAATGCATAGCCTGCATAATACTAGCAGCCGTTATATAAGTTAAATACTATTGAAATCGACTTGAAATCCCCCCACCTCGGTAACATTCGGATTTTGTTATAGAGGTGCTCTAGAACGTCGAAACAATTGCATTGACCTGCGATTCAAAGAGCTGGACCAGCTTTCGTTTGATTGGCTGATGTTTGCACATGTGCGATACGGAATAGAATATGATTCTCTAGATGCAATATCAGACTTAGGACATTTTAAATTACAGCTAGTTTTAACTAGATTGTAAAATGAGGAAACGCTCGCATGTTCTCAGTGCAACTTTGAACATTGGCTTTGATTGTTTATATTCTTTCTTTTCCTCTCAACTACACTTGTCCTGTCATACCATTCTTAGGTGAAGTCAAATTGAGCCATAAAAATAACTGCACTCTACTGGAATGTATCATATAGGGGTTAACCAAATCAGTTATTTCCGACCAGGTTACTTACTTACCAAATTTTACTCTTATTTGACTAAAAAACGTCATCAGTAAGTTAAATACCTGCTGTTTTTCCAAAATAAATTACACACAATATTGGTTTAACTTCACACAGAGGCTGTAACTTAAGTGTGAAAACCTGTTATAAGACACTGGAAATTTTTTAACCTTTGCAATACATGGTCACAATTGTGTTGTTTTCAGCATCAGTGATGTGTGAAATAAGTTTTGGAATGGCATAAAACCTGTAAATAAAACTCACTGCCACTTAGAATGAGAATGCATTTCTACAGATTGTTATTTTGAAATTCTTGTGGTAACAATCATGGTAAGCTAGTTCCAGCCGGAGTGTTCAGTATTCAATGTAACAGAGTTTTAAAACAGCATTAAAACTTTATCATTTCCTTTCAAATGCATAGAATGAGGACTCTTGTTAACTGTTTGCCTATTGCCTCTGTTTAGCCAGTGGCCTTACACAGTCTGATTAAAGTATTTTGAAATTTTCATTCCTTGGAGCATGGTCGATTTTAAACTGACCTTGCCTTTGTTCACCCTCAGCCATATATTTATTGAAAAGGTAAGAAATGGGTTTTTTTTTAGTAATACAGAATTTAAAGAATTTCTTTCTTAAAAAGCTCTAAGTAAAAACCTGAAAATAATCCAGCAGGTGAAAGGTTAATAAGTTATGATTCCTGCAGTTTAACCATTCAGAAATGGAACTTGTAAATCAGCAGGTGTGTCTGTGAGTGTGCATGGAATTTATTTCTAATTGTGCCATATCCTAATGTTCATAAATCATTGTTTATTTTGTCACCTAGAAGCAGCTATTTTGTTGATTTTATTTCTTGAAGGTTAAAATGCGAAATAACTGTTTTTCTCAACAAAACTTAAACCATTGCTTTGAACCTTATGTTTTATTTACAATAATGAGATTTCAACTTGATGATCTATGACAACACACAAGTGAATGAATAAATAATTTATACTATACAAATACAAATTTGTTCTTATCCTTCAAGAGAAAAATGCCATGTGGTACTTGAGTCAGAATGGTTGAGAAGTGTTCTCGTGTGTCCTTGATGAAGTTGTGAGAGACATTGACATCCTATGACATTGCTGATGTTTTTACAAAGTTCAGTTTCAGAGGATAACTTTTGCATGTAATTTAATGAGATTGTAGTTGAACTTGAAATTCTCGTAATATAATATTGCCAAATCGGTTCCTTGACCGTCTGATGAAGGCATCCATTTTCTGACACTTCTTTTCTGCCAGAATCGCAGTGATCAGACTGAATCAAAGGCAATTTCAATATAGATCGTCTGAGGTTTGGGGAAATTACTTGGGTTCAAATATTTACTTTGGGATCGTTCTGAAAAAGATCAAACGGTGAACCTGAATGTGCCAATGAGAGATCGGTATCTGCTGCTATTGGTCAGAAGTTCTCGGTTCTGTCTATATGGAACCATAAGTAAATTGAAATAAATAATGAAAGACCAATTTAAGCTTGATAGATTCATGTGTAGCAGACGAGTTGGGTTATTCAAAGCCCATTGGTGATCGTATATCGCGGTGGCAAGGTCATGGGATAGTGAAGTCGGTAATTCGAATCAGATTGCATTTGCATCAATATGATGAGCACAACAAGATATATAATTTTTATGCAAGCTCAGGAAAAGTTTTGCCCTGTTACCTAAGTTGCTATCGGCCTAGCATTTCGAAGCTCTCTTAGTGCTAAGATAGTCGTAGAGCAATGTTAATTGATGGTTCTTACGACTATCTTTGTGCTAATGGTTTGAAATCTAGGCCCAGGAGTCTGCAAGTGTTAATCTTTTAAATATAATCCTGATTACTCAAAGTGTTCAGCTAAGACGAATTTGCTTCAAGTTGAAACTATCTTTTACTGGATACGAAACTTCACCTTTTAAAACAATGTGAAGCCAATATCGTGATAATAATGCAATGTTGCACAATATTTAATGCATCTTTTCAAAATAATAATAACAATATGAATTTTGATGCTAAAAAAGTAAGAAAACGAAGATCACCAGGGTATGTACAGTAAACAGTTTAAAAAGACACAGATGAAGTCAACTCTAATGCGTAACTTGGTCAACGCCAAACATAATCAAACCGGAAGCGGAAAGCCAAAGAGTCTGACATCTGATATGCTTAGACAGTGAAAGCATGTTGATGCTTGTCAGGCGACAATGAGAGTGTCAACCATGCAAGTTTTCAAGTCAAATATAACGATAGCAGTCCCATAAGCAGCTGCAGTGGCGCAAACGCAGTCGAAAACAACTGGATCGACAACCCATGTGAGGACAGTCGTCTCACGAGTGAGTCTACGTCGGACTTGAATGCCAAAAGTTAGGTAATTGGCACCATAAGCCAATAGATGACCATGAGTTACAGGCCTCTGTGTGAAAACAATTTACAATATTGTTGAACCATTATAGACTTAGCTGTGGGTGTAAATTTAAAAACGATCATACATTTCGTTTCGCTTTTAAGATGTTATGGAAGTGAACCGAATCGTCAGGGTGACTTTACTTTTGCGATTCGGTAGTCTATATAATTCATGTTTAATTACAGGCTATAAAGAGCCAATTGCCTGGAAATTTTGCTGGAAAACGTATAAGCAAACATGTTACTACACAAGCATTCCAAAAACAGTCAATTATTAAGAGCACTATGGTGGATTCGCGGTTTACGGCGGTTTTCATTTCACGGGCAATTACTCAAAACAGATTTAAAGGGAAAGTCGAACCCTGAACCTTCCGCCCCTGTCCGCCACTGTTCGAAGAATTGAATTAACAAAACCTTAACCAAACCAAAAATGCTCAAATAAGATTTCAATCTTATCAAATTCCTGCTATTAATCTTCGTAAGAAGCCCCCATCGATTCGAAAGTAAAGAAACAACACGGGTTGAGCCGAGTTTTATTTTAAATAATGATTAAATCATCGACAACCAGATCTAATTTGTTGAAATCTGTAAGCCATTTTCAAAATCGTTTGAAGTCATCCGAAGCTTGTTTGAGAACTCAGGGGTTTGTTTGACAACCACTGATTAAAGTGTTGGAGTCGAAAGTTTGAGCAATCGTCTTGTAAATAGAAACCTTCGACTTCACTCAGTCCATCATCTCAGATTTAATTGACAGAAGCATTCTATTTATCTCACTGACCTGTGCAAACTTTATTGTTAAGATTCTTATTTACATTTAGCAATTAATGATATACTATTTTTGGGCATACAAAAAATGAACTAACAGCAAGGCTCAGAAAAAATTGACAGATGTCAGTAGCTTGAAAGTGTCTAATTTAACTCGTTTAATCCTTCTTAACTCTTAAAATCAAGGATCAATTCAATCCTACAGATTCAGAAAATGGTCATCTAAATTAAATCTGATCCAGTATTCATGAGTTGTCATCTTCTGTCAGTGATTAATATAATTGCTGCAAATGGTCTCGCCCACATATTTCCCTGGTAATTCATTCTTGCAGGACTTTGACTTGTTCTTAAAATTCGTTGTTTTAATTCACCCAAATTATAGATTTTCCATTAATTATAGAAATTATAGAAATGAAAGGAATGATATTCAGTTGAAAATATTATTACATATTCAACCATAACCGTAAACATCCTATCATCATTGCTTGACAACGACACAAGAAGCTGTGTTCGAAACGTCGCTTTCTTAGAATAAAGAAGTTTTCATCATATAATTGTTTCTTATCTGATTTCCAATTTCTAGAAATATCACTCAAAGAAAATAACCCTAAACATCTTGACTAAAAGTGACAATGTTAAAGTAAACATTTCATCAGCAATTCGCTTGGACATCGTTCCAAATCCTTTGAACGTTTATTCAGGAACCCTCGCTATGGTTACTGACCACTGATCAAATCCTGCTGACGTAGAGAGAAGTAGAATGAAAAAGAAAGTAAACAGAAGCCATTGAACATACCAATCAAATCTTCCTAATTCAAATCGAAGATTTCCTTGCCTTCAGCCAAAGGTGTCCGATAAACAGGTCAAGTCAGATAAAACTGTGGATAAAATCTTTAAAAAGGCTCAGATTTTTCCTTACTTATTCAACAAAATGCAATTTGAAGTATGAACAATTTAATCAATCCAATAAGCATTAAGACCTATTTATTGGTAGAAAAGCGCGTGTATTTTTCCTCGGATGTTGACTTCTTAGAGATAAACGTGATATTCGAAAGAACGTTATATGTTCTCCATGTCATAAGTTTTGACATCTCGAAATATATATATTGTGTTTTTTTAGAACTATTTGAAAAATATATTTAATCTTTTAGTGGCGAGTCTTCTGAAACACTGTCCATATAACCAACCTGGGCCTAGATTTTCGAAGCTCTCTTAGTGCTAAGATAGTCGTAATCCAATGCTAATGAATGGTACTTACGACTATCTTAGTGCTAAGAGAGCTCCGAAAATCTAGGCCCAGGGTCTTTAAACATGTAAAACTAAATGACATTTTTCTTATTGGAGAAGTGATGGTTTTATATTGATAATACATCTTTTAAGAAAATTTCTATTTCTGATAGTTTATTGTTTTACCCCTCCTTTGTCAAATTCTGAACCCCAAACATAGCAAATCATACATAACGTAACACTAGAAAAGACTTGATTGATGCCACCAGCTTTAATATCTATTTAATTGACATATACCTTTTATTCAACTTATGTCAGCATGGATTTTTAATTTTGTGAATGGCAGTTGCTGTTGACAAGGGTTGCTGTCTTCGCAATCTTTCAAATATTCTGACTTTTATGCTAAATTCGAAGATACAAACTATTTTTCTCATTTATTTCCCGAATTTTCTTGGTTCTTAGATCAAGGTGCCAATGATTTTTATCAGTTACTTCTTATCCTGACGTAACGTGTTCACATTTTCAGCCAGTGTTACCTTTTCATAATTCTAATTAAGTTCGTCATGGCAGAAATTCTTTGACTGGCTGAAAATGTCGAGGTTGGTTTTGGATCGATCACTAATCTAATTTCAATTGACAGGAGTAATATTCAACACACATTTGAAGAAACTAATAATATTAACTTGTTATCAATTGTTTAATTAAGTCTACGTGGAACAAGATTTCAAAATCATTAAAGAGGGCGGGATAGCGCAGTGGTTGACACGTTCGGCTTCGGATCAAGAGATTTTTGTTCTACACGCAGTAAGGTTTGGGTGAAAACTAAGTTACGGAATGATCACAAATTTGCTTGACGGATAATGATTCAGCGTCCTGCTGAGGATATTTTATCGTCCAATGTAATAATATTGAACTTGAATATTGTCTTTAAACCTGATTCCCATGTTTGTCGAACATTGTCCGAAATCCTTGCAGAAACCGCGTATTCTTTAAAAGCTTCACTGACAAAGTCAAGGCAAACCTTGAATAAGCAACTCTATGGGACATCAAATTGAAAACCTTTCAACGTTTATTCAAGAACCCCATTGATGATATCCTGCTGACGTAGATCTTAGGTAGAGACAAACAAAGCAAAGCCATTGAACATACCAATCAAATCTTCTAAAATCAAATTGAAGAAATGAATACTTTCGACCTAGAGGGTCAGAAGCACGTGTCATAATGGATGCAAATATTGTTTCTGAAAAAAATATTTTAAAATGTTTTTTTTTTCAAAGAGCCAACTTTTGTCTTTCAAAATGTCAAGATGATGCATTCCAGAAATATAAAATATTTCGATACAACTCCCACTCGATGTTTTCGATCAAAAGTGTCTGGAGATGTTATGTTGGGTGCCAGTATTGTTTTTTTTTACTTTAAAGGACCAGATGTTACCTCTCAAACTGCCAAAAAATGAGATTAAAAATCATCATATGATTACATTTGATATAAAGTAAACATTTAACATTTCGTAAAGTGCAATGGGCTTTGGACATGGCCATTGTCCATTAAGGTTTTTGCATTTATTTTGAACGTCTTAAAAATATTAGTGCAAAAGAACTGACAGTTCGTAATCATTTTCGTCGAACAATGAAGATAAGAGTCATGCTTCAAATCACAAGTGCATACCAATATTTCGTATATTTACAACGAAACACAGATAATATCTCGACATTACTAACGGTCTGCACCCGATTAACCTACCTCGTAAGTAACTAAATAAATATATGTACGTATTCAGGTTATGAAGTTAATTCTACAAGACAGCAAGTATTTACTGGAACGGTCCATTAGATCTGGAAGCGTGCTATAAAACCTGCAAACGGACATAGATTATGTTGTTGGAGTCAGTTATGTCAAACTTTTTAAATAGTGTTATTTTATGGAGAAGAACTAGTTTGTGATGTATTCAAAAGTATGAAATCCTAAGCCATGTGATATATTCAAAAGTATGGAACTAAGCTACAAAGCTAAAGCTACTGTCTACTCATAGTAAATACCCGTTTTGGATAATGAATAGGTTCAAGTTGTAATTTATGATAGAAAACTTGACAATGACGAGCGCCAATGACTCGAGCGTAATTCTGTAAACTTATTTACAACACAAATATATTTTGACAGAGTAGAGATCAATTAACAAATATTCATGTATATTAGACGTAAACGTTAGTAACATCTATATGGCGGTGTTTATAATAGAATCGAAAACGAGAAAAAAAAATTTGGCATTGACTCCAACAACATGTAATGTAGTAGGGCCTTTAATGAAAGCGATTTAAAAACAAGGATTTTGATCTCCATCACTTTGAAAGATGGTTGAGCTGTGTATCAATTTAGACATTTTATGAAATCATTGACAAGTAACCAAATTCAATTTGTTAAAATTCTGTTTAACATTTTCAAAATCGTTTGAAGTAATCCGGATCTGGTTTGAAACCTCTGAGAACTGTATGATGAACGTTGGCTGAAATGTTGGAGTGGGAAAGTGATCGATCTAATTCTTAACAGAAGCCTTTGAGCAGTCCATCATGTCAAATTGATTTGACAATTAAATTTTATTCAACTGATAAGCTTGTACTAACTCTATTAAGCGAAATCTGTGATTGACATTTGCGATCCGAAAACAATCACATACAATTTTGGCAATGCAAGTCCACGAACAGTATAGATTATTATGAAACACATTAATGCTGGTATTTTCAAAAATGAAAATATTCCTGAGAAGTCTTATCATTCAGATATTCATTGACAGTTTAAAAATTATTTTCACACTGCATGTATCTCGCAATTTATTTTCTCAGAAATTATTGTTATCATCAATTTGATTTGAGGTTTTAATTCACAGAAATCTTATATTTACATAGATCTATTAGCTGATTTAAAAAAGCAGGGACATTTGAAAATGATAAACGAATGTTATGCAAATGACAAAAAGGTAATCATTGTGCAAAGTACAGCAAGTTAACACAAAACACTCAATTGTTTGCAATCATTCTGAATTTTAATCTAAATCATAGGGGCGATCGTCAAATAACTCGAGAGATTTGTCGAGAAGTTTTGGTTTGCATACTATGTATCAACGATATAGTGACACTCTTTTGAGCTTTCTGCTACAGTTTGATGTTCATTTATCAAAGAGCTACAGGAGAAAGGAACATCACTGTGAAAACGGAAACCACTGAACATGTTATAATCTCAATCTAAATCTTATCACTTATCAAAATATCTTTGAAGACATATTCATACACTGAGGCTTATTTTCAGTTTTGTTCATTTGAAACAATTACCCTAACAAAATGACAACCACTTGGCTCAAAACCGTATCATGGTGTGGTGGTTTGCGTGCTTCAGAGACCCTGAGAGCTCTGCCAGTCGGGGCTAACAAGCTTCTAATGGGGCACCCAAGATGGACAGGTCGAGGGGTCCAAAATTTGAATCGTTCTAAAACCTGCCGTCTTTCTCACACTATGCCCCTCTTTCATCTTATCCTTTAAAGTGACACAGATTATTTTTTATTATTTCTTATGTGGCTTAGATAAGAACCAAAATACCATATGTCCTCCGTTGAGTTCTAATCGTCCCTCTAAAGATACATTTTTATTGCTAAAATGCCAAAATTATGATATTTTCTTGTTTTCAAAGATTTATGAAATGTCACAAAGACGAAGTATTGCGTCCAATTTACATTTATAGTAGTTAAATGACCTACTGAACACTACCAATCAATATTTGTGTTTGTGTCTTCTGTAAGTAAGTTTAAAAAAAATACGTTTGAGTCATTGGCGCCCGCCTTTGTCCGGTTTTCGACCACAAATCACGACTTTAGCATGTATATTGTCACTAAACTGAACTAATAAACAATTCGATGCTGATTTTCAGAACCAACCACTACTTCTTTATAAAATAACACCATTAATGGAGTTTGACATATTTGACTCGAACATCATACTCTGTGGCCCTTTAAATGCCCTTCCCAATGTACTGTCTTCACTCTTTGGGTGATTTTTATCCATGGATTTGATAAATGAAATATTGTTGAAACCATGTTTAATCCCTACTCACTCACCTATATATAATCACTCACTTGAATGAAAAGAACCATGTTTGAATACACCTATTGGAACATTAAAACTCTTGGATGAAAAAATAAGTATCATGGACAGTTGCAGAAGGGAAATACATGTCAAACTACGTAACAACAAATCAATCTTTAATCTAATTTAATTTTGTTGTTACGCCTTCCTACCGCTTATGATCCTACACAGCATTACGGACAGTCCTATCTGGGTATAGGGGATGCGGTAGAAAAGGGGGATGGAAAAGGGGGCGGGTGAAAGTAAAGGGAACATTCCACTGAACACATGTAACATGAACATGTAAATGAATATAATACAACCCAGTTGAAACATGTTATTTGGGTTGATTTATATTAAACAACTAAATAACTGATAACGCAGACTCGGAAGAATATAACAAGAATGAGTGAAGCCATTCATCTGCGCTTCTAGTGTGAAAGGCCTTGCTACAATATCACAAGGCATTGTTGTCAAGTCCTATCATAAATGATTGGTAAATGTGTACATAATACATGTAGTTTATTTTGAAAATATTGTAAAATTAGTAAAAATACAGCACCTTATTTCATTTAATTCCCCTACACATGTAAGATAACGGAACGGATGACGAAAAAAACACGGACCAGAGGCTCTTTAGGACGCTCGTTGAAAACTCTTTAATTCTGGAAATTTGGCTACAGGTTACGATATTGATCTTATTTCTGCTGAGATAAAGCGGAGGAGTGAAACAAACAGAAGACAAACAGAGTAAACAGAAGCCAGTGAACAGACAAATAAAATTTTCCGAAACCAAAGGGGGAATTAGTTTCCGGTTACAAGAAGTTAAGAGAGACATGTTATTTTGGATATCATAATCTTCTGTGAAAAAGTGCAGAAAAATGGCCAAGATGCCAAAATTCAGCATTTTTGTTATAATTTCATAAAAACGTTGAAAAGTATTTGTGTGGTAACACAATTGTTATATATATATATATATATATATATATATATATATATATATATATATATATATATATATATATATATATATATATATATATATATATATTATTTTTTTTTTTCGGAATATGTTATAAGATCCAAATTTTCTGGGTACTTTGTACTTTCTTGATAATAAAAGTGTCATTAAGAAATCTTGATTTGTTATATTTACTGATAAAAGTTACATCGTTAAAGTGCACATACTTTATCTTTCTATAACAGAATGTGGCCTTTAAAAACTCCATAAAACATCGGAAACAAATGTCAATTCGTTTCAATAGTTTTGCTACGCCCACGTCACACGTCAATGTCAAACTTATAAGTGAAATCATGATTGCGAACATCTTCCTACGCAACGCTTAACTATTGCCAGTTTCGAACTGTTCAAGTTAACCCTTGCTGCCGAGATAAGACTTTCCTGTGCTAGCTCTCTAGCTCACTGCAAAGGAATTAGATAGTCCAATCAGAAAGCTCCTAGCAAAAGCTAAATCCGGGCACTCGAACAAACATGGATGCGCCCATGTCGCAGTCCGTCGACTGAAAGATTTGTAAAGAGAAAGTGCCGCCTCCAAAGCGATGAACAATATATTCAAGTTAATTTATGTTTATAGTCAATTTGCGTTATTATTTGTCTACAAACCTATAGCGGACAGAGGCCTTCAAAGAATTTATTCTTAAATTGCTTCGGTAAACTAATCAAGCTCGATAAACTTGACCATGATTTGAAGCACCGACTCGATGCACGACGCTCGGCAAGACTTTATTTCTTGTCATCGTACAATTGTTTTATCTTTTGTGCTTGCAAAAACTTTATTGAATACCCGTTGAACTGAAACATTGATTAAATTTTACATAAATTAACCGATAAAATTTGAACATCTCGCGATGTCATGACACTCGAAATGTAGTAGCATGTGACCTCGTTGTATCGCGGTAGTAAACGTTACTCTCAACGTTAACAAACTTTACTTCTTGCAGTCAAAAACCAGGTATGTTGACGTGTACCATTTAAATATCATGTCGTCAATAAAAAAAATTTTAAAAAGTAAAACAATTGTTATATTTACTTCCCTTCACTGTTTTGATTGGGTCATTTTCATTTTTGAAAATATTACTTTGGTTACTTCGTATGTGCTTTGATATAAAAATTATTCTCTCTCCATGAAATGTTTCCCGTTTGGCTTGTACGTGTGTTTGTGAACAGTTGGATGATAAAAAAATGATACTTGTGCACATGACAAAGATAGGCTCCCCCACTAATTTTAGGGAAAAAAACAACTTTTTGCTCTTTATTTCAATGTTTGAATGATAAAATAGAATATTATAAGTTTCTTGAGGCATCTGACCCTTTACTGCAGATTGAGAAAAAAAAACTGTATTTGGTCACACCGACGTTGTAAGCGGGTGTTTATTCTTAAATCAGTCCCCCCCCCCCCCCCCCCCCCTGAACTAGCAAATCTCTAATTTCAGCCCCCCACTTTCGAAATTGGTGCTACGGGCCTGTATACTATTCATTGTATGTCTTAACTTATTTCCCCCCCCTATAAATTTGATTATCATATATTTTCCAGGATAATTTTTCAGCTATATATTTATTTATTTACCAAAACCGTTCCTAATAACAACAAAAACATCTTTTCCGTCCATCAATACATTTATAAACTGAATCTTCTTGTTTGAAAGGTTTGCAATGCCAACTTCTTAGTAATCTGATCGATCAGGTCACTCTCTATGGGCGCAGCCATTTTGATTATCACGCAAATGATACGGCGTCACCGATTGGTTAGGGTAAGGAAGGTAACTGGAGATTACTAAAAATCGCCAGAGGTGGCGCTAGTATCAGCACAGGAAAGTCTTATGTCGGCAGCAAGGGTTAACTTGGACAGTTCGAGACTGGCAATAGTTAAGCTTTGCGTAGGAAGATGGATTGCGAAAAGTGATGGTTGACATTCTCCATGCTTATTTTTTAAATGTTTCTGATGGGCATTTGAAATCTAATATATAAAAGAATACCTTTATTTTATATTGTGAATTGTAACTAATTTTGTGTTAAAAGACACCGATCTTATGAAGCCATCCAAAATCAATCTTTATACAGGGAGGGTTTCCGTGTCTTACTTCTATGGACAAATTCTTCCGAATAAAGATCGTCTTTATAAATATCCTCCAGAATTACATTTCAGCAAAGGATATATTTTCATGTGAAAATATCGGGTTGTTTTTCTGGGAATCAAGCCATTGAAGTATAGTAACAATTGTGTCAGTTCCTGTCTGGAAACTCGATGCCATAGCCAGAATGGTCATTGAACATGAAGGTCATTAGTTACCATCTCTTTAATGGGATATTGAATTGGTTCGACGTTGTTTTTGGAATCTTTAAGGAAATTCGCAAATTTTGATTTGAAACAATTCAATTTGATAAAAGTAAGGATTATTTATAAAAGTAATCCCAAAATATATGTTTACTTTGTATCCCTCACAAAATATATAATACATCTTCTTAAGTAAACGTTACAGATTGTTTTTGAATTACTTACTGTGTATCCATGGTAACCTTTTTCTATGTACTCGGTTTGGTAGCTATGTATTCAGCGCAAGCGATTTCAAAATCTAACGTTGCTACCTGATTGGCTGAAAAAACTCTTTTAGGCCCTTTTTAAACAAGAGATCAAGGTATGTTAAAATGAGTTTCAGAGTCTCGCAGGTCAAATAGTTTGAATGAAATTCATAAATCAAGAACAGATAATTTAGGTAGAGGAGAGAATACTTTCATCATAGCAGCATGCTTGCCTTGTCGACGACTCAACACAACATAGAAGCTGAACTGAATTTTGCATAGAAATTGCTACCGCCAATTTAAGACAAAGTTAAAGGGGCAGCTGCACGTTTTTTGAAAGAGGTGTTATCTTAGACAAAATTTGCTGGTCTCGCTTGATAAATTCCCATGTGTAGATATAGTTTCACCTTGTGAAGTTAAAAAGGAAAACGTGTATTAGAAAACGACTCTTGTTAAGAGAGCAACAAAATTTATGAGTATGTAACAAAAACAGGACAACAAAATACTTTTCATCAAAAAATTTCAAGATATCACAGATATTGCTTATATGAGTATTTCTAAAATAAAATAATAAATAGTAGAATATTTCAGCATTGTTAACAATAATTCGTGTTTTCTTTTATTTTGTCAAAAGGCGAAGAAGACAAACAAAATAATGTTGCGTCCACGTGACGTAAGTGTTTATGACGTCACAGACATTCCTTGACCACGCGCCCATTGTTCAACCCGTAATCATCGGAGTCTGACGTTGTTTTCGAACACTGACAATTTTGTCGATAAAAAGGACTTTTGATCAAGTAGAAAGCGGTAAGTATTTGGCAAACGTCTCATAGACGATATTGTTTGATGCTGAAAAAGCCTTAGTTTTCTATAGAAGATTATCATAGTGTTGCTGTAGCTCTTTTTCCATGTGAAACCGTCAAAGTGCCTTTGAATCCAGTAGGCATCGGTTGGAACTAGCGAACCATGGGCGGTACTGCATTAAAATTAAGTGTAGCATTGCACCCAAACCTTACTGTCTGTAAAATAGTTCTCTAATGCAGACAAAGGCGCCGAGCCCCTGGCGGGATTCGAACCACGAGCCTCTTGATCCGAAAGCCGAACGCGCTAACCACTGCGCTATCCCGCCCCCCTCAATTTTTAAAGTTCATGATCTATTTTAGAAACAAGGGAATAAAAGAATGTTTGTTGCTTGTCAATTAATTTAATAGCATAGTGCTCCATGCTTTTATATTATAAAATTTATTTTATATTCAGATATCAACTTAAACTTTTACAAACAATGCGATCTTCCATGTCGCTCCATGCTCGTAATGAAAATGATGTTTATTGTGATATTTTATATTTCTTAGAGAATAAAAATCTGCCAAGATGATTTTCCTCACATTCCTCTCAATGGCTGTATATGAAGTACAAGCCTACCTCAAGCGCCGCGAAGGTAAGAGTTTATGTATTTAAATATTTGATATGTTTCAAATAAAATCATAAACATAGAATATCAATCTTTATGGTAAATCAGTCTTGATTTATGTGGTAAATCAGTTGTGAGTTATGATAAATCCTTTAATTATTGTTTTACTAAATTTTTTATTTTATTTACATGTAAATAAATATTTAGATGTCCTTAGAAACTTGTATCAAATGTGTTAAATTATGGAAGCGTTTTAATTCATAAAGATTCTCTCCTTGTCTAATTCAACACATCAACTAAAATCAATTAGTTTATTTTCACTCTGAGAGGACACAGGCCTGTAGTACACGGTCATTTATTAAAAAAAATTCTTTCTGAGCATCAGCCAATCATAACAGAGCTGGCCCAGCTCTTCGAATCGCGGGCCAATGCGATTGTTTCGCCGTTCTTAAGCACCTCGATTACGAAATCCGATTGTTACCGATGTATCGCAGTGATTGTTTTTAAAAATATGATGGTAAGATCAATTCTGTGCGGTTAGTTGTGTGTTGTTTATTTTTATTCATTTGTGCAAAAGTAAAGTAACAACTTAAGTTACTATCACAATATTTACAAATTCTAAAAAAGACACTCTCCTGAAAAAACACGCTGTTCTTGAAGTATCAAATGTCCATTTCACAATGCAAATTAAGGAAACTTCTCTACAGAGCGACTCGCCGAGGAGGAGGCTGAAGCAGCTCGCAGAGCAGAAGCAAGCGCCGCCGCAGCTGCAGCAGTAGCCAAAAAGAAGAGACGTGCAAAGGTATAATTTTCTTTTGACCGTGCCTCTATTAATTTAAAGAAATGATCCATGAAAAAATGGTAGGAACAGTGAAGACGCCCAGTGAAATTTGAATGTTTTTGCATAGTGATATCGATTTTTAAAGGCACTATGGCAAGCTTTTTCGCTTCAAATTGGCTATATGTAAAGCATATGAGGACATACACACTCACTTAAGCCTTCTATCGATGCAATGAAATGGTAATTACTCTCTAGCTTGACCTGTATAGCAAGAATGAAAACGTTAAAACGACAGAAGTCGGCTTAGAAAACTTATTAATCTTTGTCCAGCTGTGCGCAAAACGGAAAAGATAAACAGGTTAAAACGGCTAAACTACTGTGGTGTGCAGCTTTTGAAATTACATGTAACTCTGAATTGAGAACAAAGGACATACGACTGTTACTAACCGAATTAAAACATGTAGTGTAAGCATTGTTTTTCGATTGAGAAAGCAGCTGCAGTTTTCACTTTGCTAGCTAGGTAGGTATCTTTGCTAGGTAGAATTCGAATGTTTCTAATATCATAGTACATGCGGATTTACTGCATTAAATAATTCCGGTCTTTCAGAATCAACTTTATAACATGAATACGTACATTTTTGCTAAATAACCTTCAAGGTAAATGACCTAAGTGTTCACGTTAGTAATATCGAGAGATAGGTATAATTAATCTGTTCTTTCGTCTTAAGGAATTTTTCGAATAATTGATGTACGATAGTGTCTTTAAAAAATTATCCAATCTTCATAATACAGCTGAGATGTTGCCTTAGACATGGTAAAGCTGCAATATTTGATTACTTCATTCGAATGATTTTTATTTTATTATTTGCGCTAAATGAAAAAATATGAGAATACGCGGAACTATTTATTGATAATATTTATTATACACTCTTGATATTTCCCTGATCTTATTTTCCAGCACAGAAAGACATGTGTGTTGGCTTGAGGGAGGAATTCATGCACTAAGCTGTTCTCTCCCCTTCCGGAATGTCCTATTTACCACGAACGAACCGGCGCGTCTCTGGATCTGATTTTAAAGAGAAAAAACTAAAACGTGGATCTGTGAGTTGAGAGAGATAGGACTGGCGTGGCAAATGTATTAGTTATATTTCAATGATATAACATGTTTCTCACCAATGAATCGCACATGTTTATACCTTGCTTTTATCTTCAATCTATTGGCTACTTTGTAATGTACAATTGTGACTTATCGTTTATTGAATGCGATTTTTGTCAACGTATCTTTTTTTTGCTAGACTTGAAAAGCTCAACTGAATTTGATCTTAAGAGTTATTTCATCTTTATTGTTTAAGTAAATTTATAGTACATTCAGTAACCAGAGTATACTAATGTCTGAAAAGCTTCATGTAAGTAATCTATATCTGATGTAAATGTTCTATTACATTTCAATAAGTAAATTTTGAAATTTCATTTCACAAACTCATCATAAGTCTTTTATGATACTATCGCAAATATCTTAAGCTCTATTAACTGGCTAGTTTTTAAATCGCGTTGAACCGTAATTGGGTTTATGGCACCTTGAGGGTTAATGCAAAGCAAGTTCATTCGCAAATTTCCATAGCCCTTACGAATGGGTCATAGCTCAAGAAATGAAACATATGTATGGTCACAGCTGCATGGGGCCAAACGGTTTGATGAGTGGGTTGGAGGGGATTGATAATATCCCCATCTCCGAGTTTTCCTCTCTTTAGACTTTAGAGCAATCTTCAGGATTCATCGAATCCTTGTCACACGTGAAATTTTCATGCAAACAGAAAAGTCTGTGTTTCACGTACAAGAGGTTTGATCACGTGCAAGAGGTTTGATCACGTGCAAGAGGTTTGATCACGTGCATGGAGATAATAGTCGAAATTTAGAAACGAACAGGCATATGGGGACTATAAGACTGGTTCTCTAGTTTGGTTGCGTTACGCAATATTCGTTAACGGGGTTGCCCAAGACTCTTTATTATAGCACAGCTGCGCTGGTCACGTTTACGCATGTGCAACAATTTCTGGATTGTTAATCATTCTTCAACCAGTTATAATCCAGTTATAATTCATTTATGATTCAGTTAGCTTGAACACGGATTCACGTAGTCAGTGATTCGTGTGCGCAAAGGTCCGATTTTCATCTATTGGTTATTCTCGATTGGGTTGGGTTTTGTTCGAGGGGAATGAGATTTTTGGAAATGAAAATTGTTCTGAGTGATGATAAGTATTCTTGAAGGAAAGTGACATCAAATCAACAGAGGCGTGTATTGTTGAGAATTACAGTTTAGTAAGACATCTGCAGTCGACGTTATAAAAAATTGTAATGACAATCTTGTCAACGTGATATCAGATTGATATCGATGACTCTAGTTCTGTTGATAGACTCGAGTTCTGTTGATAGACTCTAGTTCTGCTGAAAGACTCCAACTCCGTTGATAGACTCCAGTTCTGTTGAAAGACTTCAGTTCAGTTGAAACATTCCAGTTCTGCTGATATACTCGAGTTCTGTTGAAAAACACAAGTTCTGTTGAAAGACTCGAGTTCAGTTGAAAGACTCCAGTTCTGTTGAAAGATTCAGTTTTTGTTGATAGACTCGAGTTCTGCTGAAAGACTTCAGTTCAGTTGAAATATTCCAGTTCTGTTGAAAGACTCCAGTTCTGTTGATAGACTCAAATACTGTTGAAAGACTTAAATACTGTTGAAAGACTGAAGTTCTGTTGAAAGACTGAAGTTCTGTCGAAAGAATGAAGTTCTGTTGATAGACTCCAGTTCTGTTGATAGACTCGAGTTCTTTTGATAGACTCAAATACTGTTGAAAGACTTAAATACTGTTGAAAGACTGAAGTTCTGTTGAAAGACTGAAGTTCTGTTGATAGACTCCAGTTCTGTTGATAGACTCCAGTTCTGTTGATAGACTCAAATACTGTTGAAAGACTTAAATACTGTTGAAAGACTGAAGTTCTGTTGAAAGACTGAAGTTCTGTTGAAAGATTGAAATACTGTTGAAAGACTGAAGTTCTGTTGAAAGACTTAAATACTGTTGAAAGACTCCAGTTCTGTTGAAAGACTCCAGTTCTGTTGAAAGACTCCAGTTCTGTTGATAAACTCGAGTACACGGGAAGGGCCCTGATGATTTCGATGACATACTTGATCGTCGACTTCAGATGTCTTCTAGAATGTTATTGTCGACATTCCATACCCCCGTGCTTTAGTTGATTAATTACGAGAGACATTTTTAGCATCCTGTTACATCAGTGTATTTGTCTCCGCCTATGTCCATCACATACCCTTAAATCCTTCGGCCTAAAACGCTCCTATCGCTTACGGCTGGTTACTCATGGCTATTTCTCATCCGGGTGGTGTCATTTCATTGGCTTGCTATTTTAGCGATACGAGCGTTTTAGGCCGAAGGATATCAGGGTATATGATGGAGCTGGGCGGAGAGAAATATGCTGATGTAGCAGGATGCAGTTTTAGTAATTCTCGAAAGAGTTAACATGTCTGATATTTGAGTGATGATAAGATACATTTTTAGAGAAGTGACGTATTTTTTTATATATTTGAGTGGTGTTATAGTAAGGATAGTGCACCCTGCTTCATCAGCGCATTAAAATCCACAGAGCTATTTATGATGTTAATGTAAAAGCTCAGTTGATTCTAATACGCTGATAGAGCAGGATCAGAAAGGTGAAATATTTGCTTGTACTTGAGTGGTGATAAGCAGAAAGGCATCAGGCATATTCTGAATGTGTTTATAAGATACTTCATGAAACAAAATTATGATGAGTTTAAACCTTTTTGTCCCTTTGTTCCCAGTTTTTTAATTTTGGAAAACATAAATATATGTTGTTGACTTTTTATCATTATGATCCATTGCCTCAGAGCCAAGAACATGCACCGTCATCTGATATGTCGTTCGATGAGACAGCGTTGTTCAGTTCTGTTGTTAGGACTTCAGTTCTGTTGATAGACTCGGGTTCGGTTGATAGATTAAGGTTCTCTTGGTTCTTTTGGAAGACTTAAATACTATTGATAGACTCGAGTTCTGCTGATAGACTCCATCTTTGTTGAAAGACCCAAATTCTGCCAATATATTCAAGTTATGTTGAATCACTCGACTTCTGTTGATAAGACACCAGTTCTTTCGGCAGACCCTTATGCTGATAATAGACTCGAGTTCTGTTGACAGACTCAACTTCTGCTGATAGTCTCAAGTTCTGCTGATAGACTCCAGTTCTGCTGACAGACTCGACTTCTGCTGATAGTCTCAAGTTCTGCTGATAGTCTCAAGTTCTGCTGACAGTCTCAAGTTCTGCTGATAGACTCAAGTTCTGCTGATAGACTCAAGTTCTGCTGATAGACTCAAGTTCTGCTGATAGACTAAGGTTCTGCTGATAGACTCGTGTTCTGCGGATCGACTCAAGTTCTGCTTATAGACTCCAGTTCTACTGAAAGACTCCAGTTCTGCTGATAGACTCAATTTCTGCTGATAAACTCAATTTCTGCTGATAGACTAAAGTTCTGCTGATAGACTCCAGTTCTGCTGATAGACTCAAGTTCTGCTGATAGCCTCGAGTTCTGCTGATAGACTCAATTTCTGCTGACAGACTCGACTTCTGCTGATAGACTTGAGTTCTGCTGATAGACTCGACTTCTGCTGAAGACTCATGTTCTGCTGATAGACTCGATTTCTGCCGATAGACTCGACTTCTGCTGATAGACTCGACTTCTGCTGATAGACTCAAGTCTTGCTGATAGACCCAAGTTCTGCTGATAGACTCGTGTTCTGCTGTTAGACTCATGTTCTGTTGATAGACTCGACTTCTGCTGATAAACTCGACTTCTGCTGATAGACTCGAGTTCCGCTGATAGACTCGTGTTCTGCTGGTAGACTCGACTTCTGCTGATAGACTCATGTTCTGTTGATAGACTCGACCTCTGCTGATAGACTCAAGTCTTGCTGATAGACTCGTGTTCTGCTGATAGACTCATGTTCTGCTGATAGACTCAAGTTCTGCTGATAGACTTGAGTTCTTCTGATAGACTCGAGTTCTGCTGATAGACTCGACTTCTGCTGATAGACTCCAGTTCTGCTGATAGACTCAATTTCTGCTGATAGACTCGACTTCTGCTGATAGACTCATGTTCTGTTGATAGACTCGACCTCTGCTGATAGACTCAAGTCTTGCTGATAGACTCGTGTTCTGCTGATAGACTCATGTTCTGCTGATAGACTCAAGTTCTGCTGATAGACTTGAGTTCTTCTGATAGACTCGAGTTCTGCTGATAGACTCGACTTCTGCTGATAGACTCCAGTTCTGCTGATAGACTCAATTTCTGCTGATAGACTAAAGTTCTGCTGATAGACTCCAGTTCTGCTGATAGACTCAAGTTCTGCTGATAGCCTCGAGTTCTGCTGATAGACTCAATTTCTGCTGACAGACTCGACTTCTGCTGATAGACTTGAGTTCTGCTGATAGACTCGACTTCTGCTGATAGACTCATGTTCTGCTGATAGCCTCGAGTTCTGCGGATAGACTCGAGTTCTGCTGATAGACTCAATTTCTGCTGATAGACTCGAATTCTGCTGATAGACCCAATTTCTGCTGATAGACTCGAGTTCTGCTGATAGACTCGTGTTCTGCTGATAGACTCGTGTTCTGCTGATAGACTCATGTTCTGTTGATAGACTCGACTTCTGCTGATAGACTCAAGTCTTGCTGATAGACCCAAGTTCTGCTGATAGACTCAATTTCTGCTGACAGACTCAATTTCTGCTGACAGACTCGAGTTCCGCTGATACTCATGTTCTGCTGATAGACTCGAGTTCTGCTGATAGACTCAATTTCTGCTGATAGACTCGAGTTCTGCTGATAGACTCGTGTTCTGCTGATAGACTCAAGTTCTGCTGTTAGACTCGACTTCTGCTGATAGACTCATGTTCTGTTAATAGAGTCGACTTCTGCTGATAGACTCAAGTCTTGCTGATAGACCCAAGTTCTGCTGGTAGATTCGATTTCTGCTGATAGACTCGAGTTCTGCTGATAGACTCAAGTTCTGTTTATAGACTCCAGTTTTGCTGATAGACTTCAGTTCTGTTGATAGACTCGAGTTCTGCTGATTGACGCGAGTTCTGCTGATAGATTCGAGTTCTGCTGATTGACGCGAGTTCTGCTGATAGACTCGAATGTTTATAAACTCCTTAATGTTGGTAGACTCGACTTCTGCTGATGGACTCGACTTCTGCTGATAGACTCGAGTTCTGCTGATAGACTCAAGTTCTGTTGATAGACTCCAGTTTTGCTGATAGACTTCAGTTCTGCTGATAGACTCGAATGTTTATTAACTCCTTAATGTTGGTAGATTCCAGTTCTGCTGATAGATTCGACTTCTGCTGATAGACTCGAGTTCCGCTGATAGACTCGAGTTCTGCTGACAGACTCGACGTCTGCTGATAGACTCGAGTTCCGCTGATAGACTCATGTTCTGCTGATAGACTCGAGTTCTGCTGATAGACTCGAGTTCTGCTGATAGACTCGAGTTCTGCTGATAGACTCGTGTTCTGCTGATAGACTCGTGTTCTGCTGATAGACTCGATTTCTGCCGATAGACTCGACTTCTGCTGATAGACTCGACTTCTGCTGATAGACTCAAGTCTTGCTGATAGACCCAAGTTCTGCTGATAGACTCGTGTTCTGCTGTTAGACTCATGTTCTGTTGATAGACTCGACTTCTGCTGATAGACTCGACTTCTGCTGATAGACTCGAGTTCCGCTGATAGACTCGTGTTCTGCTGGTAGACTCGACTTCTGCTGATAGACTCATGTTCTGTTGATAGACTCGACTTCTGCTGATAGACTCAAGTCTTGCTGATAGACTCGTGTTCTGCTGATAGACTCATGTTCTGCTGATAGACTCAAGTTCTGCTGATAGACTCAAGTTCTGCTGATAGACTTGAGTTCTTCTGATAGACTCGACTTCTGCTGATAGACTCGACTTCTGCTGATAGACTCCAGTTCTGCTGATAGACTCAAGTTCTGCTGATAGACTCGAGTTCTGCTGATAGACTCGAATGTTTATAAACTCCTTAATGTTGGTAGACTCGACTTCTGCTGATGGACTCGACTTCTGCTGATAGACTCGAGTTCTGCTGACAGACTCGACGTCTGCTGATAGACTCGAGTTCCGCTGATAGACTCATGTTCTGCTGATAGACTCGAGTTCTGCTGATAGACTCGAGTTCTGCTGATAGACTCGAGTTCTGCTGATAGACTCGTGTTCTGCTGATAGACTCGATTTCTGCCGATAGACTCGACTTCTGCTGATAGACTCGACTTCTGCTGATAGACTCAAGTCTTGCTGATAGACCCAAGTTCTGCTGATAGACTCGTGTTCTGCTGTTAGACTCATGTTCTGTTGATAGACTCGACTTCTGCTGATAGACTCGACTTCTGCTGATAGACTCGAGTTCCGCTGATAGACTCGTGTTCTGCTGGTAGACTCGACTTCTGCTGATAGACTCATGTTCTGTTGATAGACTCGACTTCTGCTGATAGACTCAAGTCTTGCTGATAGACTCGTGTTCTGCTGATAGACTCATGTTCTGCTGATAGACTCAAGTTCTGCTGATAGACTCAAGTTCTGCTGATAGACTTGAGTTCTTCTGATAGACTCGACTTCTGCTGATAGACTCGACTTCTGCTGATAGACTCCAGTTCTGCTGATAGACTCAAGTTCTGCTGATAGACTCGAGTTCTGCTGATAGACTTGAGTTCTTCTGATAGACTCAATTTCTTCTGATAGACTCGACTTCTGCTGCTAGACTCAAGTCGTGCTGATAGACTAGAGTTCTGCTGATAGACTCGACCTGTCGGTTGAGGTATTTGGATTGGTTCGCATATTTTCTTTGGTAACAGGAGGTTAACGATATGGAATCAAAAAGCAATAGTTTTCGATCAATATTGATCAAGAAAAGACTTTAAAACTAGAACCAGCACCTTTGATCGGTTGTCTTTTAAGGACCCTTTTCTGTAACACGAACTTCCCAGAGTTAATGACGGACGTTAGGATGAATAGCTTTTACTACGGCTAGGTTTGAATCCGTCCCTCCAAATTTGGCTTTCAGTGATCAGGTTCTGCACATCCTTCGATCAGGTACTAGTTCCTGTTTGGGAACCAAAACCCGATCGGGAAAATAAAATCGTCTAAAATACGGTCAAAAGTGTTGTTTTTTCTGTTATACACTTTAATTTCACATTGGCGCAACACGACGAAGGAATCTACAGGTAAACTAACCTTTCAGCAAACTATCGGCAAGATATCTGTGTGGAAACGATGCCGCACTTTGGTCGCTATTTTATTATCCCGATCGTGGTGTTGATTCCAAAACGGGAACTAGTACCCGATCGAGGGTTGTGCAGAACCTGGTGAATTACGATCCAGAAAGTGTTTCACATGCGCAAACAATATACCAATGCTGAAATCAACAAAAACTAATAAAATGTGCAGCCCATAAACAGCGCAGTCACATGGACTAAACTCGCGACCATTCCATCCAGTGTTTGGTCGCCTCGCCAGTAACAATCTTAAGCATTTGGTTATTTCGACCTCGTCACTCATCGTCGATAGTCGCTGTTGTGCAGTTTACGAATGATACATGTCACAACCTAGCTGGGGAATAGGTCAAGTAGTCCCCTCTGTGTCTGTAGTCAAACTGAGATCCGCCTGTCCACCATTGACTGATTCGATGCTCATCAATCTCCAGCCATTTAATGTAGACGAACTTGTTTGTGAATGTTACTTTCCCGCGAAAAAACACAGTCTGCACGTGATTATGTATGTAGCATGGTGTCGGTAAATCACGACTTGCACGTGAAGCACGGATCAAACGCATTTTATTTTTCCGTTAAGCGTCTTGTTGTTGACTTTCTCTGCAAATCTCAACGTGCCATTCATTAATAGGTCCAACGTGTTTTCGAAAAAACTTATATATGATCAGTATATATCAATTAGATTTTTTATGTATTGAGCTATCAGACAGAAAGTTGCTATAGAGGACAATATTATTGAAGTAAATATGATTAATTTGCCTGCGTTAAATGCCTTTTTTTCGAACCCCTGCTATTGTGTCTTTATGTCAATCATCATGATTTCGAGTATTTTAATATATCTATTGTCAATTAATGTATGCATGATTTATGTTCTATCTGTGTTTTATTTGTATTGTGTGTTGTTATGGTGTTTTGCCCGCCACTTAGTCCTTATCTCTCTCAACTCTGTCGTTCTTTTATACACGTATGATGTTTTATATGTCTTATGCGTGAAATTATTTTTCACTTACCATAATCATCCACGGTGAATAAAAAAAAATATATTTGAATGAATTGTTGTCTTTTATTACGGCCCCGGAACTCTCAACAGTTCCTGAGATTTACACGCAGGTGTGTCATTTTCATTTACTTTGATTATAAACAATCATTGTGTTAAAAGGACGCTTTATGGAAAGATTAAGAGAAAGCCTTAGTTTTTAAAATTTTTGAAAGAAAATGTTGTCATTTGGTTTTAACGTTATTACCTGAGTAATACGCACCAGGTTGAAATAGATCTAAATGATTGATGATTTCAAACTCAGTTTTATTACGGGACAATCTCTTTGAAATGAAATCTAAATGCTCCACTACATTACGCATGTAGATCTCACCAGGCTCCGTTACGTGAGCCGTCAGGTTTGCCTCCGACATAATTCAAATCAGCCAATCAGCGAGGTCACCCGTAATCTATGTCGCTGGCGAGTTGAATTTTGCCTGTACGCTTTTCAAATCTCAGAATTCAAAATCTTCCGAATGTTTTCCGAATGTCGAACTGCCTAAATACCCGAATTAATGTATGTTATGTACATTTAATTTACCCTAGCTCGGTCTGATGGACAAACAAGTCAAATCGAATCTATGGAGTTATCTTTCGCAAAGCAAAATCTGCATTTTTCAACGTAAAGCTTTAGTAGACCGTATCAATCCAATTGCTTGTTCCTGAAACAGTTAGGTTGAATAAACGTTTCCTCTTTAAGTTTGTAGTAATCGTTGAATAATTTTAAATTTCTTGAAACAAATTTACCATAAACATACTGAGAAAGAAAAACAACCAAAACATGTAAAAAACCAATACTAGGTATCTTGATAATTATAAATTAGTCATATGCGACGTCAAATGCTAATGAGATTGACCCTTGTTTCGTCAAAGATTTAAATGTCATAAATAAATCTGCTGGACTGATGCTTGTTGACGGACATATGCAAATAACTTAAACTTGTTTTGTGTAAAATAAAACAAATTATAACAGTTTCAACTTCCACCGGTGATAGTGCTATCAAATTACATTAAAGCTTAAAGAGACGCGCAATGTGATTACTTCATCGTATCTGCGTTTCCTGTTAATTATTCTCGGGTGCAATCTGTGTAATGTGCCTTTGTTTATTATTTTCGTTGAAGTTTGCTTTAGTTAAATAACATGTAAATCATCTCTCTGACTAATTAACGATTAATTAAAGTTAAAGGAAGTAAACTTCATCATGTCTTTGTTACCCATTCCCAATTTTGTTAGCAGCTTCGTGTTGCAGTCTGCTAAAGGACCCAGGCATTACCTGATTTTATCAAACTTTACATAATCACTCATCATGTCAATTATCATACCTCATCGCTGTCCCTCGTTATGCCTTGGGAGAATGTAGTTAGGCCCTCTGAAAATGCAATTATTTCGACATGACTTGAACTTTACGCAGGACACACATGGTATATTGGTTCCTAATTAAGCGACATAAACAATTTTGAAACATACTCTGTGTCACTTTAAAATTGTCTCACTAGTTATGAATAAGTATTTTAATTCTTTTATTTCAGTAAGGTGCCTTACGCCCACATACAATCATATACAAATAAACAGAATTAGAGAGGAAGTGAATTGACTATGTTTATTCCAGCTCGTCAACTGAAAACATGGGAGTAGAGCGAGATTACAGTGACTGTTTAGACCAGACTTTCCAAGTACTAAATAACTTCCTTGAAGTGTTATAAACAATGTATGTGATCGATCTCTTACATAATATCCTTATTATAATTTCCTGTTCGGAGGACAGCTGTGATTTAATGCTCTATGCCTGGCTGGCTGGTTGATAAATTAGATAACATCATTGTTTATTTAAGCTTTACCGTTCATGCATTGTATAATGTCTGAGAAACTACGTGAAATAAGATATATCTATAACAAAATGTAAATTATGCAGTTTTGATTATGTTCAAGATGAACCCAACTATGTATTATATTTTTCACTATCTTTTAAATGTCAAAAGCATGTGTTCATTTACTGTGAATTAGCGAAAAAACAAAGTAACTATTTGCCAATACGCGTAAGACTGGTAAATACATGTACGTTAACAAATTACTGCCAGGTTTGTATTCATTATTTTTCAAGTCGTTCTTATTCTTATCCATTAATTCGTAATCAGAAATTCCATATCGGAACTATCGGGACGCATGATGTACGAGGTAAACTCCTTGTCGATGACTATAAAATAATGAAAATATTAAATCAATTTTCGATTGTATCATCATGAGATTATACCTTAAAATTTTACTGATGAAACCCAAATGCGATTTTTTATACAGTGTTGTAAGACATACTAAACCGGGCCCTAAATAACAGTTTAAAACACCCTACCATCAAGGTAATATTTTTAGTTAAACTTTATAACTATTGACCAGTACATCCTTCATATATTCATTTTTTTGGTTTAAACATATTTTTATTTCGTATGAAATTTGGATTGGCGAACAAGCCATGTGGCTTATTTTAACGCCGCTCCAATACAAAAATCTTCAAGCTGGATACAGAACAAAACGAAATCAAGAAATATACAACTAATGAAAACATTTTTGTGATATAAATATCCTAAGATTATGAGGCTTATCAAGTGTTGTTGGGTATGCCTAGTCATTGTGTAAACTGCAGCTTATGATTATAAAACGATAATTAAATTCAAAGTAATTTTAGTGCTTGAGGAAATCAGGAAATTACGAAGCTCCAGAAGGGACATGGTAAAAAAAATTTTTTTTTACGTACGTACGTAATATTATCACGTACGTACGTAATAACTAAATTTGAATGTTGTAAGCTTAGGAGCTGTCGATAGAAAGCGCTAGTAAGCAGAAACTTATCTGAGTCAACTCAGTTCTGTCATGGATTCAGAAAATATTTATTTTGATTGATAATTGAGAGGTCAGATAAGAAATAACATATGATATTATAAGCAGTCACCACACAGCGTGTGTAGCAAGTGACAAACACAAACCACGTGGTAGATAAATGTTGAACACAGCCTCACTAAGCTGCTATGAACATTTAATTTCTTATCTTGCAATCTCATTAGAAGGCGATTGAGTAGCAGTGGTCTTTTTGCAAAACCTATAAGTACTCTATCTATCAATAATCTTGGATATATATACAAGAAATAGAGTATGGCTCGGTTTAACTTTTTTTGGAGTTATCTCCCGTTGTACGGTTATTGCACTTCAAGACGTAAAGAATGTTCATGAGACAGACTTCTGACATAAACAAAGGCATTTTATTTTCTTCAGCAAACAGTATACAACAAGAGTTTTTAGTGAAAGTCATTCAAACTCAAGCTAGTAACTAGCCTTCTAAGCGGTCATGGGCAAGAATTGATGTATCGACAATTCTTGAATTGCCGGCTACATTAACAAAATGTCGCCTAAAATAAATTATGTCTAATCAGCTATGTAATCACTTGTTAATTTCTCTTTCTTTAAAATACTTCTGACCTAAAAGAATATTTGAAAAAAGACGTTTTATAACAAAATAACAATATCTATTGAAACACTCACTTTGTTAAATGTCCAATAGGAAAATAACATATACCGTAGATCCTTGAATAATTATCAAGCGCTTATTAATTTCAACCACCGATTTAACTTTTAAGAGGCAGGCAAAATAATGAAACAAAAACATCATCATCATCGCGAATTTTATACATTAAAATAGACTCTCTTACTGTTCTCAAAATATGCATATATTATAAAAAGCCAGAAAACATAGAAAAAGGTGATATTCAAAATGTTTTTCACAATACTCAAGCAAACCAAGCAAGGCAAGGCAGGCGATTATTCATTTTAACGAGATCTTAGACCCGGCCTATACTGAAAGCAGGCGATTATTAACGACAGGCGATTATTCAAGGATTTACGGTATGTCGTAATTGAAGAACCGGCTACGTTGATTGATCGCCGTCTATAATAAGTGTTTGCATTTGTCGGTAACTTGCTAAAGATTACATTACTCTAATTGAAGAAAGAAGAAATTGAATTAAATTAGATATATTTTCCCAAGATTATGCTCCTTATCATATCACCTAACAAGCATTTGCAACAGCATTTGTTAAAATATGGCCTCTAAATAACGCAAAGGATGGTGTAAGCATCACCTTGATTAAACCTTCACTTTTCATCACCATATCATATTTGTTATCGAGGCATTGCATTTTTATATTGATTTTAGCAGAGATATATAGAACAAAATGAAGGGCACATAAATATTATAAGCTTTCAGTAAAAACTAGAATTTGTATAGATAAGTATATTTTGATTTGTTCGAAAATGACCCATTTAAAGTAACTTCACGTTGTGAAATCATATTCACATTCGAGCAACAGTAGTCAATCACACTGTCACATCCAAGGAAGGAAACACTTCATTTAAAAGATACTATATTTTTATTTCGTAGTGTGTCTTCAAGGATGATAAGTAAAACAACGAGTTTATCTTTTAAAAATAACATCATTTAGACAGATATAATACAGTCAAATATTTGTTGTTACAACAAATATTGTAAATTTATTTGTTTGCATCACACTATAAGTGAAAATTTAAGTTTCACTATTAGTTTACTTATAGTGTAATGATTGTTGCTGAAAAATTAGCTAATTTAAGAGCACATGTAGTCACATAAGCTTCGTATTCTTGCAGAAAAATATTTATCATTCTTTTCAGTTGACTCGCAAATTATGATTTGACTAAAGCAACTATTCTAAGCATTATTAAACGTTATTATTCGACATCTGTTTCTACAAAAAAAGGAAAGTGTCAAATCCACATATATTACGACTAAATTTGTAATGGTGGTGATTTTATACCAACATTGACTATTGTAAATCCTTGTGTCAAAACTTTTATACGAGAAAAGATTAGTTCATTGTATAATATATTGACATCAATAAACAATTTACAAATTAAATTGGATTTCACTCAAACTAAATGAACAAAGTATTAATCATGTGGAGAAATGAGAAAGCTATTCGACTGTTGAATTAAATCGTCAAGGACATTTTGTTGAGATTATTATCTTCACTTTCCATATCACAATTTACGCATTTTCAAGTCGTATTACAATTACAACTCAAAAGATTCGACAAAGCATCTTTCCAGGGTCCCAGAACAGTTTGTCCATCACTAGACATACGCCCATCACTCAATTTATCTTCAATCGGGATCTTCTCATTTCTGCTATGAGTTACATAAACTCTCTCGATACTACTCTATCAAAAATCTCTAGGTTCAGCTGAAGGGTTTTTTCGATTTGTGCAATAGCATTTCTGTCATCTGAATGCTTACGTCGATAGGCTACAGACGTAGTCCTTTCAAAATGCGTTTCAGATGTCTATTGCTTACTACTATCCGGTCTTTTGCAGCTAGGAAATAAAGCATTTCAGTCTTGTTAAAACCCAGATCGAAGTAGAGTCGAACAATTATGTCCCTCTCCATGTTTAGATCTACTTCCTCCTTAAATCCTAAAGTATCACGTACGTACGTGTTATTACCACGTACGTACGTGTTATTATCACGTACGTACGTATTAGCTTACTACGTACGTACGTGTTATTTATTACGTACGTACGTGATGATATCACGTACGTACGTAATAATAACACGTACGTACGTAAAAAAATTTTTTTTTTACCATGTCCCTTCTGGAGCTTCGTAGGAAATCGTTTACTTTTGTTGATGAAGTCATGCAAGGAGTTAAGGATATTACTGTTCGTTAAGTAGCTCAAATTGCTACTTCCGTATAAGACTGTCGTTACATCATATCCATGAATATAGAAATACATATTTGTTCTTAAATGTTGATAGTTCCGACAAATTAAGAGATAATGAATCACGTCTTCATTTTCGTGTCCGCATGAACATCTAGACGTGTCCGATATATGTCTATTATATTTGTGTGCATTTAAATCGCTACAACCAAGCTTGAGGCGACAATGGATTATCTGACAAAATCTAGACCCTGAATTTAAATTGAAATGACTTTGCGCTCTTGATCGATTTATCATACTTTTGAATTGATTCAGGGAAGGGGCGTGAGTGGTTTCAAATGGCAGGGAATTCCACAGCGTTATGGTGCTTGGTAAGAAAGATTGAGAATATCTTTGTGTTCTGCAATTAATTTCTTGGATGGAAAAACGGTTTCTGAGATAATAGTCACTTTGTTCAAATACTCTTCCTGGTATGAGATCTTTCAAATAGTCTGGAGCCATATTATGATACATTTTATAAAAAGTAATGAGTTTAAATCGATACCGCCTGTCCTTTAGAGAAGTGTAGTTGGTTTCTTCATATATTCTACCATGGCTTGTGCCACGTACCGCGCCGCAAATAGTTCTTAATGCATCCAAATGTAAATTTTCTAATAACGCGGCCTGTTCATTTGTGCAGTTATCCCATATATGACAGCAGTAATCAAAGAGTGGTAAAATAAAGGACTTATACAATGTGTCTAGCGTTTTTCGAGATAGACGATATTTCAAGCTTCTCAGGCAATTGATCATTGGACTAATCTTTTTTATATTTTCATGTATATGCACTTTCCAAGAACAATCCCTTTGAAGTGTTAAACCTAAATGTTTGTGGTCTTCAACCTCTTTGATAGTTTCGCCGTTCATTGTAAGGTTCGGTCTGAAATAGTTTTGAATTTTTCGGCTGAACGTCATGCTCTCAGTCTTACTAGGATTGAAACTAACTTGCCATTTTTTAGCCCACTCTGCAATTTTTGCTAGATCGTTATTAATAGTTGCAGCAGCTGTTATATGATCATCTATTATTACATATATTGATGTATCATTAGCAAAAAGACGAATGTTACTATCTAACCCGTCTACAATATCATTTATATAGATAATGAACAAAAGTGGCCCTAACACGGAACCCTGCGGTACGCCTGCTTCTATGGAACTAAAATTTGAGCTGTAACCATTTATTAATACTTTTTGTCTTCTGCAATCTAAGTAACTTTTAAACCATTCTAAAAGTTCTCCTCTTATACCGTAGGCATGAAGTTTATGAATGATGCCTTTGTGCCAAACTTTATCGAAAGCTTTGCTTATATCGCAAAAAACTGCCCTGATTTCCTTACCTTTGTCCACCGCACTTGCTATGAAATTGTAAAGATATGTTAGTTGATTTACCGTGGAGTCGCCAGGCATAAAACCTGATTGTAAGTTTGATAATAAATTATTATCCCTAAAAAAATTGAAAACGTATTTGAAAACGCATTTTTCAAAAACTTTCGCAACACAACTAGTTAACGCAACAGGTCTATAGTTAGAACAATCATGTACGTCACCTTTCTTATGGAGCGGAATTACCGAGGCTAATTTCCAACTTGATGGGAATGTCTTATTGCGAAGGGAAAAATTAAATAGCTTGGCTAACAATGGGGTTAAGGAAGGTGCGGTTAATTTCAGTACGTTATTTCCAATGCCATCGGGGCCAACAGCTTTCGATATATCAAGACTCATTAAAATATCCCAAACGTTCTGATCAATTATCGTCACTATTGACAAGACGTTATCGTTTTCACGAATTTCGATATCCGGTAGATCGGCATCAGGTTCAGGAACTTTAGATTGTTCTACGAAAAATGTATTAAGCACATTAGCAATATCTTGAGCATTATCATAAACTACGTTATTTGAGACAATCGACGGAAAAAACGCTTTTGCATACTCATTTGATTTCAGATAGTGTTTTACTAATCGCCACCACATTTTGGTACCACGAGTGTTATTTAAAGTATCATCGACTTTAGTATCAAACGCACGCTTTGCATTCCTAACTTTAGAAATTACTTGGTTACGAAGTGTTCTGAACTTACCCCAATCAGTAGCACGGTTCCGCGATTTAGCAATCTTATGTGTACGATTGCGCTTCCTTATCAATGATCGGATTTCGTTATTCATCCACGCTGGATCTTTTGTTCTTATTGTTACAGTCTTATTGGGGATGAACTTGTCCATAATATTCTGTATAAATGATGTAAAGTTTTCAGTGATATCATCTACGTTACCGAGAGATATGAACATGTCGGAATTCAGCTTTTTGATGCACTCATTCATATAATTGATATCAGCTGAAGAGTAATCGTATATTTTCCTTTCGAATGAGAGAGTATTTCGCATATTTTCTGCTATGTTAACATACACCGGACAATGATCGCTACAAATAGGATCTAATACACTAGACGTTTTAACATCATCACTGTGCGATACAAATATCAAATCAATCAAAGTTTTACTACTTCCAGTTATTCGAGTTGCATCGGTTATTATCTGTCGAAGGCCGTACATACTTTGTATATAATCTATCTTCGGATTTTTTATGTGAAGAATATCAATATTGAAATCACCAGTTATTACGGTGTGCATGTTGCGATCAATGGCGTTGCCTATTGATTCATCAATCAGATTCCAATATTCAGAACTCTTGTCAGAGCGGTAAAAATTTCCAATCAAATAATTTCTTGTTTTACATTTTATTTCTACCCATATCGCCTCAAGCCCGACTTTTTCTAATTCGAATATCCTCGATGCACATATTGTGTCTTTTACATAGACTGCTACACCACCGCCGCGACTTGGTCTGTCTCTACGAAAAGGTAGATGGAAACCGGGGATTCCTATGTCAATATTGTTCACATCGGAAGTTAACCATGTTTCCGTCAGACATATTACATCAAAGTGTCCGAGTTCAATTCTTAATATATCTAATTTTTCTTTGAGACTACGTACATTTAAATGTACAATTTTTAAGTCTTTAAGGTATTTAGGTCCCGGATTAGTTTGAACGTCTCCACATAACAAAATCAATAAGGAAAGCATTAGTGAAACACAAGGACTGTATATGCAACGGAATTTGAAAACATATGAATAAAAGATAAATTTAGCAGACTGTTTGGAATGACATGCTGCAGCAAAAAGACCCACTGCCTGTCTATATTGTGATAAATCAACCGACATCAAAAATTCTTAACTGACAATCAAAGAGGCAGGCAGTGAGTATTGTATTATTGAGAAGGCATACTCTAACAACATACATAATTTCAAACAACAAAGTTTCTGATTTCATTACATACCAAATAACACCAAAGTCAACCAAAAAACAAAACATTGAAATAACTGAAACCAAACAATTCATTATCACAACTGAGAAGAGTCTATACAAAAAAGAAAAAAAGAAAACTTTGGGATATAAATCACTACGCATATACAACACAAATATTGTTGATGTTGAGCATGCATGATAGAGTATTACACCAGATTATCGAATAAGGTTTACATATTCTACCTTTTGAGACAGAAATTTGTTTACCTCTTTATAACGTTCCGAATGCACGCTCTGCACGTGCATCAGTAGCTGTCGACGTGTGTATCGCCAATTTACATGTGGCTATTTCGGATACTTGCTGAGGAAACATTCTTTGCAAGTAAGTTTTTGTACATAAAAATTCGTCTACTAATTTATAATTTATTTAATGATTTACATTTTGTATCAAGTCACCAAAAACTACTGTCCGTGATCAATTTATCCCCTAAGGTAAATAAATGACAAATGATTCTTATGTGCAAAACTAAATCTGTAATGCCCAAAATTTTATCCAGATAACATTTACAAGATGCAGGGAGACATACATGTCCAAAAATTATAAATAGAGTCAGTTGTTAGAAAGTCACTTTCCGTGGCTAGACTTGGTTTTGTTCCCGTCTGTTTGCCTATGTGAAGCCAATTTGTAAACAATAAACACATCTCGTGATAATTAGTCCACCACACAATATACAATAGTATTATTTGAATGACACAGATGTTATAGATTGTTTCTGTTTTATAGTATTTGCAGTTAAAGTGATATATCTGACAAAAGTGTACTATTAGACTTTTGCAGACAACAAAAACAAAACAAAAAAACGGAAAACAAAAACAAATGGCATAAAGTAAAAGCGTGTTTCCTATCGGATATTTTAAAAATTATAAAGCCATCATTCATATTTATTACACACTTTGAGTGTTAGCACAAAAAAACCCCAACCAAAAAACAACAAACAAAAACAAACAAAAAATAAAACCCTCGACAAATTTTTTTATAATCATCAGTGATATTTTCAAATTATGGCAAACGTGTCTAAATTTCTGAAAAATGATTGTGTCTTTGTTAAATTTCAACTTGGTGTTCAATTATGCTTGTAAATAGTTGGATAATTATATGAGATTCGTATCGGTATCGTCCCAAAAGACAGAATTCCCAAAAGACAGAACGCTTAAAACAACACTTTTCATGGTTAACTAATCATGTGTAACATGGGCTCTACCCTTTGGAAATATTGGAACGGCCCAGATAAATAAAGACAATTCCCAAAAGACACCATTAAGATACAACAGTTGTTTTTTTCACTCGATGGATGATAATAACATATAAATAAACTTTGAAACATCTGGCACCATTTTACTCAATTCACATAGGATCTCTGTTAACACATATGTGGGTTATTTTCAAAATTGGTAGCATTTTCTGCCCAATCAAGATTTTTGAAAAATAACTTGTTTAAAAGGGTTATTTTCGGAAGAAAACATTTATTCTTGTCATATCTACAATGTGTAACATGTCATAGGATATGGAATAGAGATTCAGCACATTTTGTAAAAATAAAACACCAGCAAGTAAGTATGAATTTAATTTGTCAACCTTAATTGTCCAAACTGTTACCAATGTATATCATATAAAACTAATCTCAGTTTTTTTCTCAAAACAAGGTAGTTTGTTGCCTAGAAAAGGTAGAAGTGGATGGTGTTTCACTTGATATCTTTTAGGAATCATTCATCCAAATCTAGTCTTGCTTCATGACTGTATAATAGGAAGCCTTTAATACAGCCTATGCCCTAATTCAGCAAGTCTAGATTTGACTGCATGCACAATTTAGGAGCCCGGAAAAATATAATGGATGAAGGTACAGTAAATTATCAATATATTTCAATAGACACAATTTAGTCTAATTCAGATTGTGTCGATACTAGAACATAAGGCGGGTTGGGTCAGTCCATTGATTAATGAGGGGTGGTCAGCATTGCTCAGTTAATTAATGTTGTGATTCATTCTGTCTTTTGGGACTGAATCATTGTATCAATATTAAAAGTGCATTGATTTTACAGTTGTTTAATCAAGGTTTAATTTAATGCCAAATATATAAAAAAAACAATTCTCAAACCCCTAAATGCCATAGATAAGAAATTTCAAATAGTTAGTGAAATTTCTTTTATCATAGGAATTGAGTAATAGTGACGAAAATCCAAAAAATATCCACACAGGTCAGAACTTAACTTTAAAAAATATCGCAATGAATAATGTGAAGTTTGTAGTGTCCAAGCTTACAAATAAATTGTAAACAACTGCATATACCAGAGTACCATATTTTTTTATCTAATTTTGTAAAAGGTGAGGGAAATCTTGAAAAAAAAACTTAAAATGATTTCACTTTACAAAGATTTATGATTTTAATCTCATATCTCACATCTCATATGGCAGTTCAGTTGTAGAACGACATTCTCACACACGTATCCGGTTGGGTAATTCGCGCGAGTAGGGACACCGCGCGAGTGAGGACGCAGCGCAGTAAAAACACCGCTGAGTAGAGGGCGCGCTGATTGAGATTTACGACTCTCGCGGGGCCTCGCTAATTAAACTCTGTAAGTTAAAAATTAAGAATTGCAGACCCAATTAACCTGACGGCTTGATTAAGGGAGCCTAGTGAGAGCTATAATCTGCGTAACGTAATGCAGCAATGTTAGTTTCTATTTAAATGAGATTGCTTGTGAAGAATAAGTGCAATAAAAGCGTTCATTGAGTTGATAGAGTTTCTGTATTCATCAGCTAAACATTAAAACATAATATATTCCCATGTGTAGATATTGTTTCACCTTGTCAAGTTAAAAAAGCAAAACGTGTTAGAATACGACTCTTGTTAAGAGAACAACATTTTATGAGTGTGTAACAAAAAGGAAAGCTATTATTTTTTAAAAAGGAAAACAAAATACTTTTCATCAAGATATCACAGATATTTCTGATATGAGTATTTCAAAAATAAAATAATAAATAGTCAAATATTTCGGCATTGTTTATAATATTTCGTGTGATTTTCATTTTGTCAAAAGGCGAAGAAGACAAACAAAATGATGTTGCGTCCACGTGACGTAAGTGTTTATGACGTCACAGACATTCCCTGACTATGCGCCCATTGTTCAACCCGTAATCATCGGAGTCTGACACTGTTTTCGAACACTGACAACTTTGTCAATAAAAAGGACTTTTGATCAAGTAGAAAGCGGTAAGTATTTGGCAAACGTCTCATAGACGATATTGTTTGATGCTGAAAAAGCCTTAGGTTATGGTAATGAATGAAAACAAATTTTTTGTACAGAGGATTATCATAGTGTTATTTATAGCTCTTTTTCCATGTGACACCGTCAAAGTGCCTTTGAAACCTGCGAGCATCGGCTAGAACTAGCGTTGTACTGCATTGAAATTAAGTGTAGCATTGCACCCAAACCTTACTTTCAGTAGAACAGTTCTCAACAGTAAAGTCGCCGAGCACCGAACAACGGACCTCTTGATCCGAAAGCCGAACGCGCTAACCACTGCGCAATCCCCCCCAGATATCAACTTAAACTTTTACAAACAATGCGATCTTCCATGTCGCTTCATGCACGTAATGAAAATGATGTTAATTGTGATATTTTATATTTATTTAGAGAATAAAAATCTGCCAAGATGATTTTCCTCACATTCCTCTCAATGGCTGTATATGAAGTACAAGCTTACCTCAAGCGCCGCGAAGGTAAGAGTTTATGTATTTAAATATTTCATATGTTTCTAATAAAATCATAAATAAAGAATATCAAATCTATGGTAAATAAGTTTTGATTTATGTGGTAAATCAATTGTGGGTTATGATGAATCCTTCTTTAATCATCGTTTTTAAAAGAAATATTTTTGATGTACCTGTAGATATTTTTTGAAAATTCCCTTAGAAACTTAAAACTTGTATCAAATGTGCTAAACTATGGAAGCGTTTTAATTCAGCACAGATTCTCTCCTTGTCTAATTCATCATAACCTAAAATCAATTAGTTTTTTTTTTATTCTGAGAGGACACAGGCCTGTAGTAAACAATCATTTATACATGTTTAGGTATACCAGAATTCTTTCTGAACATAAAACATTTGTAAATAAATATAGAGAAGTTTTCTAGTTGTGATTTATTAGAGCTTTTTTCGGTAATACGTTCTTTCAGGGTGCTCATAAAGTATTCCTTAATGTACATATTTCTTAATGATGAAAATGCTGGGCTATACATAAAGTCGTTTTCATCTTAGACAATTTTCAGACTAAAACCTTAGTTCATGCTGCATAAGGTAGGAAGAAAAAGATTAAGTCATTGGTTATGATGAAATGATTGTAGTTATTTATTATTTCTCAACATCAACTGACTACAATGTTCACGTATAAAACTTCAAATTACCCGGCTGACTGAAATATTTTTGATTCACTATCGGCTTACAATGGTTCCTTTTTAGTCATCGAAGCAACGATGCAGCTCTTTGTTTGAGCCTTTGTAATTAAGCCTCTCAGTAAATTAAGTTGCAAATTAATTTCTTTTTAACGCAGATACACATTTCATAAAGAGGCCAATCTAGTTAAAACTAGCTGTAATACAGGTACTTAGGTCCGTTATTACATCTATTGAATTACACATCTATTCCGTGTCGCCCAGGCACGAACATCAGCCAATCATAAGAGAGCTGGTCCAGCTATTTGAATCGCGGGTCAATGCGATTATCTTACCGTTTTTGAGCACCTCGATTACGAAATCCGAATGTTACCGATGTATCGCAGTGAATTGTGTTAACGAATATTATGGTAACACAGGCGCCAGACTCTGAATTTACAATATCATGTAAGTATATGTACATGTAGCAAAATAACATAAACAGAGTAGTGTCTGCAATAGGACTGGAAATGGTTTCCTGGCTCGGTTACCCTCTGTAAACTTCGTTGACAGATCCCAGTTCGCATTTTCGGTCTTATTGCAGACACAACTCTGTCAGACCTTGTTTATGTTATAAAGCTAAATGGACATATACTTACATCATTTGTAAATTCAGAGTCTGGCGCCTGTGGATGGTAAGATCAATTCAGTGCGGATAGTTGGGTGTTGTTCATTTATTCATTTGTGCAAAAGTAAAGTAACAACTTACGTCCAACAATCACTATAAGTACTTACTATCACAATGATTTACAAATTCTAAACAAAAACACTCTCCTGAAAAAAACCACGCTATTTTTGAAGTATCAGATGTCTATTTTACAATGTAAATTAAGGACACTTCTCTACAGAGCGACTCGCCGAGGAGGAGGCTGAAGCAGCACGCAGAGCAGAAGCAAGCGCCGCCGCAGCTGCAGCAGTAGCCAAAAAGAAGAAACGTGCAAAGGTATAATTTTCCTTTGACCGTGCCTCTATTGATTTAAAGAAAATGATCCATGAATAAAAGGGGGTAGGATAACAGTCAATGCAAGTCACCCTGTCAGATTCGATTGGTTTTGCAAGGCGCTATAGAACGTTTTTCTTAGGTTCAAATAGCTGATTTAAAGTATATGAGGAGACAAGTACTCGGTTTAGCTTTCTATCAATGCAATGAATACTTATTACCCTTTACAACTGACCTGTATAGTCCAGAATGATCTTGTTTTCCAGCGAAGACAGACATGTGTGTTGGCCTAAGGGAGGAATTCATGCACTAAGCTGTTCTCTCCCCTTCCCGATTGTCCATCTCAGAAAACGAACCGGCGCGTCTCTGGATCTGATTTTAAAGAGAAAAAACTAACACGTGGATCTGTGAGTTGAGAGAGATAGGACTGGCGTGACAAATGTATTAGTTATATTTCAATGATATAACATGTTTTTCACCAATGAATCGCACATATTTATACCTTGCTTTTATCTTCAATCTATTGGCTACTTTGTAATGTACAATTGTGACTTATCGTTTATTGAATGCGATTTTTGTCAACGTATCTTTTTTTTGCTAGAATTGAAAAGCTCAACTGAATTTGATCTTAAGAGTTATTTCATCTTTATTGTTTAAGTAATTTTATAGTACATTCAGTAACCAGAGTATACTAATGTCTGAAAAGCTTCATGTAAGTAATCTATATCTGATGTAAATGTTCTATTACATTTCAATAAGTAAATTTTGAAATTTCATTTCACAAACTCATCATAAGTCTTTTATGATACTATCGCAAATATCTTAAGCTCTAATAATTGGCTAGTTTTTATATCGCGTTGAACCTTAATTGGGTCTATGGCACCTTGAGGGTTAATGCAAAGCAAGTTCATTCGCAAATTTCCATAGCCCTTACGAATGGGTCATAGCTCAAGAAATGAAACATATGTATGGTCACAGCTGCATGGGGCCAAACGGTTTGATGAGTGGGTTGGAGGGGATTGATAATATCCCCATCTCCGAGTTTTCCTCTCTTTAGACTTTAGAGCAATCTTCAGGATTCATCGAATCCTTGTCACACGTGAAATTTTCATGCAAACAGAAAAGTCTGTGTTTCACGTACAAGAGGTTTGATCACGTGCAAGAGGTTTGATCACGTGCAAGAGGTTTGATCACGTGCATGGAGATAATAGTCGAAATTTAGAAACGAACAGGCATATGGGGACTATAAGACTGGTTCTCTAGTTTGGTTGCGTTACGCAATATTCGTTAACGGGGTTGCCCAAGACTCTTTATTATAGCACAGCTGCGCTGGTCACGTTTACGCATGTGCAACAATTTCTGCATTGTTAATCATTCTTCAACCAGTTATAATCCAGTTATAATTCATTTATGATTCAGTTAGCTTGAACACGGATTCACGTAGTCAGTGATTCGTGTGCGCAAAGGTCCGATTTTCATCTATTGGTTATTCTCGATTGGGTTGGGTTTTGTTCGAGGGGAATGAGATTTTTGGAAATGAAAATTGTTCTGAGTGATGATAAGTATTTTTGAAGGAAAGTGACATCAAATCAACAGAGGCGTGTATTGTTGAGAATTACAGTTTAGTAAGACATCTGCAGTCGACGTTATCAAAAATTGTAATGACAATCTTGTCAACGTGATATCAGATTGATATCGATGACTCTAGTTCTGTTGATAGACTCGAGTTCTGTTGATAGACTCTAGTTCTGCTGAAAGACTCCAACTCCGTTGATAGACTCCAGTTCTGTTGAAAGACTTCAGTTCAGTTGAAACATTCCAGTTCTGCTGATATACTCCAGTTCTGTTGAAAAACACAAGTTCTGTTGAAAGACTCGAGTTCAGTTGAAAGACTCCAGTTCTGTTGAAAGATTCAGTTTTTGTTGATAGACTCGAGTTCAGTTGAAAGACTCAGTTCTTTTGATAGATTCCAGTTCTGCTGAAAGACTTCAGTTCAGTTGAAATATTCCAGTTCTGTTGAAAGACTCCAGTTCTGTTGATAGACTCAAATACTGTTGAAAGACTTAAATACTGTTGAAAGACTGAAGTTCTGTTGAAAGACTGAAGTTTTGTCGAAAGAATGAAGTTCTGTTGATAGACTCCAGTTCTGTTGATAGACTCGAGTTCTTTTGATAGACTCAAATACTGTTGAAAGACTTAAATACTGTTGAAAGACTGAAGTTCTGTTGAAAGACTGAAGTTCTGTTGACAGACTGAAGTTCTGTTGATAGACTCCAGTTCTGTTGATAGACTCAAATACTGTTGAAAGACTTAAATACTGTTGAAAGACTGAAGTTCTGTTGAAAGACTGAAGTTCTGTTGAAAGATTGAAATACTGTTGAAAGACTGAAGTTCTGTTGAAAGACTTAAATACTGTTGAAAGACTGAAGTTCTGTTGAAAGACTGAAGTTCTGTTGAAAGATTGAATTACTGTTGAAAGACTGAAGTTCTGTTGAAAGACTCCAGTTCTGTTGAAAGACTCCAGTTCTGTTGATAAACTCGAGTACACGGGAAGGGCCCTGATGATTTCGATGACATACTTGATCGTCGACTTCAGATGTCTTCTAGAATGTTATTGTCGACATTCCATACCCCCGTGCTTTAGTTGATTAATTACGAGAGACATTTTTAGCATCCTGTTACATCAGTGTATTTGTCTCCGCCTATGTCCATCACATACCCTTAAATCCTTCGGCCTAAAACGCTCCTATCGCTTACGGCTGGTTACTCATGGCTATTTCTCATCCGGGTGGTGTCATTTCATTGGCTTGCTATTTTAGCGATACGAGCGTTTTAGGCCGAAGGATATCAGGGTATATGATGGAGCTGGGCGGAGAGAAATATGCTGATGTAGCAGGATGCAGTTTTAGTAATTCTCGAAAGAGTTAACATGTCTGATATTTGAGTGATGATAAGATACATTTTTAGAGAAGTGACGTATTTTTTAAAATATTTGAGTGGTGTTATAGTAAGAATAGTGCACCCTGCTTCATCAGCGTATTAGAATCCACAAAGCTATTTATAATGTTATTGAAAAAGCTCAGTTGATTCTAATACGCTGATAGAGCAGGATCAGAAAGGTGAAATATTTGCTTGTACTTGAGTGGTGATAAATTAATAGCCTATAAGCAGAAAGGCATCAGGCATATTCTGAATGTGTTTATAAGATACTTCATGAAACAAAATTATGATGAGTTTAAACCTTTTTGTCCCTTTGTTCCCAGTTTTTGATTTTGGAAAACATAAATATATGTTGTTGACTTTTTATTATTATGATCCATTGCCTCAGAGCCAAGAATATGCACCGTCATCTGATATGTCGTTCGATAAGACAGCGTTGTTTCGTTCTGTTGTTAGGACTTCAGTTCTGTTGATAGACTCGGGTTCAGTTGATAGATTTAAGTTCTCTCGGTTCTTTTGGAAGACTTGAATACTATTGATAGACTCGAGTTCTGCTGATAGACTCCATCTTTGTTGAAAGACCCAAATTCTGCCAATAGATTCAAGTTCTGTTGAATCACTCGAGTTCTGTTGATAAGACACCAGTTCTTTCGGCAGACCCTTATGCTGATAATAGACTCGAGTTCTGTTGACAGACTCGACTTCTGCTGATAGTCTCAAGTTCTGCTGATAGACTCGAGTTCTGCTGATAGACTCAAGTTCTGCTGACAGACTCGACTTCTGCTGATAGACTAAATTTCTGCTGACAGACTCGACTTCTGCTGATAGCCTCGAGTTCTGCCGATAGACTCGACTTCTGCTGATAGACTCGACTTCTGCTGAAAGATTCCAGTTCTGCTGATAGACTCAATTTCTGCTGATAGACTCGACTTCTGCTGATAGACTCGACTTCTGCTGATAGACTCGACTTCTGCTGATAGACTCATGTTCTGCTGATAGCCTCAAGTTCTGCTGATAGATTCGAGTTCTGCTGATAGACTCAATTTCTGCTGATAGACTCCAGTTCTGCTGATAGACTCAAGTTCTGCTGATAGACTCCAGTTCTGCTGATAGACTCCAGTTCTGCTGATAGACTCTTGTTCTGCTGATAGACTCAAGTTCTGCTGATAGACTCCAGTTCTGCTGATAGACTCAAGTTCTGCTGATAGACTCGAGTTCTGCTGATAGACTCGAGTTCTGCTGATAGACTCAATTTCTGCTGACAGACTCGACTTCTGCTGATAGGTTCAAGTTCTTTCGGCAGACCCTTATACTGATAATAGACTCGACTTCTGCTGATAGACTCCAGTTCTGTTGAAAGACTCCAGTTCTGCTGATAGACTCCAGTTCTGTTGAAAGACTCCAGTTCTGCTGATAGACTCCAGTTCTGTTGAAAGACTCCAGTTCTGCTGATAGACTCCAGTTCTGCTGATAGACTCCAGTTCTGCTGATAGACTCCAGTTCTGCTGATAGACTCGACTTCTGCTGATAGACTCCAGTTCTGCTGATAGACTCAAGTTCTGTTGAAAGACTCCAGTTCTGCTGATAGACTCAAGTTCTGCTGATAGACTCAAGTTCTGCTGATAGACTCCAGTTCTGCTGATAGACTCGAGTTCTGCTGATAGACTCCAGTTCTGCTGATAGACTCGACTTCTGCTGATAGACTCCAGTTCTGCTGATAGACTCCAGTTCTGTTGAAAGACTCCAGTTCTGCTGATAGACTCCAGTTCTGCTGATAGACTCCAGTTCTGCTGATAGACTCGACTTCTGCTGATAGACTCCAGTTCTGCTGATAGACTCGAGTTCTGTTGAAAGACTCCAGTTCTGCTGATAGATTCAATTTCTGCTGATAGACTCCAGTTCTGCTGATAGACTCCAGTTCAGCTGATAGACTCCAGTTCTGTTGATAGACTCAAGTTCTCCAGATAGTCTCAAGTTTTGTTGTTAGACTCGAGTTCTGCTGATAGGTTCAAGTTCTGTTGAATCACTCGACTTCTGCTGATAGACTCCAGTTCTGTTGAAAGACTCGAGTTCTGCTGATAGACTCAATTTCTGCTGATAGACTCCAGTTCTGCTGATAGACTCATGTTCTGCTGATAGACTCCAGTTCTGCTGATAGACTCCAGTTCTGCTGATAGACTCAAGTTCTGCTGATAGACTCCAGTTCTGTTGATAGACTCGAGTTCTGCTGATAGATTCTAGTTCTGCTGACAGACTCGACTTCTGCTGATAGACTTAATTTCTTCTGATAGACTCGACTTCTGCTGATAGACTCGACTTCTGCTGATAGACTCAAGTCCTGCTGATAGACTCAAGTTCTGCTGATAGACTCGACCTGTCGGTTGAAGTATTTGGATTGGTTCGCATATTTTCTTTGGTAACAGGAGGCTTACGATATGGAATCAAAAAGGAATATGTTTCGATCAATATTGATCAAGAAAGGACTTTAAAACTAGAACCAGCACCTTGGTTGTCTTTAGAACCCTTATCTGTAACACGAACTTCCTAGACTTAATGTAGGACGTTGGGGGTGAATAGCTTTTACTACGGCTAGGTTTGAGTCCGTCCCTCCGAATTTGGCTTTCAGTGAACAGGTTCTGCACACCCCTCGATTGGGTACTAGTTCCCGATTGGGAACCAACAACCCGATCAGGATAATAAAAACGTCTAAAATACGGTCAAAAGTGTTGTTTTTCTGTTTTTCTTTAATTTCACATTGGCGCACCACGACTAAGGAATCTACAGGTAAACAAACCTTTCGGCCAACTATCGGCAAGATATCTGTGTGGAAACGATGCCGCACTTTGGTCGCTAGTTTATTATCCCGATAGGGGTGTTGATTCCCAATCGGGAACTAGTACCCGATCGAGGGGTGTGCAGAACCTGGTGAATTACGATCAAGAAAGTGTTTCACATGCGCAAACAATATAGCAATGCTGAGATCAACAAAAACTAATAAAATTGTCCAGCCCATAGCGCAGTAACATGGACTAAACTCGCGACCATTCTATCCAGCCTTTGGTCGCCTCGCCAGTAAACAGTTGGTCATTTCGACCTCGTCACTCACCGTCGATAGTCGCTGTTAAGCAGTTTACGAATGATACACGTCACAACCTAACTGGGGAATAAGTCAAGTAGTCCGCCTCTGTGTGTGAAGTCAAACTGAGATCCGCCTGTCCACCATTGACTGATTCGGTGCTCATCAATCTCCAGCCATTCAATGTAGACGAACTTATCTGTGAATGTTACTTTCCCGCGAAAAAACACAATCTGCACGTGATCATGTATGTAGCATGGTGTCGGTAAATCACGACTTGCACGTGAAGCACATATCAAACGCATTTTATTTTTCCGTTTAGCGTCTTGTTGTTGACTTTCTCTGCAAATCTCAACGTGTTTTCGAAATAGCTTATATATGGTCTGTATATATCAATTAGATTTTTTTATGTATTGAGCTATCAGACAGACAGTTTCTATAGAGGACAATAGTATTGAAGAAAGTCTGATTAATTTGCCTGCGATAAATGCCTTTTTTTCGATCCCCTATAGTGATTTTATATCAATTATCAAGGTTTGGAGTATTTTAATATATCTATTGTCAATTAATGTATGCATTATTGATGTTCTATCTGTGATTTATTTGTATTGTGTGTTATGGTGTTTTGCCGCGCCACTTAGTCCTTATCTCTCTCAACTCTGTGTTTTTTTAATACACGTATGATGTTTACAATAACGATCCACGGTGAATAAAAAATATATATTTGAATTAATTGTCTTTTATTACGGCCCCTGAACTCTCAACAGTACCTGAGATTTAAACAGGTGTGTCATTTTCGTTTACTTTGCCTACAAGCAATCATTGTGTTAAAGGGACGCTCTATGGAAAGATAAAGAGAAAGCCTTTTTTTTCTTAAAATTTTTGAAAGAAAATTTTGTCATTTGGTTTTAACGTTATTACCTGAGTAAAACGCACCAGGTTGAAATAGATCTAAATGATCGAAGATTTCAAACTCAGTTTTATTACGTAACAATCTTATTGAAATGAAATCTAAATGCTCCACTACATTACGCATGTAGATCTCACCAGGCTCCGTTACGTGAGCCGTAAGGTTTGCCTCGTTTCTACGCTTTTCAGATCTCTGAAACCGAAAGCTTCCGAATGTTTTCAGAATGTCAAACTGCCTAAATACCCGAATGAATGTATGTTTTGTACATTCAATTTACCCTAGCTTGTCTGTTGGACACACAAGTCAAATCAAATCTATGGAGTTATCCTTCGCAAAGCAAAATCTGCATTCCTCAACGTTGAGCTTTCGTAGACTATGCTGGATAGCTAACCCTGTCCACAACAATAAGGAAGAGCAAGACGATGCCATCATGAAGTAGACAACCACAAAGTGGATTTATTCAGGTGAAAAGTTGTAAACAACAATACAGTCGTAAGTCACAGTCCAAAAATATATGATGATGATAATTCAATGAACATTCTCCAAAGAAATCAATGTATAAACATTTAGTAAATACACTGATTAATCCATGTATCTTATAGAAGATTACTGAACAAATATTAATCCATAAGAAATAGATGTTTACCAAATGAATGAAAACACTGACAAACATCACTTACATCAAGGGATGCAACTCTGCAGTTACAATATTTAACTAGGTGATAAATGGATATTTTATGAGCGCTTCAATTTTACTCTTCCGAAAGGACCGACTCCCGTGGAAAGTAATTCTGCACATAAATTACAGCCAAAGTTACTTATTTGTTGCCTGAAGTTAATATCAGATGAAACACACGTAGAATAGTAATAACTAATATTGGGCTACAATAGCAAAATGAAACTATGCATGAAACAATGCGAGTGAGATTACAGTAAATTAGCTTGATACAAAAGCTATGAAAATCCTACAGAGATTGCAGAAACATAATATTATCATACATACACTTTGGTGGCTGTATCCTTCCATACAACATCTTACTCCTTAAGAAACATTGCTGGCCAGAAAAAGCTACCAGAAACAATGGCTGTGCCCTGGAGACAGCTCCATGCAGCTAATCTGTGCTCGTGATGCACGTGCCATACGGCCATAGACCACAATTATATCCAAGTAGTTCTATCACTATTGTGTTTCTAACACAGACACTTCCCTATATCTGGTAGGCTTTTGAGCCTTTGCACACTGACTTACCTACCATAGAGCACTTTTCAGTAAAAAAATGAGCACACATTTTGCGGCTCCAAAGACCGGTAGGCAGGGTAATCAAATATCACCCAATGTCTAGGCCGGTCAGACTCGGCCTTCAACTTGGGGTCACATTGCCTGCTCACACCAGCACCATAACAGTAAATTAAAAAACTAGAAAAATTCACACACACACACACAACAGTATCTGAGACCTTTCATTTGCACCATCACATTTTACAAAATAATAATTACAAGTCATAGAAAAAATTCTCAACTAGGGCCTACTTTGTCTCTGAACTGCTTCCGGGTTGTGTTAAAAGTTAAGCTTGGAATTGTGGGCTGTGGCCTGTCAGAAAACCTATTTTTGTCTAAATCAAATAAAACTTCACAGGTAGTAAGTACATCCAATTACCAATTAATGCACTGAAGCTGAAGTCTCAGGTGCAGAAACAAGCAACTTTACAGGCGACTTGTATAAGGCTCACTTGCTCTTCAGGGCTAGTACATCAGGAGAATTGGTCGTCTGCAGGGTGGCGCAAGTCTCATAACTCTGAAATGAGACAAGATTTCATTAAAGAGAGACTTTTTATGGCAAATTTCAATCAAACACCTTAAAATAAACAACTTTTTTTAAAAATAAAATAAAAAGAAATATTTTTTACAATTTTAAAAAAATTTAATAAATTTTAGCTACTAATTTTGGCAATTTTCATCAAATATCTCTTTGAAAATAAAAACTGAAACTGCTAAATTTGATGTTTCTAGAAAGAAATTTCATCACTGGTCAAAATGAGTCCACACTCAGTTGACTGCTAATTAGCAATTGATTGCGTGTAGTGATGACAAGTAGGTAATCTGTCCTGGCAGCCGTTACACCTCTGCCTGGTGACATTTATCAATTCCAAGAGCCAGCATATACCATAAGTTGTCAGTGCAGTGACAAATCACAGGTATGGTGTATAAAATGTGCAGCTACCAGCAGTGCTGTATCATTTCAACTTTGCTATCGAACATGAGAGGAGACAAAAAGCGGCGCAGTCCAGAAGGGCAACATTCCATGGAATCAAGGTCTAACTTTTGATTTTGATGATGGATTGGATCTCCCTCATCAAACCCAACAAAATTCTGTCACCAGGATGAGTGCTGAGCAGTTCAAACTGGTTGCAATATCCAGGTCTGATGACTATATTCTCTCTACACCAGACTGTTAGGGTACATCAAGCTCTTTCGTCCTTTGCCGCCTAAGCAGTTCAAGTCAGAAGACAAAGCTTGTTCTCAAGACTCTGAGGGCATGCGACTGACGGACAGTGCAGAAATGGCCAAATCCTGGAACGACGGTAACCGCCTTCACCGTTTGACGTCTCCGGACTGCGGCGACACGAACCTTGTGATACATAAGGAGAAAAAATGGGGTGTCTGTTGGAAGATAGTGCTAAAATGTGTGACATGTGACTTTGAAACACCTGAGATGAAGCTCTACATGGAGGTGAAATAAGACAAGCCAGGACCAAACCCAGCAGCAGCTAACTTAGCCCTGGCTGTTGGACTTCAAGATACACGGGTCAGCACCACCAGACCGAGGCTACTCATGGCTACAATGGACATGGTCCCCCAAGGGAAAGGACTGGAAGTGACATGTCCAGGTGGACATGCACGGTGCACAGCAACTATGTCAACATTTGCTCCATTTTCAGAAATGAGAATGGGGAAGGACATTGGTGACCAACTGGCCCTACAGGGAATACTTATCAAGCATGTGACGACGGATGGTGATTCAAGGTCGGCGGATGGGGTGAACAGGGCAATGAAGGCCATTGATCCCATGTGGAAAGTGGAAAGACTTGCTGACCCCACACACCTGGCTCAAGGACAATTCCGCAGGTGCTACAAGGCCAGTTTCAGTGCTGAGATGTTTGAAGGCAACACCTGTGAGTAGCGTAAGCAGCAACAGCGGGTTCTTAGTCAGGATGTCAAGGCACGGTGCAGTATTATTCTTAAGGATCTCATGAAAACACATGCTGGCAACATGAATGCACTGCAGAATATCCTACCTAGAGTCCTCGAGGGGACGCTATGTGTTATACCGGGGATTGTTCTAGATGTGCCCTTCACTCCGTGGTCTGCACTGGTGGCGTGCCCCGGAACTGGTGGACTCGGTCCATGCACCTCTGCAAGAACAAGATATCAAGTTTCAACATGAATGACAGTGACAAACATCTCCTACATGAAATCTTGAAGATGAAACTAAGTGTTGAAGTTGTAGAACAAATGAAACTTTATATGATACTCAAAAATGTGAGGCAGCAAACAGATCTCTGAGTGTATCTCTACCCAAAAATGTCAACTTCTCAAATTACATTGGCCGGGCATCGTCAACCATCAACAGTCTGAATAATGGCCCTGGGACCCCCGCCATTGAAAAAAACAAGTGTCTAGGCATCAACTTATCTGCGAAATCGGTTCATTCTTTACACAAGATGGATGAGGATGCTGACTATCAAAAGATGTACAATAAGGACAGTGGTGTTGCTAAGAGAAGATAAATACAACAAGGAGAGCCGATTTCTGGTTACGTTAAGGCCAAAACATCCTTGAAGGAAAAATGTGATTACAGAAAGGGTCAGCTGGATCCTAAACCATCTAGCAGTCATGACTGGGATCATTCCTATTCAAAGTGACCACATGCAAAATAATATCTCAATGTGAAATGAGGGCTGGGAATACTACTTTACTATCCTGCCATGACAGCAAACTGACTTTTTTTCATGATTCTACAATTTGATGATTGTTTTATGAGTATTTTATATCGATATTGGCCACCTCACATGGTATTATCCGAGTACTAGTATTACTGAAATGTGATCAACTGTTATGTGATCAACTGTTATGACTGATTTTATCTTACAAATACTTATATATGTCATATGGAATTAAAACAAAGTTAACATGATATATTTGCCTGTTATTCTTCTGAACATGCAAGAAGACAATCCATATATGGTTTATGTCCATGACAAGTTTGACGGTTTAAACATTTGCATCTATCGGCATTGACACTAGGTGGTTCTGCCGACAGATGCGCAAACAAAACACATCTCTTGTTATGACATAAATGGCTGACATGCAAACAATGTGGCTCAGTCTATGAGCATTTACTGTATGCCATTTATTTGTGACAGGAGATGAGTATCTAATGATACCATAGCCAGAGGGCTTCAGAGCCCTCTGCCATAACAAACAATTGTTCTCTTTGTGGCTGTTTTCAACAATTTTTGCTTGATATTTCACAAAAAACGCCTCCATTTTCCTAACATGTGCATACACTAACCTTCAGGGTGTAGTAATACATTAATATTCAATATTTAGAAGTAATATAACTTACACTTGGCTTTCCAAGAATATCTGATAGTATAAGCTTTGAAAATTTTACAATCTTCCAAAAAAGTGTTTAAAAATTCCAAAATTCATTTCTAGGGAAAATGCATAAAATGCCAGATTTCTATATCAATACTGCCTAGGTGTACCAAGTTTCAAGCAAAAAGATTGAAAACTGTCAAAGTTATTAGCCATCAAACACATCAAGCCCCTCTTACAGTGCCTTCCATATCAGGCCATAGACCACCATTATTTCCAAGTAGTTCTATCACCATTGTGTTTCTAACACAGCCACTTCCCTATATCTGGTACGCTATTGAGCTTTTGCACACTGACTTATCTGCCAAAGAGCACTTTTCAGTCAAAAAATGAGCAAGCATTTTGCAGCTCCGAAGACCGGTAGGCAGGGTAAACAACTATCACCCAAATGTCAAGGCCGGTCAGTCACACCAGCACCATAACAGTAAATTAAAAATCTAGAAAATTTCACACACACACACTAAAGTATCAGACCTTTCATTTGCACCATCACATGTTACAAAATAATAATTACAAGTCATAGAAAAGAATTCTCAACTTGGGGCCTACTTTGTCTCTGAATTGCTTCCGGGTTGTGGTAAAAGTTAGGCTTGGAATTGTGGGCTGTGGCATTACAATAACCGGAAGATCCTAACAGATAGATTGGATTGTTTTCTCAATAGTGCTTAAATAACAGTACATTGAACATGAAATATACTAATTTGCCAGATATGACACAACTTGTTTCACAGATCCAAAAGGTGTCAAAAATGTAATACAAAAGCCATACATCCAATCAATAATCTATTTACATAAAAAAGTCTGCAATCTGAAAGAAAACCAGCAATTAGTTTTCTGAAAACAGGAGGATCATCTTTGTATTTAGACGAGTGAGATGTGTCACTTTTCCATCCCTAATTATTAGAACTGCTTTTCGCACCTTTCCGTCACTACTTGTTAAAGTATTTTCAACAATTCCCACTGGCCATTCATTTCTGTAAATGTTTTTCTCAGGAGGTAAGACAAAGTCTCCATTCTTGATATTAGATTTCACCTCATTCCATTTTCTTCTTCTCTGGAGAGTATGCAAATATTCATCCCGCCATCTCTTCCAGAAAGTGCTCAAAAGACTCTGTACTTGTTTCCATTGCGCTTTACATAAAGCGCTCATATCATCATCACTTAAAACAAATGAATCTAGTCCAGTTCCTGTTTTCTGGGTCAACAGAACAGATGGAGTCAATATGAAAGGATTATCAGGGTCAGTTGAGACTGGTACAATAGGTCTGCTATTGACAATAGCACAAACTTCTTGCATGAAAGTGCTTAACACCTCATGTGTGAATTTCCTTGGTGAAACATCTGCTAAGATGCTGTCTAGAATGCGTCGAACTGTTCCGATCATCCTCTCCCAGGCACCACCCATATGAGAGGAATGGGGTGGATTAAAAATCCATCTTGTCTGATCATGTCACTTAGAAATTTTCTGACCTCTCCATCCTCTACATTCAACGAGTGAATTCCTAAACATATCTGAACATCTAACAAAATTAGTTCCCTTGTCTGAGTGAAATTCCTTCACCTTGCCTATAATTGCCATGAAACGTCGCAGTGCATTTATGAAAGATGAAGATGACATTTCTTCTACTAGTTCAATGTGTATTGCTCTGCAGACTATGCATGTAAACATTATCGCCCACCTTTTACTCTGAGCTAGTCCACCTCTGGTTTTCCTTGACGCTACAGTCCATAGCCCAAAAGCATCAACACCTGTGCAAGTGAATGGCGGTGCTGGTGTCAATCGATTACTTGGTAAATCTGCCATTATCTGGGTCTCTTGTTTACCTCGTAACTTCTTGCATTTCACACAGCGATGAATAACTGAAGAAATCAGGCGTTTTCCACCAATAATCCATAATCCCAATTCTCTGATAGCACCTTCGGTAAAATGGCGTCCTTGATGTTTGAGAAGATTGTGGTAATGTCTCACCAATAGCTTGCTAAGATAATGCTGTCTTGGAATTATGATTGGGCTCTTCTGCCTGGTATAAATTTGCACATGTCGAAGTCTACCGCCAACACAAACCTGAGTCCATTTTCATCCAGAAATGGGTTCAAAGTGACTATATGACTACTTCTTGGCAATGGAGATCCATTCTGTAGACTTCAATTTCTTTCCTGAATACATCTTTCTGTACCTCTCTGATAATGAAAAACTCTGCATTCCTGAAAGCATCTATATATGAAACTTGCTGCTTGTTGCGCTCAGATATGAACCTCTTCAAAATAGTCATGGCTTTGACGAAGCGTTTCCATTTCGAGAATCGTTTGAACCTTTTAGATCCTAAACCTTTGCAGATTGATACTTTAGTTGATGTCACACAAATTGTTTCCTCAATGTCATCAACCATATTCATGCTTATAGATTCTTGTGAAGGTAAAGTTCTGTTTATTACTTCAGGTGAACCTTTCAACCAGTTACTTTCGTTGAAGTTGAAAGTCTAGTCGCGGCGTCTGCTGGATTCTGACTGGTCGGTACATAAGACCACTGACTTGGCTCTGAGAAATTCCCTATCTTCTGCACCCTGTTTGAAACATACACCTTAAATCTCTTTATGGTGTTGTTGATATACCCAAGAACTATTCTACTGTCAGTGTAATAATGAACACAGTGTGGGGGCAAGTCAAGATGATTTGTAACTAAACCACCTACTTCTACGGCTAAAACAGATGCACAAAGTTCTAAGCGAGGAATAGTATGTGCATGCTTTGGAACAACTTTGGCTTTCCCAAATACAAATCCTGTATGTGAAATCCCATCCTGGTCTGTGATCTTCAAAGAAGCTGAAGAGGCTTTGATCTTCTCAGATGCGTCAGAAAAAACACATAGTTCTGTAGAGTATGATTCTTTGAAAGATGTAGGTACATACATTCTAGGTATCTCAATGTTCTCAAGAGCGGTCAGGGAGTCCCTCCATTTCTCCCACTCCAGTTTCTTGTCAGGCTCAAGCTCTTCATCCCAGTCATACTTGTCTTGAGCTCGTTCTCTGAAAAATACTTTTCCTTAAATAACAATGGGTGCTATAAATCCAAGAGGATCGAAAATACTGTGCACCGTTGACAATATTCCTCTCCTGGTGCAAGGTTTCACATCTTTTGAAGTTTGAAATACAAAAGTGTCTGTATATATGTAAGACTCGAATCCATGGCAGGCCTCAAATCTGTGGCGGATTTCCAAATCTATGGCAGATTTTCAAATGACAGACATTTGTACCTTTTTTTGTATTTTTCTGACTGAAATGATTAACCAAACCTTACGCTAGACAAACGTACCCTAATATTCGTCGAAAGGAATCCAAGGGTTACAAAAGATAGTCTTTCAATATCTTTGGGCTAAAAAAGACAGACTCACCGAGGGCTTAACAGATCCTACAAAATAAACATAATATGATGTGGCATGAAGCCGCAACTATCTTACTTAAGGTATTGTTTAATGTATTTTCGTAATTGGGATATTGACTTATTATTTGGTCGGTATCCATTTGCAATATCCCTCTATGACTTCCCTAATTTTTTCGCTAGCGACGCAATAAATGGGCTTTGCGATGGGAACAGTTATGATCGGGAACTATTATGACGTCATCCCACAATGACGTCACGTGGCATGACGTCATGAAACAGTCAAACAATCAAACCCGCCACAGATAAGGAAATCCGCCATAGATTAGAGACCCGCCACAGATCTGAATCCTACATATATGTTCCATAACAGTCCTTTAATAGCTCCTTTGCAGAGGATATACATGTATTTGTGGCCAGATCCAGATTCATTAAGTCCTTGGCTAAATCCTCTTTAGGGAACGCAGTCATAACAGCAGTTCTATTTGAGACGACTTTGTGTAATCTCAGATATTTTCCTGAAGTGATTTCTGCGTCCGCTTTAACAATTCTACCATTTCCCCTTCGCTAAGGCAAGATGATAAGCCGTTGTCTACACAGAAATCCTTTTCCACAAATTGTCCAAACATCTCTTTGCCTTCAAAAGCTGCCTTCCTCAGACCATAAGTTGCAACAGCAGGCGATGGCTTGTTTCCGAAAAAGTGTACTCTCATTCTGTACTCTACTAGTTCCTTTGAAGGGTCATTATCTTTGTACCAATAGAAGCGAAGATAGTTCCTGTGTTCTTCTCTAACCTGAAAGCAATGAAACATGCTCTGAATATCAGCCATGGCTGCCACTTCTTCCTTCCGAAATCTCATTAACACTCCTACTAAACTGTTCATAAGGTCAGGCCCTTGTAGCAGAACATCATTCAGGGATACACCGTTGTATGCTGCGGATGAGTCGAACACAGCACGGATCTGTCCAGGCTTTTTGGGGTGATAAACTCCAAAGATAGGTAGATACCAATATTCCTCTTCATGTTTTAACTCAGGTGCAACTTCAGCATGCCTAGAATCTAGCAATTTCTTCATGAATGCCACATTCTTCTCTGTTTCATCTTGTTTTGAGACTTCCATCCATGCTGTAAGCTCTCTTCAGTGCTTGTAATCTGTTGCTTGGTAAGCTTGGTCTTTTCTGTTTGAAGTGTAGAGGTGCAACCCACTGTTTCTCTGGTCCCATTACCATCTCTTTGTCCATGAGCTCTATAAAGTCCAGGTCTTCTACTGAGTAGGCTAGTTGTTCATCTTCTTGAGTTATTGCAAATATCTCCTTTAGGTTGATATCATTGGTTCATAGCTTCAATATTGTAGCATGTTGGTGGTTCTTGTTCCTGTACAGATAGATCTTGTTCACTGTCACATGGTTAGGTTGATGTACTCTGCGGAAACATGATTTGCCAATCACCACCCATCCAAGTGGTAGTTGTTGAGCATATGGTGATCCAATCCTTTGCTCCAAGACAGGTGAGCCTCAATTACATCTCTTCCTATTAAGAGCAAAATATCAGAATCATTATCAAGTGGGGGAATACTGATGTTTTGTAGGTGAGGGAAATTGTTTACAATCTCAGGTGTAGGTATCTCATCTCAGGAATCTGAGAACATTCAATAACATTAGCAATATCAAGAGTGTTGCTTCCATCTAGTGATTCCACAACTAAATCAGAAACCTTCCTGTCATAGCTTTCCGTATGGCCTCCACAAGATGAGATTGTGTACTGAATGGGTTCGCCATCAATGTTCAAAACATCAAAAAGTTTGGGGCGAGCTAGGGTCACATTACTTTGATCATCCAATATGGCATATGCTTTCACAAATCTGTCTGGCCTATTCCTATGAAACACTTTTACCAACAAAGTTTTGGCGCATGATTTACCTCCGATAGTCTGTCCGCAGATCTGGGTACACTTGGAGGTGACTGGTCCTTGAGGGTTCTCCCCACCATAGTTTGACCCTGAAACATACTGGTCATCATGAAATGTTGGGTGTCTAGAATGTCCACACAAGTTCCATTTTACAATTTCCTTACAGTTCTTATCTAAATGTTTGTTACTGGCACAACATCTGTAGCAATAACCATTCTTCTTTAGAAACTCCTTCCTGTCACTATAACTCTTTGAGCTTAATGATCTACACTGATTCAAAGAATGTTTTGTAGAAGCATGGTAAGGACAGTAATCTGCTCCAACGTGATAATCAACCTCAGTTTTCTTGGTGAATACCTTACTAGTCTTGAAGGTTGTCTCCTTACTCAGATTCTGATCAGTCTTGCCAATGGTCTGCTCAAACAAGAAGCTTGGGTCATTCCTAATCCTGCTGAGGTCTCTGATGAACTTCACGAAGAAGGTGAACGGAGGAAAAGGCACGTTGTGGACTTCTTTGTATCTGAAAGCTGCAGTTGTCCACTTTTAGTGTAAACTGAAAGGCAACTTACATACAATAGGTGAAACACCACTGGCAGAATCAAAATATGCTAACAATGATTTATCGCTCACTCATACAATCTCTTATTGTCCTTCATTGTTAATTATCTAGTTTCTTTCTTAAAGTGTTCTCAACCATCTCTGGTGAGCCATAGCGCTCAAGTCTCTGCCAGATCTGTTGAAGCCCTCGTGTAGAATCGCTGAAGTTTGATGCCCTCAGACTTAGCACTTGCTTTGACGACTCTGGTCCTAGCGACTTGATAAGAAGGTCCATTTCTTCACCCGGTGTAACATCAAGCTCTCTCATTACACTGAGGAAGCTAGTTTTCCACACTGCATAGGTGTAGATTCCTTACGCTGGGGTACATCTTTAGGAGTTGGGAAGTTTTCCATCTTCTGAATGTAGTGTCCTGTTCTCTCTATTGGATCCTGTGAAGGTATGTTGATAGATCTGTGACTTGATAAGAAGGTCCATTTCTTCACCCGGTGTAACATCAAGCTCTCTCATTACACTGAGGAAGCTAGTTTTCCACACTGCATAGGTGTAGATTCCTTACGCTGGGGTACATCTTTAGGAGTTGGGAAGTTTTCCAACTTCTGAATGTAGTGTCCTGTTCTCTCTATTGGATCCTGTGAAGGTATGTTGATAGATCTGTGAGGTAAGTTGTCACCTAGATCACCTTCCTCTGCTACCAAAACCTCAGCTTCAGCTACAGCAACTTCCTTCTCTACTTTCAGCACTTCAATTTCTGCTTCAAGTTCTTTCTTCTTCCTTCTTGTCTGTGCAAAACATATTTGTTCCTCTTCCTCAAGAACAGCTTGCTTAATCTTCAGTTCATTTTCCCTAACCAAATACTGAAGATGTTGTTTGGCTGAATCAGCCTTGATGTGGGCCTTCAAAGCTACCACCACAAGAATCACTTCTAGATTTCTTAAGTGTTCAAAATATGTTCATTTTCCAGTTTATGATGATGTGACTCATCCACAACAATTTTTACTCTTTCAATTTCTGCGTAACGCTCATCATACATAAGTAAATAGTCCTGCAGATCATCTCTACTCTCACTAGTGTATGTCCTTTCTAGAAAAAGCTGATAATTAGTGCACACAGCAACATATTTATCAACCTGCCTCATAAATGTCTTTTCCTGTTCACAGAGACGTAACAGGTCACAATCTTAGTCCATTTGAAAGTTAATTTCATTCCATAACTGTTCAATATCATTCAAATGGCGATCTCCAATTGACTCATACTTAGCCTGTCCTGCTTGTGTCTTTTTCCTGATCCTTTTATCTTCACCACCTACAGCTCCGTAGTCGTCCGACATTATGTGTAGGCAGTCATAGTTACAGCTGAAGTCAAAGTCTTTTCACTATGCTGGATAGCTAACCCTGTCCGCAACAATTTGGAAGAGCAAGACAATGCCATCATAAAGTAGACAACCACAAAGTGGATTTATTCAGGTGAAAAGCTGTAAACAAAATTACAGTCATAAGTCACGGTCCAAAATTATACAAATTCAATGAAAATTCCCCAAAGAAAACAATGTATAAACACTTAATTAGTAAATACACTGATTAATCCATGTATCTTATAGAAGATTAGTGAACAAATATTAATCCATAAGAAACAGATGTTTACCAAATGAATGAAAACACTGACAAACATCACTTAAATCAAGGGATGTAACTCTGCAGTTACAATATTTAACTAGGCGATAAATGGATATTTTATGAGCGCTTCAATTTTACCCTTCCGAAAGGATTCACGTGGAAAGAAAATCTGCACATAAATTACAGCCAAATTTACTTATTTGTTGCCTGAAGTTAATTTAACATGAAATACAAGTAGGAAACCTAAGTAATAACTAATATTGGGCTACAATAGCAAAATAAAACTACGCATGAAACAATGCGAGTGAGATACATGAAATTGCAGTAAATAAGCTTGATACAAAAGCTATGAAAATCCTACAGAGATTGCAGAAACATAATATCATTATGCATACACGTTGGTGGCTGTATCCTTCCATAAAACATCTTATTTCTTAAGAAACATTGCTGGCCGTGACGGATCATTCCGAAAGCTACCAGAAAAAATGGCTGCGCCCTGGAGACAGCCCTCCATGAGGCGACACTTTGCTCTTGATGCACGTGCAATACAATAACCGGACGATCCTAACAGATACATTGGATTGTTTTCGTAACCAAATTACATTTCGCCTACTGGAAGGCAGCACACAGAACGTATCAATCCAAATGCTTATTCGCATTGTGATTGCTTGATCGTATCTGCGTCAAGACAATGAGATTAAAAGGTCCAACTGAAGCAAAGGTTAACCTGACGGCTTGAGTAAGGGAGCCTATTGAGATCTATAATCTGCGTAACGTAGTGCAGTAATGTTATATTCTATTTAAATGAGATTGCTTGTGAACAATAAGTGCAATAAAACCATTCATTGAGTTGATAGAGTTTCTGCATTAGAACATAATAAATTCCCATTTATAGGTATTGTTTCACCTTGTGAAGTTAAAAAAACAAAACGTGTATTAGAATACGACTCTTGTTAAGAGAGAAAAAATTTTTTTTGAGTATATAACAAAAAAGAAAGCTATTATTTTTAAAAAAGGAAAACAAAATACTTTTCATCAAGATATCAGTTATTTCTGATATGAGTATTTCTAAAATAAAATAATAAATAGTAAAATATTTCAAGATTGTTTATAATATTTCGTGTGATTTTTTATTTTGTCAAAAGGCGAAGAAGACAAACAAAATTATGTTGCGTCCACGTGACGTAAGTGTTTATGACGTCACAAACATTCCCTGACTACGCGCCCATTGTTCAACCCGTAATCATCGGAGTCTGACACTGTTTCCGAACACTGACAACTTTGTCGATAAAAAGGACTTTTGATCAAGAAGAAAGCGGTACGTATTTGGCAAACATCTCATAGAAGATATTGTTTAATGCTGAAAATGGAAATGAATGTGAACAAAAGTTTTTTTTAGCGTTTTTTGTAGCTCTTTTCCCATGTGAAAAACCGTCTAAGTGCCTTTGAAACCAGTAGACCTTGAAAATGAAATCTGCGAGCATCGGCTGGAACTAGCGAACAATGGGTGGCATCGCATTGAAATTAAGTGTAGCATTGCAACAAAACCTTACTGTATGTAGAACAGTTCTCTAATGCAGACAAAGTCGCCGAGCCCGTGGCGGGATTCGAACCACGGACCTCTTGAGCCGAACGCGCTAACCACTGCGCTATCCCGCCCCTCAATTTTAAAAGTTTGAGATCTTTTTTAGAAACAAGGGAAGAAAAGGATGTTTGTTGCTTGTTAAGTGCTCCATGCTTTTATATTGTATTTTTTTATTTTCAGATATCAACTTAAACTTTTACAAACAATCCGATCTTCCATGTCGCTTCATGCTCGTAATGAAAATGTTAATTAATTGTGATATTTTATATTTCTTTAGAGAATAAAAATCTGCCAAGATGATTTTCCTCACATTTCTCTCAATGGCTGTGTATGAAGTACAAGCTTACCTCAAGCGCCGCGAAGGTAAGAGTTTATGTATTTAAATATCTCAAATGTTTCAAATAAAATCATAAATATAGAATATAAATTTTATGGCAAATAAGTTTAGATTTATTTGGTAACTCAGTTGTGAGTTATGATAAATCTTTCTCTAGTGATATTTCATTTTGAATTTTTTTATTTACATGTAAATAAGTTTTTAAATTACCTTAGAAACTTAAAACTTGTATCAAATGTGTTAAACAATGTAAGCGTTTTAATTCGGCACAGATTCTCCCCCTGTTTAATTCAACATATCCTAAAACCAATTAGTTTAATTTCCATTTTGAGAGGACACAGGCCTGTAGTACACAGTAATTTATACATGTTTAGGTATACTAGCAAATTCTTTTTGAACATAAAACTTTTGTAAATAAATATGGAGAAGTTTTCTAGTTGTGATTTATTGGAGCTTTTTTTCGGTAATACATTCTTACAGGGTGCTCATAAAATATTTCTTAATGTACATAGATGTACTTCTTAACGATGAAAATGCATGGCACAGACATACAGTCGTTTTCATCTTTGACTTTATCTGAATTATACATCCTCTCAGCATTTTCAAACCTTAGTTCATGCTGTATAAGGTAGGAAGAAAAAGATTAAGTCATTGGTTATGATGAAATGGTTGTAGTTATTTATTAATTCTCAACATCAACTGACTGCAATGTTCACGTATAAAACTTCAAATTACCCGGCTGATTGAAATATTTTTTATTCACTGTCGATTTACGATGGTTCTTTTTAGTCATCGAAAAACGATGCAGCTCTTTTTTTGAGTCTGTAATTAAGCCACTCAGCAAATGAAGTTGCAAATTTTTTTCATTTTAACGCCGATACACATTTGATAAAGAGGCCAATCTACTTAAAACTATCTGTAATATAGGTACCTATGTCCGTTATTACATCTAGAGAATTACGCATCTATTCCGTGTCGCGCAGGCGCGAACATCAGCCAATCATAAGAAAGCTAGTCCAGCTATTTGAATCGCGGGCCAATGCGATTGTTTCGCCGTTCTTAAGCACCTCGATTACGAAATCCGATTGTTACCGATGTATCGCAGTGATTGTTTTTAAAAATATGATGGTACGATCAATTCTGTGCGGTTAGTTGTGTGTTGTTTATTTATTCATTTGTGCAAAAGTAAAGTAAAAGTTTAGGTCTGACAGTCAATAACAAGTTATTATCACAATAACTTTAAAATTCTAAACAAAGACACTCTCCTGAAAAAACACGCTGTTTTGAAGTATCAAACGTCCATCTTACAATGTAAATTAAGGGAACTTCTCTACAGAGCGACTCGCCGAGGAGGAGGCTGAAGCAGCACGCAGAGCAGAAGCAAGCGCCGCCGCAGCTGCAGCAGTAGCCAAAAAGAAGAAACGTGCAAAGGTATAATTTTACTTTAAAGAAAATAATCCATGAAAAAATGGTAGGAAGATATCAGTCAAGACACCCTGTGAAATTTGATACTCGGTTCTATAGAAAAATTAAATACTTATTACTCTTTACCTGTATAGTCAAGAATGAAAAAGTTAAGACGACCAAAGTCGGCTTAGAGACTATGGTCATCTATGGTCAGCTGTGTACAAAATGGAAAATATATGAACAGCTTAAAACGACTGAACTAGTGATGTGTGCAGCCTTTGATCTTACCTACAGCTCTGAGTTGAGAATAAATGATGAAACGCTGTACTTTAACAGATTTAAAAATGAGTAAGCGTCTGCCGTTTTCGCTTTACTATAGCTATAGGCAAATTTTGAATGTTTCTGAAATTCTGATATTGTAGTTCATGCGGATTTATTGCAACGTTGCATTGAATAATTCCGGTCTTTCAGAATCAACTTTATAAAATGAATACGTACATATTTGTTAGTAACTAACCAGGTAAATTACCCGAGTGTGCATAGTTATTTATATACAGAGATATGTGTGATCTGTGCATTCGTTGTACGGACTAATTGATTCCCGATAGTGCCTTCAAACATAATCTTAAAATGTCTTCAAAATACAGTTGAGAAAGTTAGTTTTAAACTTGGTTTGTTTGATTACTTTATCTTAATAACTTTGATGTTATATTTCTTGTTAAATGAAAAAATATAAGAATATGCGGAACTATTTATTGATAATATTTATTATACACTCTTGATATCACCCTGATCTTGTTTTCCAGCGAAGACAGACATGTGTGTTGGCCTAAAGGAGGAATTCATGCACTAAGCTGTTCTCTCCCCTTCCCGATTGTCCATCTCAGAGAACGAACCGGCGCGTCTCTGGATCTGAGTTTTAAGAGAAAAAACTAACACGTGGATCTGTGAGTTGAGAGAGATAGGACTGGCGTGGCAAATGTATTAGTTATATTTCAATGATATAACATGTTTTTCACCAATGAATCGCACATATTCATACCTTGCTTTTATCTTCAATCTATTGGCTACTTTGTAATGTACAATTGTGATGTATTGTTTGTTATTGAAAAGAATTGAAAAGCTCAACTGAATTTGATCTTAAGAATGAAATATTTAGCTTAGAAATATCATGGAATTATTTCGTCTTTATTGTTTAAGTAAATTTATAGTACATTCAGTAACCAGGGTATGCTAATGTCTAAAAAGCTTCATGTAAGTAATCTATATCTGATGTAAATGTTCTGTTACATTTTAATAAGTCAATTTTGGAATTTCATTTCACAAACTCATCATAAGTCTTTGGTGACATTATCGTATTTATCTTAAACTCTAATAACTGGCTAGATTTTATATCGCGTTGAACCTTAATTGGGTCTATGGCACCTTGAGGGTTAATGCAAAGCAAGTTCATCCGCAAATTTCCAGAGCCCTTACGAATGGGTCATAGCTCAAGAAGTGAAACATATGAATGGTCACAGCTGCGTGGGGCCAAACGGTTTGATGAGTGGGTTGGAGGGGGTTGATAATACCCCCATTTCCAAGTTTTCCTCTCTTTTGACTTCAGAGCAATCTTCAGGATTCATCGAGTCCTTATCACACGTGAAATTTTCATGCCAACAGAAAAGTCTGTGCTTCACGTGCAAGAGGTTTGATCACGTGCAAGAGGTTTGATCACGTGCAAGAGGTTTGATCACGTGCATGGAGATGATAGTCGAAATTTAGAAACGAACAGGCATATGGGGACTATAAGACTGGTTCTCTGGTTTGGTTGCGTTACGCAATATTCGTTAACGGGGCTGCCCAGGACTTTTATTATATCACAGCTGCGCTGGTTACTTTTACGCATGTGCAACAATTTCTGCATTGTTAATCATTCTTCAACCAGTTGTAATCCACTTATAATTAATTTATGATTCAGTTATGATTCAAGCGAAATTAGCTTGAACACGGATTCACGTAGTCAGTGATTCGTGTGCGCGAAGGTCCTATTTTCATTTATTGGTTATTCTCGATTTGGTTGGGTTTTGTTCGAGGGGAATGAGATTTTTGGAAATGAAAATTGTTCTGAGTGATGATAAGTATTTATGAAGGAAAGTGACATCAAATTAACAGAGATTGTATTGTTGAGAATTACAGTTTAGTAAGACATCTGCAGTCGACGTTATCAAAAATTGTAAAGGGTTGTTAGGCATGACAATCTTGTCAACACGATATCAGATTGGTATCGATGACTCGAGTTCTGTTGATAGACTCGAGTTCTGTTGATAGACTCGAGTTCTGCTGATAGACTCAAGTTCTGTTGAAGGACTCCAGTTCTGTTAATAAACTCCAGTTCTGTTGAAAGACTCGAGTTCAGTGAAAGACTCCAGTTCTGTTAAAAAACACAAGTTCTGTTGAAAGACTCTAGTTCTGTTGAAAGACTCCAGTTCTGTTGATAGACTCGAGTTCTGTTGATAGACTCAAGTTCTGTTAAAAAAATCAAGTTCTGTTAAAAAACACAAGTTCTGTTGAAAGACTCTAGTTCTGTTGAAATACTCTAGTTCTGTTGAAAGACTTCAGTCCTGTTGATAGACTCGAGTTCTGCTGATAGACTCCAGTTCAGTTAATAGACTCAAGTTCTGTTGAAAGAATCCAGTTCTGTTGATATACTCGAGTTCTGCTGATAGACTCAAGTTCTGTTGAAAGAATCAAGTTCTGTTGAAAGAATCAAGTTCTGTTGATAGACTCGAGTTCTGTTGAAAGACTCGAGTTCTGTTGATAGACTCAAGTTCTGTTGATAGACTTCAGTTCTGTTGAAAGACTTCAGTTCTGTTGAAAGAACCAATTTCTGTTGAAAGACTCCAATGCTATTGAAAGACTCAAGTTCTGTTGAAAGACTAAAGTTTTGTTGAAAGACTCCAGTTCTGTTGATAGACTCCAATACTCTTGAAAGACTCCGGTTCTGTTAAAAGACTCCAGTTCTGTTGATAGACTCGAGTACACGCGCAGGGCCCGGACGATTTCGATGACAATGCAATTTATTTTTTTCGATTATAATACTTTTTGAGCTTGAATTTTCAATTTCTTATTTTCATGTAACTACGGTAAGAATATCTTGTTTGGCAATATATACTTGATCGTCGACTTCAGATGTCTTCTAGAATGTTAATGTCGACATTCCAAACCCCCGTGCTTTAGTTGATTAATTACGAGAGACATTTTTAGCATCCTGCTACATCAGCGTATTTGTCTCCGCCTAGCTCCATCATATACCCTGACATCCTTCGGCTTAAAACGCTCGTATCGCTTACGGCTGATTACTCATGGCTATTTTTCATCCGGGTGGTGTCAGTTCTTTGGCTTGCTATTTTAGCGATACGAGCGTTTTAGGCCGAAGGATATCAGGGTATATGATGGAGCTGGGCGGAGACAAATATGCTGATGTAGCAGGATGCAGTTTTAGTAATTCTCGAAAGTGTTAACATGTCTGATATTTGAGTGATGATAAGATACATTTTTAGAGAAGTGACGTATCTTTTTTATATTTGAGTGGTGTTATAGTAAGGATAGTGCACCCTGCTTCATCAGCGTATTAGAATCCACAGAGCTATTTATAATGTTATTGAAAAAGCTCAGTCGATTCTAATACGCTGATAGAGAAGGGTGAGAAAGGTGAAATATTTGCTTGTACTTGAGTGGTGATAAGTCACAAGCCTATAAGCAGAAAGGCATAAGGCATATTCTGAATGTGTTTATATGATACTGCATGAAACAAAATTATGATGAGTTTAACCTTTTTGTCCCTTTGTTCCCAGTTTTTAATTTTGGAAAACATAAATATATGGTGTTCTGCTGATAGACTCGAGTTGTGCTGATAGACTCATGTTCTGCTGAGAGACTCAAGTTTTGCTGATAGACTCAAGTTCTGCTGATAGACTCAAGTTCTGCTGATAGACGCAAAATCTGCTGATAGACTCGAATTCTGCTGATAGACTCATGTTCTGCTGTGAGTCTCAACTTCTGCTGATAGACTCGAGTTCTGCTGATAGACTCAAGTTCTACTGATAGACTCGAGTTCTGCTGATAGACTCAAGTTCTACTGATAGATTCAAGTTCTGCTGATAGACTTAAGTTCTACTGATAGATTCAAGTTCTGCTGTTAGACTCGAGTTCTGCTGATAGACTCATGTTCTGCTGATAGACTCTAGTTCTGCTGATAGACGCAAACTCTGCTGATAGACTCGAATTCTGCTGATAGACTCATGTTCTGCTGTGAGTCTCAACTTCTGCTGATAGACTCGAGTTCTGCTGATAGACTCAAGTTCTGCTGATAGACTTGAGTTCTGCTGATAGACTCAAGTTCTACTGATAGATTCAAGTTCTGCTGATAGACTCTAGTTCTGCTGACAGACTCGACTTCTGCAGATAGACTCAAGTTCTGCTGATAGACTCGAGTTTTGCTTATAGACTCAAGTTCTGCTGATAGACTCTAGTTATGCTGATAGACTTAAGTTCTACTGATAGATTCAAGTTCTGCTGTTAGACTCGAGTTCTGCTGATAGACTCATGTTCTGCTGAGAGACTCAAGTTTTGCTGATAGACTCAACTTCTGCATATAATCTCAAGTTCTGCTGATAGACTCAAGTTCTGCTGATAGACTCAAGTTCTGCTGAGAGACTCAACTTCTGCATATAATCTCAAGTTCTGCTGATAGACTCAAGTTCTGCTGATAGACTCAACTTCTGCTGATAGACTCTAGTTATGCTGATAGACTCAATTTCTGCTGATAGACTCGAGTTCTGCTGATAGACTCGAGTTCTGCTGATAGACTCGACTTCTGCTGAAAGACTTAAGTTTTTCTGATAGACTCGAGTTCTACTGATAGATTCAAGTTCTGCTGATAGACTCTAGTTCTGCTGACAGACTCGACTTCTGCAGATAGACTTAAATTCTGCTGATAGACTCCAGTTCTGCTGATAGACTCTAGTTCTGCTGACAGACTCAAGTTCTGCAGATAGACTCGAGTTCTGCTGATAGACTCAATTTCTGCTGATAGACTCGACTTCTGCTGATAGACTCGACTTCTGCTGAAAGACTCAAGTTTTGCTGATAGACTCGAGTTCTACTGATAGATTCAAGTTTTGCTGATAGACTCGAGTTCTGCTGATAGACTCAATTTCTGCTGATAGACTCAATTTCTGCTGATAGACTCGAGTTCTGCTGATAGACTCGACTTCTGCTGATAGACTCGAGCTGTCGCTTGAAGTATTTGGATTGGTTCGCATATTTTCTTTGGTAACAGGAGGTTAACGATATGGAATCAAAAAGGAATATGTTTCGATCAATATTGATCAAGAAAAGACTTTAAAACAAGAACCAGCACCTGTGATCGGTTGTCTTTAGGACCCTTATCTGTAACACGAACTTCCTAGAGTTAATGACGGGTTGTCTTTTAAGGACCCTTATCTGTAACACGAACTTCCTAGACTTAATGTAGGACGTTGGGATGAATAGCTTTTACTACGGCTAGGTTTGAGTCCGTCCCTCCGAATTAGGCTTTCAGTGAACAGGTTCTGCACACCCCTCGATCGGGTACTAGTTCCTGTTTTTGGAACCAAAACCCCGATCGGGAAAATAAAAACATCTAAAATACGGTCAAAAGTGTTGTTTTTCTGTTTTTTTTAAATTTCACATTGGCGCACCACGACGAAGGAATCTACAGGTAAACAAACCTTTCGGCCAACTATCGGCAAGATATCTGTGTGGAATCGATGCCGCACTTTGGTCGCTAGTTTATTATCCCGATCGGTGTTGATTCCCAAACGGGAACTAGTACCCGATCGAGGTGTGTGCAGAACCTGGTGAATAACGATCCAGAAAATGTTTCACATGCGCAAACAATATAGCAATGCTGAAATAAAAAAAACTAATCAAATGTGCAGCCCAAAAACAGCGCAGTAACATGGACTAAACTCGCACCTTGCTCGGTCTATCCAGTGTTTGGTCGCCTCGCCAGTAAACAATCTTAAGCAGATGGTTATTTCGACCTCGTCATTCATCGTCGATAGTCGCTGTTACGCAGTTTACGAATGAACGAATGTCACAACCTAGCTGGGGAATAGGTCAAGTAGTCCGCCTCTATGTGTGAAGTCAAACTGAGATCCGCCTGTCCACCATTGACTGATTCGGTGCTCATCAATCTCCAGCCATTCAATGTAGACGAACTTATCTGTGAATGTTACTTTCCCGCGAAAAAACACAATCTGCACGTGATCATGTATGTAGCATGGCGTCGGTAAATCACGACTTGCACGTGAAGCACGGATCAAACGCATTTTATTTTTCCGTTTAGCGTCTTGTTGTTGACTTTCTCTGCAAATCTCAACGTGCCATTCATTAATAGGTCCAACGTGTTTTCGAAAGAACTTATATATGATCAGTATATATCAATTAGATTTTTTATGTATTGAGCTATCAGACAGAGAGTTGCTGTAGAGGACAATAGTATTGAAGAAAATCTGATTAATTTGCCTGCGTTAGATGCCTTTTTTTCGAACCCCTGCTATAGTGTTTTTATGTCAATCATCATGATTTCGAGTATTTTAAATTATCTATTGTCAATTAATGTATGCATGATTTATGTTCTATGTGTGTTTTATTTGTATTGTGTGTTGTTATGGTGTTTTGCCGCGCCACTTAGTCCTTATCTCTCTCAACTCTGTGTTTTTTTAATACACGTATGATGTTTTATATGTCTTATGTGTGAATTTTTTTTTCACTTACCATAATCATCCACGGTGAATAAAAAAATATATATTTTAATGAATTGTTGTCTTTTATTACGGCCCCGGAACTCTCAACAGTACCTGAGATTTACATGTGCACGCAGGTGTGTCATTTTCATTTACTTTGATTATAAACAATCATTGTGTTAAAAGGACGCTTTATGGAAAGATTAAGAGAAAGCCTTAGTTCTTAAAATTTTTGAAAGAAAATTTTGTCATTAGGTTCTATCGTTATTACCTGAGTAAAACGCACCAGGTTGACATAAGTCTAAATGATCGAAGATTTCAAACTCAGTTTTTTACGGAACAATCTCTTTGAAATGAAATCTAAATGCTCCACTACATTACGCATGTAGATCTCACCAGGCTCCGTTACGTGAGCCGTCAGCAAATCAGCCAATCAGCGAGGTCGCCCCGTAATCTATGGCGTTGGCGAGTTGCATTTCGCCCGATGATCATAATATCGAGGTTCTACCTTCATATTGTCACTGTGCAAAACCAATAGCTTTAAAATGTGTCTTTTTGGTAACAGTCGATACTTCGCGATCAAAATACACCATTGATCAAGTTTGGCATATATTACAACTCACGGAGTGGCTCTTTAATAAGCTTTACTAGCATTATTTGTACAGGTATCTCAAAACGTGGATATGGGATACTTTCTCAAAATTGGATGTCCCATTTAAATAGGGGTTTTGTCAACGAGGATAATTCTAAATCACAATAACGGAATACTAGAGGAATATTGATCTCCGAATTTAAAATTATCTTCATATGAATTATGGGATCATAGTTAGATTACTGATTCGTTCACCATGGTTGAACTAAGATTTCAATTCATCCGAATCACAGCAACGAATTAAAGATTGAAAAGTTGATTTTTTAAAATTCAGTGAACATTTATTTTGAATATTATATATTTTGATAAAGTAACAAAAGACATTCGACAATGTTCGATAATCAAATTATTATTTACTAAAAGATTTTAAAAGGTACTCGCTTAACATGATTTACTCATTTATCAGTTAAATATGAATACGCGTGCAAGGTAACATATATTCATTCATAAATATGTGTATTAACATAACATTTCGAAATTAAAAAAAATAATATATAAATGTTACTCACTTTGACTAGAATACGATGATGTGCCTTTTACTTGGGAAGGGTTGGATAAAATTAACAATCGGAAACAATCATGAAATACATATAGAGCAAAAGTCGCCAATATTTTTGTACATAATAAGATGTGTCATTCAATCATTCGAGCAGCAAGAACATGTTTCCTTAAACTTTGTTTTAAGTATGAGAATGTCCTCAAACATGCTCCACGTGCAAAACTATTGGCCAGTTTTTGGACATTCTCCTTCACATAAAGTTAATTCAAAGAGTAATCGGATGTTACGAACTTTAAAGAGGAATGTTACGAAAATAAACAGAGTTAAAAGTGAACTGTTACGAACTTTACAGGATCACTTATTGCATTTTTTTAAAGCACTAGTGTACGCCATATTTTGTATATACAACGAATGCAAAGATCATGCGTATCTCTCGATATTACGATCGTCACTCAAGTAATCTACTTCGTAAGTTATTTAAACAATATGTACGTATTCAGGTAGTGACGTTGATTTCAAATGACCGGAAGTATTCATTGATTTGTTGCATTAAAGCCGCACGAACCATGATATTAAAATTTTGCTTGCAACAGAAGAGCGAAAACGACTAACGCTATCTTAATCCAATAACAATGCTTACATAGCTTTTTCAACACTGGCTAAATTACAAGATTGATAAACAATATTTCATCCTTTATTCTCAGTTCAGAGTTTAGATATATTCAAAAGCTACACACATAACTTACCTAGCCGTTTTTAATTGTCCATATTTTTCCATTTTATACACCGCTGACTATAGACTTTCTATATCTTGAACGGACACAGAATATGTTTCATTAATTTTGTACGTGATTTTAGATAGAGCCAAAATGTTATTAAACTGAGGTAAGCTTAAATCGTCTATCTTAAAGTGAAACAGGGTATGTTTTATAATTTTTTATGAGGCATGAAAATAATACAAAATACCATATATGTCCTGAGATAAGTTCAAATCGCCTATCTATACTTGAATCTTTATCGAAAATACTGAAATAATGACATTTACTTGTTTTCAAAGATAGTCTGAAAACAGCCATATCATTGATAATAAGTCAAATATCTGCGCACCTTTATATAAACATTAGTTAAATGATCTACTGAAGACTTCCAACCCATCTTTTCCTTTGTGTCTGCTGTAAATTAGTTTTCAAAAATTACGTTTGAGATATTGGTGCACGCCATTGTCCGGTTTTCGATAAACAATCACAATGTTAATTCTCTTAATATATAAAATGAAGGATGCTGATTTTCGTAAACAGACACTTTTTTCTGGATAAATTAACACCATTTATAGAGTTTGACATGTTTTACCTTAACAACATACTCTGTGCCCAGCTAAGTTGCATATTAACTCTTAAATGCCAACATTATTAAATTGTCTTGTTTTCGACTGTAAATTATAAACGGCAATATGAATGTTAAGAAGTCGAAATTCTGCGTCCAATGTACATCTATATTAGTTAAATTAGCTTCTGATCAATATAAACTTATATTTCTTGGTATGTCTTCTTTGAATAAGTTTCCGAAATTTCGCTTGAATCATTGGCGCGCGCCATTGTCCGGTTTTCGATCATTAATTTCGGCGTTTTTCTCTGTTAATTGTCACTATCTTAACTGATATGCATTGTTATGTTAATAATAAGAAACTACCACTATTTGTCGATGAAATAACACCATTAATGAAGTTTGACATATTTGACCCAAACAACAAACATTGTACTCTGTGCCCCATTATTGATTACAGGTCAGTTGTAAAGGATAGTTAGCATTTCATTACATCAGTAGAGAGCTATAGTATGTGTCTATACCCTCAAATGCCTTAAAATAGCCAAAGTGAACCGAATACCCATGCTGTCGTGCCTTTAAGGTTTAGATTATCATTTAGGTGGGTTGCAAGGTTGTGAGGAAATTCCATCTCACATTGATGGCATTTGACAGGGCCTGAAAGTGAATGTTTAACAATATAATGAAGTCTCAGACCTCCTCGCGACATACATTTTAAGCTACAATTTTTCGCAGACATGACCACCTTTGTGCGCCCCTTGTTCATGTTTTTTTGCTTCAGTTTTCTTACAAATGTCTAACAGGTTTGGCAACTAACACTTGGCGCCATTCTATGAACCTATTTCATTCAAATTTGTATTTAGTTTGGTTTTATAGAAGAAGCCAAGAAATGTGCAGGAGTTGGTCGGTTTGGCTCTGTCCATCTTATTCGGTTTCATTTGGGTACTTGTTGCTAGATAGCTTTTTAATTTTGCGATGGATTTGTCATTTTTGTTTCACATTTCATGCTCTAGGCTTTATTATGTTATGTCATGGACACTGCCTCCCACAGCTGCTATTTCGAGTAATTTCATCTTCAAATGTATCACTTATTACGTGCACTTGTCATAAATGAAAACTAAAGAGATAGGGCAAACTGACCGAGGTTCGGACACCACCCGAGATCGCCCGAACTTCGGACAATTTTGACTAGGAGCTGACGCAATAATAAGTGCATTGTCGGCAATATTCTTGTTTTGAAATATGAATTTATAGTATGTCAATTTATTCATTTCATTAAATAGACAATTAATCGTAGTAAAGAATGTCTAATCGACATTTTGCTATGATGTACAAACAATATTTCCATGTATGAAATTGGCAAAATATTTGTTTCAACCTTAATGTTGACTATCAGGTTAGGACATATAGGAAGGTCCAAAACATTTTAAACTGTATTCATAAACAATGAGAAACAAGTTTTGACAGTTTTGACCATGGTTCGGACACTTTTATATTTCCTTTATACGGACTTGTAAAGCGGTAATTCAACAATCAAAAGTTCTGGACACATGCAATAACATACGACTAACATATTTCACAAAGTTATTAATTTCAAAAACATACGGTTTAGCGAGTACAGCGTTTTTGCGTCAAACGCCTACGAAACTGATTGTGACGTCATAATATTTTAACGACGCATGCGGTAGTTTTGGGAGAATTTCACATCGGAAAGCATGCTCTGTACAGATGACAAATTAATTCATATTTCCCAAAAACCTATCATAATAATAAAATATTATGATATTATTGTACATGAAACACTGCCTGTTTAGGAATGTCTGAGATCATTTTTATAGATATTTAAAGCTAAGGGTGCATGCGAGAATATTATGTGCAACTGTCCGAACCTCGGGCGATTTCATATAGGCAATAAAAACCGTTAATTTCGGTTAATTTACGAACAATTCTGCATTTTTTTAATAGAGATCCAAAATAAATATTACTTTTTGATAATTTAGTTAGCTCATCTTTACATTATTAAAATAATCTTTTATAATGCAGAGTTTCAAAATATTTGAATCGATACACTGTCCGAACCTCGGTCAGTTTGCCCTACTAGATAGATATTGTCCTCCGTTTGTTAGCGTAACATCCTCCGTTTAACAGAATTTAAGTCAGGATTTTTCTCATGTAAAATGCGTAACCCTTTGTGAAATTTTGCATGCCGATATTTCTGTTCTAAAGCTTTAGAATTAATAAATGTGCATTTCAAACTTTATCTGGGTAACAGAACGGTAGATTGATAGGAAGAATTACATGCATAATGACTTTCCTAGGCAGAAATGCGACGAAAACATTTGACCGAGATTTTCAACAAATCTAAACCTTCTCACTCATACAAACTGTCAATTGATCAAAATTTGCTTGAGATATTCTTCGATCTATATTGAGTCTGTATAAATCAATATTTGTACATCAATAAGCATAATTTCTGAAAACAAACGCTTACTCTCATACTGGGGTGGGTCTTAGCTCCTGTTAAGAAGGAACCGTTACTATAATTAATACTATAATCTCATTTTAGCAGTAATCGGCTTCCCGGTAGTGGCAATGAGATTTAGAGATCAAACTGAAGCAAAGGTTAAAGTCATAGTCTCATTTTTGCAATAAATTCTCATGTGTGGATATTGTTTCACCTTGTGAAATTATAAAAGCAAAACGTGTATTAGAATACGACACTTGTTAAGAGAACAACAATTAATGAGTATGTAACAAAAAAGAAAGCTATTATTTTTTAAAAAGGAAAACAAAATACATTTCATCAAGATATCACAGATATTTCTGGTATGAGTATTTCTTAAATGATTTAGTAAATAGTAAAATATTTCAGCATTGTTTATAATATTTCGTGTGATTTTTTATTTTGTCAAAAGGCGAAGTAGACAAACAAAATGATGTAGCGTCCACATGACGTAAGTGCTTATGACGTCACAGACATTTCCTGACTACGCGCCCATTGTTCAACCCGTAATCATCGGAGTCTGACACTGTTTTCGAACACTGACAACTTTGTCTATAAAAAGGACTTTTGATCAAGTAGAAAGCGGTAAGTATTTGGCAAACGTCTCATAGACGATATTGTTTGATGCTGAAAAAGCCTTAGTTTTCTATAGAAGATTAGAAGCCGTTTGTTATGGAAATGAATATAAACAAAATGTTTGTACAGAAGATTATCAAAGTGTTCTTTGTAGCTCTTTCTCCATGTGACACCTTCAAAGTGCCTTTGAAACCTGCGAGCATCGGCTGGATCTAGCGTTGTACTGCATTGAAATTAAGTGTAGCATTGCACCCAAACCTTACTTTCAGTTCTCAACAGCAAAGTCACGGAGCCCCGAACAACGGACCTCTTGATCCGAAAGCCGAACACGCTAACCATTGCGCTACCCTCAATTTTAAAAGTTCATGATCTATTTCAGAAAAAATGGAAGAAAGGAATGTTTTTTGCATGTAAAGTAATTCAATAGCATATTGCTCCATGCTTTTATATAATATTTCATATCCAGATATCAACTTAAACTTTTACAAACAATGCGATCTTCCATGTCGCTTCATGCTCGTAATGAAAATAGTGTTAATTGTGATATTTTATATTTCTTTAGAGAATAAAAATCTGCCAAGATGATTTTTCTCACATTCCTCTCAATGGCTGTATATGAAGTACAAGCTTACCTCAAGCGCCGCGAAGGTAAGAGTTTAAGTATTTAAATATTTCAAATATTTCAAATAAAATCATAAATATAGAATATCAATTTTATGGTAAATCAGTTTTGATTTATGTGGTAAATTAGTTGTGAGTTATGATAAATCCTTCTTTAGTCATATTTCATTTTGAATATTTTTTAAATAACATGTAAATGAAATTTTAAATTACCGTAGAAACTTAAAACTTGTATCAAATGTGTTAAACTATGGAAGCGTTTTGATTCAGCACAGATTCTCTCCTTGTCTAATTCATCATATCCTAAAATCAATTAGTTTAATTTCCATTTTGAGAGGACACAGGCCTGTAGTACACAGTAATTTATACATGTTTAGGTATACTAGCAAATTCTTTTGTAAGTAAATATGGAGAAGTTTTCTAATTGTGATTTATTGGAGCTTTTTTTCGGTAATACATTCTTACAGGGTGCTCATGAAATATTTCTTAATGTATATACCTCTCAACGATGAAAACGGTGGGCATATACATCAAGTCGTTTTCATCTTCGTCTTTATCTCTATTCTCTCAGCGTTTTCAGACTAAAACCTTATTTCATGCTGCATAGGTAGGAAAAAAACGATTAAGTCATTGGTTATGAGGAAATGATTGTAGATAATTATTATTTCTCAACATTAACTGACTGCAATGTTCACGTATAATATTTCAAAATACCCGGCTGATTGAAATATTTTTGATTCTCTATCGTCTTACAATGGTTCCTTTTTGGTCATCGAAACAACGATGCAGCTCTTTGTTTGAGCCTTTGTAATTAAGGCTCTCAGCAAATTAAGTTGCAAATTAATTTCCTTTTAACGCCGATACACATTTGATTAGTGGGCCAATCTAGTTAAAACCAGCTGTAATATAGGTACCTAGGTCTGTTATTATATCTAGAGAATTACACATCTATTCCGTGTCGGCCAGGCGCGAACATCAGCTAAACCTAAGAGAGCTGGCCCAGCACTTTGAATCGCGGGTCAATGCGATTATCTTGCCGTTTTTGAGCACCTCGATTACAAAATCCGATTGTTACCGATGTATCGCAGTGAATTGTGTTTAAAAATATGATGGTAAGATCAATTCTGTGCGGTTAGTTGTGTGTTGTTTATTCATTCATTTGTGAAAAAGTAAAGTAACTTAGGTCTGACAGTCACTAAAAAGTTACTATCACAATGATTTAAAAATTCTACAAAAAGACACTCTCCTGAAAAAAACCACGCTGTTTTTGAAGTATCAAATGTGCACTTTACAATGTAAATTAAGGAAACTTCTCTACAGAGCGACTCGCCGAGGAGGAGGCTGAAGCAGCACGCAGAGCAGAAGCAAGCACCGCCGCAGCTGCAGCAGTAGCTAAAAAGAAGAGACGTGCAAAGGTATAATTTTCCTTTGACCGCATCTATTAATCTAAAGAAAATGATTCATGAAAAACAGATGGCAAGATAACAGTAAAGACACCTTGTGATTGGTTTTGCATAGTATGTATCGATTTTTAAAGGCGCTATAGCACGTTTTAGGTTATACTGACTAATTTAAAGTATATGAGGAGACAAGTACTCATTTTATCTTTCTATCGATGCAATGAAATACTTATTACTCTTTACAATTGACCTGTATAGTCAAGAATGATCTTGTTTTCCAGCGAAGAAAGACATGCGTGTTGGCCTAAGGGAGGAATTCATACACTAAGCTGTTCTCCCCCCCCCCCCCCCCCCTTCCCGATTGTCCATCTCAGAAAACGAACCGGCGCGTCTCTGGATCTGATGTAAAGAGAAAAAACTAACACGTGGATCTGTGAGTTGAGAGAGATAGGACTGGCGTGGCAAATGTATTAGTTATATTTCAATGATATAACATGTTTTTCACCAATGAATCGCACAAATTTATACCTTGCCTTTATCTTCAATCTATTGGCTACTTTGTAATGTACAATTGTGACTTATTGTTTATTGAATGCGATTTTTGTCAACGTATCTTCTTTTTCTAGAATTGAAAAGGTCAACTGAATTTGATCTTTAGAATGAAATATCTAGCCTAGTAATTTCATCGAATTATTTCGTCTTTATCGTTTGAAGTAAATTTATAGCACTTTCAAAAACCAGAGTATACTAATGTCTAAAAAGATTCATGTAAGTAATCTATCTCTGATGTAAATGTTCTATTACATTTTAATAAGTCAATTTTGGAATTTCATTTCACAAACTCATCATAAGTCTTTGGTGACATTATCGTATTTATCTTAAACTCTAATAACTGGCTAGATTTTGTATCGCGTTGAATCGTAATTGGGTCTATGGCACCTTGAGGGTTAATGCAAAGCAAGTTCATCCGCAAATTTCCAGAGCCCTTACGAATGGGTCATAGCTCAAGAAATGAAACATATGTATGGTCACAGCTGCGTGGGACCAAACGGTTTGATGAGTGGGTTGTAGGGGATTGATAATACCCCCATCTCCAAGTTTTCCTTTCTTTTGACTTCAAAGCAATCTTCAGGATTCATCGAGTCCTTATCACACGTGAAATTTTCATGCAAACAGAAAAGTCTGTGTTTCACGTGCAAGAGGTTTGATCACGTGCAAGAGGTTTGATCACATGCAAAAGGTTTGATCACGTGCATGGAGATAATAATCGAAATTTAGAAACGAACAGGCATACGGGGACTATAAGACTGGTTCTCTAGTTTGGTTGCGTTACGCTATATTCGTTAACGGGGCTGCCCAAGACTCTTTATTATATCATAGCTGCGCTGGTTACTTTTACGCATGTGCAACAATTTCTGCATTGTTAATCATTCTTCAACCAGTTATAATCCAGTTATAATTCATTTATGATTCAGTTATGATTCAAGCGAAATAACCTTGAACCCGTGATTCACGTGGTCAGTGATTCGTGTGCGCGAAGGTCCGATTTTCATCCATTGGTTATTCTCGATTGGGTTTGATTTTTTTCGAGGGGAATGAGATTTTTGGATATGAAAATTGTTCTGAGTGATGATAAGTATTTATGAAGGAAAGTGACATAAAATAAACAGAGGCTTGTATTGTTGAGAATAACAGTTAGTTCAGACATCTGCAGTCGACGTTATAAAAAATTGTAAAGGGTTGTTAGGCATGGCAATCTTGTCAACGCGATATCAGATTGGTATCGATGACTCGAGTTCTGTTGATAGACTCGAGTTCTGTTGATAGACTCGAGTTCTGTTGATAGACTCTAGTTCTGCTGATAGACTCAAGTTCAGTTGATAGACTCCAGTTCTGCTGATAGACTCAAGTTCTGTTGATAGACTCAAGTTCTGCTGATAGACTCCAGTTCTGTTGATAGACTCCAGTTCTGCTGGTTGACTCGCGTTCTGCTGATAGACTCAAGTTCAGTTGATAGACTCCAGTTCTGCTGATAGACTCAAGTTCTGTTGATAGACTCCAGTTCTGCTGATAGACTCAAGTTCTGTTGATAGACTCTAGTTCAGTTGAAAGACTTCAGTTCAGTTGAAAGACTTCAGTTCAGTTGAAAGACTCAGTTTCTGTTGAAAGACTCGAGTTCTGTTGAAAGACTCTAGGTCTGTTGAAAGACTCCATTACTGTTAATTAAGTCAAGTTCTGTTAATAGACTCGAGTTCTGTTGAAAGTTATGTTAACAGGCAGTTCAGTTCTATTGAAACGACTCGAGTTGTGTCGATAGATTAGAGTACTGTTGAAAGACTGAAGTTCTATTGAAAGACTCCAGTTCTGTTGAAAGACTCCAGTTCTGATGATAGATTTTAGTTCTGTTGAAATACTTCAGTTCTGTTGATATAGTTCAGTTCTGCTGATAGACTTCAGTTCTGTTGAAAGACTCCAGTTCTGTTCATAGACTCCAGTTCTGTTGATAATTTTGAGTTTTATTGAAAGACTCCAGTTCTGTTGATAGACTCCAGTTCTGTTGATAGACTGAAGTTCTGTTGAAAGACTCAAACACTGTTGAAAGACTGAAGTTCTGTTGAAAGACTGAAGTTCTTTTAAACGACTCCAGTTCTGTTGATAGACTCGAGTTCTGTTGAAAGACTTCAGTTCTGTTGATAGACTCCAGTTCTGTTGATAAATTTGAGTTTAGTTGAAAGACTCCAGTTCTGTTGAAAGACTGAAGTTCTGATAAAAGATTCCAGTTCTGTTGATAGACTCAAACACTGTTGAAAGACTGAAGTTCTGTTGATAGACTGAAGTTCTGTTGATAGACTCCAGTTCTGTTGATAAATTTGAGTTTAGTTGAAAGACTCCAGTTCTGTTGAAAGACTGAAGTTCTGATAAAAGATTCCAGTTCTGTTGATAGACTCAAACACTGTTGAAAGACTGAAGTTCTGTTGAAAGACTGAAGTTCTTTTAAACGACTCCAGTTCTGTTGATAGACTCGAGTTCTGTTGAGAGACTTCAGTGCTGTTGATAGACTCCAGTTCTGTTGATAAATTTGAGTTTAGTTGAAAGACTCCAGTTTAGTTGAAAGACTCCAGTTCAGTTGAAAGACTGAAGTTCTGATAAAAGATTCCAGTTCTGCTGATAGACTCAAATACTGTTGAAAGAATGAAGTTCTGTTGATAGACTCTAGTTCTGTTAAAAGATTCAAATACTATTGAAAGAGTAAAGTTCTGTTGAAAGAGTGAAGTTCTGTTGAAAGACTGAAGTTCTGTTGAAAGACTCAATCACTATTGAAAGACTCAAACACTGTTGAAAGACTGAAGTTCTGTTGAAAGACTTTAGTTCTGTTAAAAGACTCCAGTTCTGTTGAAAGACTCCAGTTCTGTTGAAAGACTCAAATACTGTTGATAGACTCCAGTTCTGTTGAAAGACTTAAATACTGTTAAAAGACTGAAGTTCTGTTGAAAGATTGAAGTTCTGTTGAAAGAATGAAGTTCTGCTGAAAGATTTAAGTTATGTTGATAGACTCTAGTTCTGTTGAAAGACTTAAATACTGTTGAAAGACTGAAATACTGTTGATAGACTCCAGTTCTGTTGAAAGATTTAAATACTGTTGAAAGACTCCAGTTCTGTTGATAGACTGGAGTACCAGCGCAGGGCCCTGACTATTTCGATGACAATGCCATTTATTATAGACTTCAGTTCTGTTGATAAATTTGAGTTCTGTTGAAAGACTGAAGTTCTGTTGAAAGACTCCAGTTCTGTTGATAGACTCTAGTTCTGTTGATAGACTCGAGTACCAGTGCAAATGCCATTTATTATTTTCGATTTTATAACTTTTTGATCTTGAATTTTCAATTGCTTATTTTCGGAAGGAGGTCATGTTACTACGGTATTAAGAATATCTTGTTTGGCAATATATACTTGATCGTTGACTTCAGATGTCTTCTAGAATGTTAATGTCGACATTCCAAACCCCCGTGCTACAGTTGATTAATTTTGAGAGACATTTTTAGTATATCTTGAGAGTCAGCATGTCAGATATTTGAGTGGTGATAAGATATATTTTTAGAGAAGTGACAAATATTTATTGTTATTTGAGTGGTGATAAGATAAATGTTTAGAGAAGTGACAAATATTTTTTTAAATATTTGAGTGGTGATAGTAAGGATAGTGCACCCTGCTTCATCAGCGTATTAGAATCCACAGAGCTATTTAAAATGTTATTGAAAAAGCTCAGTTGATTCTAATACGCTGATAGAGTAGGATGAGAAAAGTGAGATTTTTGCTTGTACTTGAGTGGTGATAAGTTGATAGCCTATAAGCAGAAAGGCATCAGGCATATTCTGAATGAAACAAAATTATGATGAGTTTAACCCTTTTTGTCTCTTTGTTCCCAGTTTTTGATTTTGAAAAACATAAATATATGGTGTTGACTAACATTTTATTATTATAATCCATTGTCTTAGAGCCAAGAATAGGCACCAAACTGCAAGTCAAAATCTGCTGATAGACTCGAGTTCTGCTGATAGACTTCAGTTCTGTTGATAGACTCAACATCTGTTAATATACTCAAGTTCTGTTGATATACTCCAGTTCTGTTGAAAGACACAAGTTCTGCTGGTTGACTCGAGTTCTGCTGATAGACTCGAATGTTTATAAACTCAATAATGTTGGTAGACTCGAGTTCTGCTGATAGACTCGAGTTCTGTTGATAGACTCGATTTCTGCTGATAGACTTCAGTTCTGTTGATAGACTCGAGTTCTGCTGGTTGACTCGACTTCTGCTGATAGACTCGAATGTTTATTAACTCCTTAATGTTGGTAGATTCCAGTTCTGCTGATAGACTCGACTTCTGCTGATAGACTCGAGTTCTGCTGATAGACTCAAGTTCTGTTTATAGACTCCAGTTTTGCTGATAGACTTCAGTTCTGTTGATAGACTCGAGTTCTGCTGGTTGACGCGAGTTCTGGTGATAGACTCGAATGTTTATAAACTCCTTAATGTTGGTAGACTCGACTTCTGCTGATAGACTCAAGTTCTGTTGATAGACTCGATTTCTGCTGATAGACTTCAGTTCTGTTGATAGACTCCAGTTTTGCTGATAGACTTCAGTTCTGTTGATAGACTCGAGTTCTGCTGGTTGACGCGAGTTCTGCTGATAGACTCGAATGTTTATAAACTCCTTAATGTTGGTAGATTCCAGTTCTGCTGATAGACTCGACTTCTGCTGATAGACTCGACTTCTGCTGATAGACTCGACTTCTGCTGATAGACTCAAGTTCTGTTTATAGACTCCAGTTTTGCTGATAGACTTCAGTTCTGTTGATAGACTCGAGTTCTGCTGATAGACTCAAATTCTGTTAATAGACTCCAGTTTTGCTGATAGACTTCAGTTCTGTTGATAGACTCGAATGTTTATTAACTCCTTAATGTTGGTAGATTCCAGTTCTGCTGATAGACTCGACTTCTGCTGATAGACTCGAGTTCTGCTGATAGACTCAAGTTCTGTTTATAGACTCCAGTTTTGCTGATAGACTTCAGTTCTGTTGATAGACTCGAGTTCTGCTGATAGACTCAAGTTCTGTTTATAGACTCCAGTTTTGCTGATAGACTTCAGTTCTGCTGATAGACTCGAATGTTTATTAACTCCTTAATGTTGGTAGATTCCAGTTCTGCTGATAGATTCGACTTCTGCTGATAGACTCGATTTCTGCTGATAGACTTCAGTTCTGTTGATAGACTCGAGTTCTGCTGGTTGACTCGAGTTCTGCTGATAGACTCGAATGTTTATTAACTCCTTAATGTTGGTAGATTCCAGTTCTGCTGATAGACTCGACTTCTGCTGATAGACTCGAGTTCTGCTGATAGAGTCAAGTTCTGTTTATAGACTCCAGTTTTGCTGATAGACTTCAGTTCTGTTGATAGACTCGAGTTCTGCTGGTTGACGCGAGTTCTGCTGATAGACTCGAATGTTTATAAACTCCTTAATGTTGGTAGACTCGACTTCTGCTGATGGACTCGACTTCTGCTGATAGACTCGAGTTCTGCTGATAGACTCAAGTTCTGTTGATAGACTCCAGTTTTGCTGATAGGCTTCAGTTCTGCTGATAGACTCGAATGTTTATTAACTCCTTAATGTTGGTAGATTCCAGTTCTGCTGATAGACTCGACTTCTGCTGATAGACTTGAGTTCTGCTGATAGACTCACGTTCTGTTGATAGACTCCAGTTTTGCTGATAGACTTCAGTTCTGTTGATAGACTCGAGTTCTGCTGGTTGACTCGAGTTCTGCTGATTGACCTGATATCCTTTTGCCTAAAACGCTCGTATCGCTAAATATGGCAAGCCAATGCACAGCCCGGATGAGAATTAAAAGAAATGTCAATATAGGCTATAAATAGCCATGAGTAAGCGATACGTGCGTTTTAGGCCGAAGGATATCATGGTATATGATGGAGTTGGGCAGAGACAAATACGCTGATTTAGCAGAATGGGTTGTCTTTTAAGGACCCTTTTCTGTAACACGAACTTCCTAGAGTTAATGACGGACGTTGGGGTGAATAGCTTTTACTACGGCTAGGTTTGAGTCCGTCCCTCCGAATTAGACTTTCAGTGAACAGGTTCTGCACACCCCTCGATCGGGTACTAGTTCCCGTTTGGGAACCAACAACCCGATCAGGATAATAAAAACGTCTAAAATACGGTCAAAAGTGTTGTTTTTCTGTTAAACACTTTAATTTCACATTGGCGCATCACGATGAAGAAATCTGTAGGTAAACAAACCTTTCGGCCAACTATCGGCAAGATATCTGTGTGGAATCGATGCCGCACTTTGGTCGCTACCACGTCCAAATTTTTCACAGGACCCCTTTCCTAACTTTTACACATTATAGCCTGCAAAAGCATGATTAAAGTCAATATTCACACATTAGCAGACTTGCAAGCAAAAGCGTCCTAACTTTCTATTCCACGCTAAAGAACCGTCTTAACACCTTCCGGTTTCCACGAAGGGGTAATACTTTAATCATGCTTTTGCAGGCTATAATGTGTAAAAGTTAGGAAAGGGGTCCTGTATTAAACAGAAAAACAACACTTTTGACCGTATTTTAGACGATTTTATTATTCTGATCGGGGTGTTGGCTATCCCGATCGTGGGGTGTGCAGAACTTGGTGAATAACGATCCAGAAAATGTTTCACATGCGCAAACAATATAGCAATGCTGAGATCAACAAAAACTACTATAAATGTGCAGCCCATAAACAGCGCAGTAACGTGGACCTTGCTCGGTCTATCCAGTGTTTGGTCGCCTCGCCAGTAAACAATCTTAAGCAGATGGTTATTTCGACCTCGTCATTCATCGTCGATAGTCGCTGTTACGCAGTTTACGAATGATACATGTCACAACCTAGCTGGGGAATAAGTCAAGTAGTCCACCTCTGTGTCTGTAGTCAAATTGAGATCCGTCTATCCACCATTGACTGATTCGGTGCTCATCAATCTCCAGCCATTCAATGTAGACGAACATATCTGTGAATGTTACTTTCCCGCGAAAAAACACAATCTGCACGTGATCATGTATGTAGCATGGCGTCGGTAAATCACGACTTGCACGTGAAGCACGGATCAAACGCATTTTATTTTCCGTTGTAGATGTTTAAGCGTCTTTTTGTTAACTTTCTTTGCAAATCTCAACGTGCCATTCATGAATAGGTCTAACGTGTTTTCGAAAGAACTTATTTAAAATCTGTATATATCAAATAGGTTTTTTATGTATTGAGCTATCAGACAGAAAGTTGCTATAGAGGACAATATTATATTCTTTTCGAAGCCCTGCTATAGTGTTTTTATGTCAATTATCAAGATTTCGAGTATTTTGATATATCTATTGTCAATTAATTTATGCATTATCTATGTTCTATATGTGTTTTATTTGTAGTGTGTGTTGTTATGGTGTTTTGCCCGCCACTTAGTCCTTATCTCTCTCAACTCTGTGGGTTTTTTTAATACACGTATGATGTTTTATACGTCGTGTGAATTTATTTTTCACTTACAAATGATCCACGGTGAATAAAAAAAATATATATTTGAATTATTCTTGTCTTTTATTACGGCCCCTGAACTCTCAACAGTACCTGAGATTTACACACAGGTGTGTTATTATTAATTACTTTGCTTATAAGCAATCATTGTGTTAAAAGGACGCTACGCTCTATGGAAAGATAAAGAGAAAGCCTTTTTTTTCTTAAACCTTTTTAAAAAAAATGTCATTTGGTTTTTAACGTTATTACCTGAGTAAAACGGACCACGTTGAAATAAGTCTAAATGATCGAAGATTTCAAACTCCGTTTTATTACGGAATGACCATAATTTGATTATGTCGACCTGCTGAGGAGATACTTATTGTCCCAACAAATCATATTAAATTCAATATTAACCTACTGTACTTATTGTGTTACGATTATCAGTAATGATAATTAACAATCTATAAATCTAATTTCCATTATAGTATAATATCGTTTAAAAACCTTTCGATACCGGAACATTCACTTTCTTGAAAGACTTTACAAATTTCACTAACGATATTTTCCAGGACACATTTCCAAATCCTTTGAAGGTTTATTCAGGAACCTTAGCTATGGTTACTGACCATTGATCATATCCTGCTGACGTAGAGAGGAGTAGAGACAACCAGAGTCAACAGAAGCCATCAAACAAACCAATCAAATCGTCTCATATTACATTGAGGAAATGAAAGCTTTCGATCAAAAGTGTCCATGAGCCAGATGTTTCTTGCAAAATGTCATAAAAAAATTACATTAAAAAGATATCAAACAATTTCAATAAAATTCAAAGTCGCTATACTTTCAACCAAAAGTGATAGAAGGACATGTTTGGTTGGATGCCAATAATATTTTGTTAAAACATCCTCATTAAAATCTTGTTATTATTTATCTTATATTTAAAAAAGATATACTCGTTTTAAAGCAACACTTTGGATGTTCAAATAATGTATTGATACAAGATTAATATATGTTAAATGTTTTTGAGAGAAATTTAAGGCTTACCATTGTTACAACATTGTTTCCATTTACTCCACAATTCTTTTCATAGTAAAGGTAATGCGATAAAGTTCAAAGGCCTGGGGGCATTTTCACACAAAGTTTAAGTAAAAAAAATCTACACAATACATCACAATTAAGATTACATTTGATATAAAGTAAGCATCTTAATATTTCTTTAAGTGCAATGGGCTTTTTGAATGATACACTTTCCAAAAGGTTTTGTAACTACTCTTGTGAAGACAATCTCATTGAAATGAAATCTAAATGCTCCACTACATAACGCATGTAGATCTCACCAGGCTCCGTTATGTGAGCCGTCAGGTTTGCCTCTGACATAATTCAAATCAGCCAATCAGCGAGGCCGCCCCCTACTCTATATGTGCTGGCGAGTTGCATTTCGCTTGTACGCTTTTCAGATCTCGGCAACCAAAAGCTTCCGAATGTTTTCCGAATGTAGAATAAGTGCATTAGAAGCGTTCATTGAGTTGACAGAGTTTTTGTAATCATCAGCTAAACATCATTCTCTCCCGTCAGAGGTAGCTCCGTCATAATTTCCTATACAACCTCTGTCTTAAAACGAAGGTTTCTCGGACATCCGCCAGTTTCCCCTAGCGGGAATATGTTGCAACTTAAACTACCTGGCAATATTTCAGCCAATGAAAACACCCATTGCATGAATAACATATTTGTTGTCACATAGGCCTTTGCTATGATGCAGTCGCAAAATGAGGCGTATGTGTCCTGTATTTGAATAAAGTTTAGCTTTTGGAAAGCTTACGGAAATAAATTAGGCGACTTGATTGATAACTTTTGAAACGGCGTCGCTGATTGCACAACTAAATTTGATTGCATCCAATCAGCGTTCTACATTTTGTGACCATGAAACCTTCGAAATAAGACAGAGGTTGTATAGGAATTTATGACGGAGCTACCTCTGTTGGGAGAGAATGGCTAAACATTAGAACATAAAGCTTTAGTTAGATTTCAAGAGTTTGCACATCAAAAGCAAACAAAACTCCCAATGATATAAATCTTAATTCAGCGATTTTGAAAGAAGTGAAACAAAATTTGGTTGAACTGAGTATCAATTTGGACATTTAACGAAATCGTTGACAAGGAACCAGATTCAATTTGTTAAAATTCCTTTAATAATTTTCAAAATCGTTTGAAGTTATCCGAAGATGGTTTGTAAGTCCTGGTAATTGTTTGATTAACACTAATTGAAATGTTTGAGGAGACTATTTAATCAATCAAATCCTTAACAGAAGCCTTTGAAGTCGCAAATTGAATTGACAATAAAAATTTTGTTTATAGATTTTTTTATTATTACGATAAATAATCATTACATTATCAGAAAGACTTAATCAACATTTCGATAGGTGAATTATATACTAATTTAACCAAATTATAACGTCATGACATGAATTACATGAAGTGAGGATACAGTCGTAAAGGGAGCTAGAAATAAAGAGAGAGGTAGAGTGGAAGAAATTTTAAGTGGAAAAATATCTTAAATGATACATTGGTTTGGTTTGAGTCAAACTACAAATGCAATGGGGCCCATTTCTTAATAAATTAACTTTTGTCTTCGGAAATGAATATTTCAAAGTGAAAATATTTTTTTATTTTATATCATAACTGCAAAACATGGGAGTTGTGCTGGTATATTGACAATTATGTATGTAATATTTTTATTTATAAAATGTGATTTTCAAGAATATTCAACTTGGACCACCAAGGAGAACATTTTTACAGTTAAGGATTAATTTTCAAGAAATTTTTCTTTCATACCAGGTTATGAGTTCTTGTATAGGAATTTGAACCTTTTGACATAAAAAAAATATGAATGTTCAAGTGTTTCATTTTCAGATTGGCAAAAGGTACAAAGATTATCCTCTGTAAACCCTATTTTGAAGAGAAATGATTTTGTGGACATGATCCGATGAGTGAATTTATATTGGAAGTTTCTTGTCCTACTGTCAATCACACAATTCCGTATTGTAACATAACATTCAGAAAGGTAATTTTCTGACATTTGAAATTCCAGTTTTGAGTTCCATTTGAGGTAAAATTTTGAAGAGAACAAATACCCCAATTAGTGCGAATAGATTTATAAAGAAATCTACAATCTGGTGATGAAATAATTTCCCCCAAGAATCTGACAGTTTATATCATAATTTGTCTTGTTAACGGGGTTGCACTTTGAAAGCTTAATCAATGAATTTGGTAATTAAGTCACCGATTTGAAATAAGAGATGAAATTATCATTTAATTGGAAGTCACTTTTCAAGACATGAAATTCTTTTAAGTGTCCAAAGTCAGTCAATAGATCTCGACAGACAGCGAGTATCCGCTCCGTGACGTCACCAATATACTAATATACCGTAGAGGTACTCGAAGGGAAGGCGCCCTGACTTGGAGGTTGTGACAATGGGTTACTGGAGAACCGTAGACTAGATTATGTATATTTTGTAAATCGAATGGCAAAGACGTTGTTGAAGATGAGTTTAATGTTTCTCTGAATTAAGATAAAGATGTTAACAGAAACACTTGAAGGATCTTAATTCCATTGTAAATTTCAGCAATATTTTAAAATCTGATAATAACCTTATTATAAAAGACGTTTGTAATTTTCTATACAAATTTTCTATACAAATGCTTTAGCTCAGTATGTGCACCAGGTTATGATTTAAGCAAAGGAATGTATCATGGGACAATGCCCTTTTTGCACCACGACTAAGGATGGTCGGATTGAGTAAGGGGTTGTTTTGACCCTCTGAAATTATTTTACTTTGCATAAACTAATGTTTGTTTGGAAAAATTTAAAGAAAAGATTATAACTGATATAAACTGAAATTAGGCAGTTCATATGTAGAAACAACTTTTATATAAGATACTTCGTCAATAAAACAATTTTTTCAATTGGCTGTTGTAATGTCAAATGTCTTATTCTATATTTCGCATGAAATTGAGAAAATTTTTAGTAGTAAGGTCCAATAAAATGCCAGTAGACCCTATAATAAACCTCTTCTTTAATAAAATAACAAGTAATTTCATTACAAGCTGTTATATGCTAGTAGCACCTCACCTTTTAAAGAAATTATGCAAATACCATCAATGGGCATTTCCAGTTCTTTATCAACTTTAATATAAAATGTTACTCAATATCTAACGATTTGACATTTGTTCAAATTATATGTTAAGAGGCTTTTCAGTCTAGGTTATTTCATGAGAATAGTTTTTTCCTCTTTGATGTGTATGATCAATAAAAACATTAAATGGCATAAACGTCTATCCTATATCCGTTTGCTTAATATCGACATTTGTAAATTATATTTATATGTCTTCAGAGTATTATGTAAAAAGAAATTACATCTGTTTGTTTAAAAATTACTTTTAAAATAGAAAAAAAGTTTAAAGTAAAAGTGTGTAACCAATTGCAAGGTTTGTCGTTTTATTGAATTCGTATATTTCAGATTTTATTTGAAACCTATTGAAATATGATTTTGAATGATAAATAGAATCACTTACCCCGACTTGTCTATTGGTGTCTCACATAAAAACTCATTTTAGAATTGTGTTTCTGGACCAAAACTGAAAAAAACACATAGCTTTTTGAAACCTCATCATGCTTAACGGTGCTTTTTTCAAGTTCTTTATAACCTTCGAACCCCTCCCAACGTAATATGGAAACAAAACCTGGAAATTCTGTTCTCAGAGCTCAGCTTAAGATATGATACAACCAATTGTGTAGGATGATTTTATAACATATTTGAAAAGTAAAAAATATTAAAAAATATGTAACTTGAATGAATTGAATTGAATGAAGAACACAGAGTTGATGTCGTTGATCTATGTTTCACTTTTTTTTGTTGGGGGAAATAGCCGATTTTTTGTTTCATTGATATTTTTTAGCTATGCAGTCCTGTTCAATACCCTTCCTAGAAGCTGTCAATTTTCAATGACAAACGCACCGTATTTCATTCTCATTGTCAACTTAAGAGATTTGTTTACTCTTCAAGCTTTCCAATGTCATGGGAGGGGGAGGACCTGTATCCCTTTCTGGATAAGCCATTGCTGTAATATAAGATAAATATCTGCCCACATGTGGTACCTGATACACAAGATGCTTCTGTACATGACCCATTTAGATGACAAGTCGCTGAGATGATTTATTAGAATTACTTAAAGCCTTTCTTGACATTCAGTCAATATTCGAAAATTACATTAGACACTCCTAATACCCACACCAAGATTAGTGGATAAGAACAAAATATATTCATGTCATCGTTAGTAGAAATTATTCTAAGATTTTTAAAAACATTTTAATAAATGTAAGAAAAGAAAAAATGACTAAAGAAAAGAAAGCACTACGTCAGGGTAAATGCAACAACGTCAAATGACATGACATCGGTTCAACTAAAGCTGCGTACTTTTTTCTGATATCCAGGTGAATGAGGTCGAGGTTCAACTCCCAAATGATGTAAAAATATTGATGTTGGTTGCTGCTTGACGCTCTTGGTTATAAGGATATAACGTCACTTGAACTGGCGTTGCTCTGTAGCTACCGGTAGCAAGGGGCACACATAGAACATAGGAAATTCTCTAGTAGTATAATGGTAGAATGATGGAAGAACAAAAGATGGCACACCTGGGAGATTATAAACATTCATTAGGTTTCGAAATAAGCGTGGCAAGTGTCTTGCTTAATCATTTTTAATTTTCCCGTAGACGATAAAAGACAAATCAAGAAGTTATGTAAGCGGTTTATAAATATGATGTTTTCTCCAATAGTCTTGACCTATCGAGATGTGATTCGGATCCACCAAGATTAACTATATATTCACTCAAACATTCTGAACCAGCTGTATCCCAAATTTTACGTTCTCTGACCCAAATTTCAAAAGTCTTTCTGCCACGCACTATTATTCACAGTATTCTTGGTCGAGAATCATCACTCAGTTTCTGAATATCACTATCAGGCAGGGGTTTTGAAAAACGAAAGGTTTTGCTATTTTTTGTCAAATTTAGGTTCAAATTATTTTTTATTCAGAATTAAAGTCTTTCCCTTTATCAAACGTTTTACTGACAAGTAATTAATTTTCAAGTTTATCGTCTGGCATCATTATCATATTTTCATCTTGGTTTATAAAATGTTCAAACTCTTAATTCACATCAAAACTGATATTCTGAGAAAACTTACTCTGAGTTGGAAACAATTAAATCTTTTTTGCAAAGATTTTTCAGGTACATATACAAAATATTCAAATTAAAACATCTACTTATTCAAAAAACATTCCTTCCAAGTACAATTGATCTTTGGAATGCTTTACCAAATGACATAAAATGTTAGAATCCCAGAAAATGTTTACTGAAAAAATTACCCCTAGACTAGGAAATTCATTTGGATTTGATCTTGATAACGGAAATTGATTTTGTCAAATCACTCATTGCAGACTTCGCTCAGGATGTAGCGACCTAAATTTTCATAAATTTGAGAGACATATTTCAAATGACCCGTCATGTTCATGCGGCGCACAACACGAAGATACATCACATTATTTACTCATATGTCCAAATTATTCACTGCTAAGAAATGAAGCGTTATTCTACATCAATTATTACAGTTAAAAAAATTTATATGGAAATAAAGAGTTATATGATGTTGACAACACGGCTATTCAACGATCTGTTTACCTTTTTATCACCAATTCTTGTAAATTTGATGAGAAATGAGTTGAAATATTTTATCCCTATATTAGCATGAAGAAATTGCCTTTGCAATATTGAATATCTTAACTGAGTTGTGTTGCAACTATACGTCTTATTGGTTTGTCATAACTTTGTGTTGTATGTTTGATGGTTTCAAATTAAAATTCGTATTGAAGCGATATTATTATAAGCTTCCAGTTTCTTTGCCAATCCATTTTCTTTTCTTTCTTTGAAATGAATAAAATATGTTTAAACCATATAGACAGAAAAAGTCGCCAATAGTAAAGCACGAGGAAAAGCAAGTTGTGTTGAAGCGATAAATCAGTTTGAGGGGAAGGAGTTTTCTTAAACGTTATTTTAAGTAGGAGGTTGTCCTTAAGCAGCCTCCAACATGCTCCACGTGCAAAACTAATGGCGAGTTTTCGGAAATTCTCCTAAACTTATTTATAAACATTATAATGCAGCATTAGATAAAGAAAATTGTATGACTGTGTATAAAATAATTTGTAAAGTAATATAGCGTTTCTTCCAATAGCTACAATGATAATGCTTCAAATCTTTGATCTAAATTCATTTGTTATATAGGAATTCGGCTTACAACACCATATTAAGATTTTTAAACTAAATGTCATTTGATGAAGCCGAAGAACTTTTAATCACTGCCTGACTATAAATTATTTATGTAAGGACACTGATGTGTCTTTGGTGTGTCTTTGTCTAACTAATACGGATCCTAGACTGTTGCTTTGAAGCATATTGGATAACGGTGAACATTGTTTCGTCTTCCTTCGTCAAATCTATAAAGATTGTACTTTGTTAAGAAAAACACATTTTATGAGAACAAACTAATCTTCTCTGGCATTATCGAATGACACGGCATTTTATATATTTTATTCATTAGTATTTGTCTAACTAATAAGGATTTTAGACTCATTATTTGCGGCAGATTGGATAACAAGGAACATTTTTTCGTTTTCCTTTGTCAAAGATATAAAGATTGTACTTTTTGAAGAAAAACACTAATTAAACAGAACTAATTATCTACGGCATTATCGCATAGATGGTTCACATTTTGACCCAAGGACAACTTCTGCTCATAAGAATTATTCTTCACTGAAGTAGACTCAAATATTTGAAGCGACACTTCCAACAAAAGAATAATATATTTAACTGAAATGACAAAACTTTTACAGTATCCAATACAATATTGAGAATTGTAAAGGTATTTGGGGCGAAAATCAAGTGAACATTCGCCTAAGGTCAAGCATAAAATTCTGAAAATAATGGATTTACCATACAAGTATTTAACCAGACTCCAAACAAACAAAACCAAAACCAAAACAAACCATTGAGGAACTTTATGAAGCTTTTCTGTTTTTCACATGATAATTGATTTTTAGAATGTGAGATTGGAATAGAATGTAACATTTTATTGTAACCTAATTAAGAATGTTTAGCACCAAACAATGATGTATTGACTCAGTATGTATTAACTAGTATAACATTCGAAACTCTCTTATGTACAAGCCTATTCCTTTTAGCTGGCATTTAAAATCAGAAGTACTAATGCATATACACACTAATTTAATTGATATCGCCGATGGAACGAATAAACAAAAAATGTCTCCCATTTATATGGGATCGAAAACCCAGTTGATTAGACATGGCTGAAATGGATTTTAGTAACGGGTAGCAATATGCAAAACAACCAATATCTCAAGAACTAAGTCTATTGCATAGATTTTCATATACTTTCATATATTCAATGATATTGTTTACATATGTGTGGAATAAATAAAATTACAATACCCTGCCTGCTATAACAGAGTTCTATATAGTAGAACCGACCTCTTCATTAAGTTCTTATAATAATGATAATTGTAATGATAACGATGCTAAATCTTTGACATTTGCAGTTCAGTGTACACTAAACATAATTTAACGTAGCAGCTCCAATTAATGCGTCGTTCTAGTCTTATAATCATTAGGGTCAAGCGAAGAAGTAACAGCTGCCATCCTTTAAGTATTTTAGTAATGACGCGACCGGGAATCGAACCACTATCTTCCGGATGATGAGCTGATACTCTACAAATTGAGATTGATCCCCGGTGTATAAAGCTTGTAAATCAAGACTAATAGATACAACGTCATTTATACTTCAAACGAAACAAATTGATTGCCTGTTGTCTTAAATTTTCCAGACTACAGCTATTTTTATAATGTTATATTCACTATTCAAGGCTTCATCATACACAGAAGTGCACTCAATTTGTTTAGGACAGGTACTGCCCCCTTACGTATAGAGACCGGCCGGTATGAAGGAATCGAACTGCATGAGAGGAGTTGTTTCCATTGTCTTAACCGAATTAAGTCGGAGCAACACGTTTTACTTGAATGTCCACTTTACAACGACATAAGAGAAGACCTTTTTAAATCAGCGAAATGTTTTATTCCACATTTTACTCTATTACCGGAAATTGAGAAGTTATCACTCCTTTTAAGCTCAGAATATCTTATGAAAGTACTTAAGGAACCGTAATCTGGGAAATTTAAGACAAATTGATTGTCTTGTATTAAGTTTTCCGGACTTCAGCTTCTTTATATATATTCTGGTATGATGAAGCCCTGACTAGTTAATATGACAATATGAACATATGTTTGAACGGTCTTGATCTTTTAACCAAACCTCCAGAAAGTAAGGTTGTAAACTGGACTCAGGTGTGAACATCTCAATTTAGTACAGAATTTATTCAAAATAGGATATTGCTCACAGAAACAATGATAAATAATTCATTTTGACATTGGTTAACCTTTAAGATACTTTTAAAAAAGCATGTAATTTGTGGTAACACAACTTTTTAAAATCTCCGTACTTTAAAACTGATAGATTTACTTTTAAGTCTCTTTTCCAGCTCTTCAGATCTTGTGACGTATGTAGTACATCAGCATTTGAAAGACCATATAAAAGCTGAAGTATTTTTCTACTTATGAACTATTCATGGATAAATGTGAATGTATCCTATGTTATTAGGTAATCAGATCTGTTTACATATTTGTTTATCTAACAAAAGTAAATACCATAGGTTCAGATGTACCAAAGGAAGTCTGACACCGATGAAAATGAGTGCTTAACAAAAATTTGTTTCCTTTTTTTATGGTCTTTCCTCCATTAACATCTGTACGTTCGATAGTGATTCGCTGTTCAAAACATAAAACAATTAAGCATGTGTTAACCGTTTCACATTTTGTTTTTGTATTAGATATCTTCCGTGGTATTTCTCAAATAATCAAAAATATTCTTTTAAGACTATATATCATAGACAATAGGTTAACTAAATGTATGTTTGATATAACTTCCCAAAGTGGTAATTACTGTCTGTGAATGAAACGATAATGTTTGTTGATATGGGTGTGCCTTTAAGCTAATAATGAACCCAGACAAAGTTTCAAATGTATATTGAATGTCAGTGATCAGTAATGTTAATTTTACATTCGTCATTGCTATAGTAGTCATAAGAAGCTTTTCCATTAACGATTAAACGTACTTTGGAGGAAATTTACATTGAATTTTACTCCAAAGAAAGATGCAAGCTTCTAGCATTTAAATCATGTTCTTCATAAATATCTGATGTTTCAAAAACTCTTATAAAAAAAAACCTAACAAAATTTCAGCATGAAGAAGACTGTTCTTGTTTATTTAATGTATTATTGTATTATTGATCATTTAATGTTAAACGTAGAAAACAAAATAAACCATTGATAGAATACGTTATATCATACACGGTTATTGTGTAAACAAGATATCAATTTATTTCAATTTATTTCCGATACTGAAAGGCCACAGGTCTGTAGTACAATACTTGCATATGTAAATATGTACACGCTTGAGTACTTAACATTAACTTGACAACAATTAAGTGTAATTTATATCATGTTTCTTGATAAATTCTGATCTAAATAGCATTGCATAGTAAAGAAACGTGGACAGATTTTGCAGCACTGTACGATTTGTGTTATTTAACAATTCAACGAACTTGAAAAGTCTTGGATGGACAAGGAAATATTTATCAGATACCAGTCTCTATTCACAGACATGTATAACAAACTAGTTTCGTTATGAGTGTCCTTTAAAATTGGACTTTAAAAAATATTTCGCTTAAAATATATTTCGTAATGACTCTCTCAAACTAAAAAAATATGAAATTAACAGTCTTGCCTCTATTTCTTATCATAAACCAGAAATGAAGAAGGGCTGAACTAGAGGATCAATATATACGAAATGGATGCCTTCCTAAAGTTATCTGTGTTAATATAGGTGAATTTCGCGAAAAAAAAATCCAATTACCTTTTCAGTAACATTATCACATACATACAATAAAAACAAAGCTAGCAAAAGCTTGTCAATTTTTGAGTTACCCAGTGCACTTTTTTAAAAGTGACACAATCATTGGAGGCATCACAATTATCAGTGATTGGTCGAGCAAAGAATAGGTCCGGGGTGACACGGGTTCACCTCCATCTAATATCCATTCAATTTGTCGAGATACATGTTAATTAGAATAGAGATTGGATGCAGTGATATTGCTGTCAAAATTGATATGTAACATTGGTCGATAGGCAGAGATGTGGTACTATCTAAGAGTTAGTCTGACAGCATTTTTACAGAGGTCAAATTAGGTCTTTTTTTTTGGGGGGGGGGGGGGGGGGGGGGGGTGTAGGAGTGATGTACACAAGAGTATGATACACGTTTTTTTGATATGGTATACCTGTATCCTATTCTATACCCCACATCAAACCTTATGAGGGAGTTAGTAAACGACATGAATTTCACAATAAATATTGTCTTTGATGGGTCAGGTTTGGATGCTTTTTAATTGGTCATTATGCAAACCTTTGTTATGTGGCTCCTTGAATAATGAAACACCGTCATCAATGGCCGACAAGCCTGTCCTAACAGTATCTTCAACGATTTTTTTCATCGTATCACTACGACCGCTCGTCAAATACTACTATTAAGCACTCGTGTCGTAAACATAGTATGTCATGGACACTCATATAATATCCTCTATTAAGGTTCACATTTTTTACTGCGTGCCTTGTGGTACAGTTAATTTGATGAATAAATCACCTTCTTGCAACGTATGTCAGCTGAAGTCGTCCTAATAACCTATTTCTAATATCTCTTATGCATAGATGCTATCTGAGTTGGTCGTCATTCAAATTTTCCTTCATTTCGTATTCTAAACAAAAAATCTATTACATGCAACTCACCATCCGACAAAACCTCTGTTATAAACCTTATAGGAGACTGACGAGGGTAATCAACAATGAAAATTCATACTTGGAATTATCTCGATAATTTCTAATTGATTATGTAAAATCATAATTAATTTACCGACAAACAGCGCAATATTCATTCAAGCAATCTTTCAAGGAGCCTTAAAATAGATTTTTGACGAATGAAAGATATAAAGTCTAACAATTTCAAAGAACAAGATAGAGATTAATTGTGAGCTATTAAAATAAATAAAATGTCTTGTATTGTTTTGTTTTATTGGATATAGTATTTATGTACCTTAGTGTTTCTAAACATCTTTATAAGAGCATGCGGCGAGACCGTAAAAGTTTAAAGAAAAATGTGCCATCTAATTGGCTGAAAAATGGGAAAAGAACCAGAAGTTAAAGCCAGTTTTCTCCACTCCAGACCAAATTGTGTTCAAAGATTGTTTTGAGAGGCTCGAATGCCAAATTGACATATAAGGTAGATTTTTTACGGAAATGAAAGGCGCATAATTGTAGTACCATTATTTCTGATTTCAAAATAAATCTCTTGATTCCTAACATGGTACCTGAATGTCTGATGACGATCATTAAATGAATTGGAATGTTATTCAATCTAAATTATTAACACAGTAGCAAGAGAACATAACCAATTATATTTGAATAAATCCGATTCTTTTGAAATTAAATGATGTATTTCCCATTGAAAAACAGACATTGCTTATATCAAAAGTGTTCATGTTAGTTATTGAAATATATATTGGTGCGTTAAAATGTCGCCTCTCCATAATAAAAAATGGCACGAGCGTATATCTTTCATGTTTCTAATCGAAGAAATAAATCTTATTTGATAAAAACCAAAATAAAGCAATTTACATTCATAATTTTTAGAGAACTTTGTTGGCCTATTAACGTCAACAAAGAGTCATTTAAATGAAATCAATAATTTTCGAGGAAAAGACAATAACGAACAACTTTAAAAACATGACTTCAGCTATTCGTCGTTTTATTTGAAGAAAACAAACCCAAACTCATTTAAGATGCCGAATGGAATAATTCGGATACGAGAGGAAGTCATTAAGTTCATAGAAGTGGATATAAAACAAAAGGCAATGGTTGTGATACTGATTTTATTTCTTAAATACAGTATCCCTTGACCTCGATTCACTTTGCCCATTTGTATTTGAGACTGTCTATGTCTTCTCATGGGCCCATCAGACACGCCTCAGTAGCTGCCTTGTGTCATCATCCTTATCTCCAAATCTTGCACCATGCAAGTGTGATTTCAAATTGCAAAACAGATACAAGTCGCTTGGGGCCAGATCTGGACTGTAAGAGGGATGGTTAAGTTGTTCAAAGCCACATTTTTGAAGTGCAGTCTGTGCAATACGACTTTGGTGCACAGGAGCGTTGTCATGAAGAAGCATAACTCCAACAGTTAACAGGCCGCACCTCTTCTTCTTGATCGCCACTCTAAGTTGTTTCAACAAGTCGGCATAGTAGGCTCCTGTTATGATAGTTATAGATGGTTTATAGTCTATAAATATCACGCCCCTTGTAACCAAGAAAATGATCGCGATAATCTTGTTAGCAGACGGCTGAGTTCTGAACTTCTTGAGTACAGGAGATTGCTTATGCATCCATTGCATGGTTTCTTGCTTTATGTCAGGATTCGAGTGATGAATCGACTTTTCATGCCCTGTAACCAGACGGGTGTGGAAGTTATCGGGATCAGTATTGTAGATATCCATGAGCTCACGACTGGATTCAACTGTCTGTTGTCGATCTTGTACATTAAAGTTTCATGGCACCCATCTTGCCGACACCTTGGACATGCGCAGGTGCTCATGAATTATGATGCAAACACTACCATGAGGAATGCCACGTCTACCTCTTTTCTACGATCGGATTAAACCCTTGATCCGTGCAAACATATAATCTGTAATGGCTTCAACAGGCCTTTTTGACCCTGGGTCGTGGTCAAATGAGACTCACTTCTATTTCCTTATTGACTTCCCCTCGTATCATCAACACAACATATTTCTAGTCATTTTTGCTCAAGATGTTTCCTTGCAGCAACATTATTCGGCTGAGAAGATTTAGCTCGGTCTTAAACAAGCATAAAGGGCATGCAAATACAAAAAATAAAGAAAATCTTTAGAGGTTACCTCAAAATAATGGACAGTTCCAGTTGCAGTTATGTTTCTATGGAATGATATGCTTAAGTGTCTGTTCTCGCCAACATTGTACACATCTTACACATGAGAAGAATTTCATTTTAGATTGGCGATATGTGTCCTTATTTCAAGTTTTCTAAACCCAAAATTATTACATGTACTTGTTTCATATATTCTTACAAATACTCTGTTTCATTTCAACGATTACCTTGTGTGAAGCTTATGTGTGCTGTGAGCGAGATTATTTTATTGTAACATAGCATTCGGTCTGTGATTTCTTATTGATTATGTAAAATAGAAATTGTTTTTACAGACCAACATTGCAAAATTTATTCCATCTCCCAAAATACCTCAATGTCTAGATGTAAAACATTTAATTAGATGAGTGAATGATATGATAATTTTTAACTTTTAACTGACCTAGATGCACGTACAGTGTGAGTGATTTAAACAAAACAATTATTTTGACAAAAATATCAGTAAAAAGTTTTGTTTAATAAGATAACATATTTTTGTATCTTATGTTTCTATCTTAATCAGCACATGTACTTTAAAGAAGAGTTTTAATCTTTATTTAGCACAGTTTTGTGAGAATTATATTTTGCCTTCAAGTCAACAACAAGTGATTAAAATAAAATCCATTTGTCGAGGAAAAGACTCTCAAGGCAATTCTTCCAAACATTACTTCGTCTATTTGTCTGTTTATTTTAATTTAATTCAGTTAATTATTTAAGATACAAAATGGAATCAACGTTATTAAAAAGACTTTCTGATGTGGTAGAAAATAATATATCAAGAACAGAGATTTAGAAACTCTGATATTTATGAAAAACAAATCCTTGAAGAGTTGTTCTTTTCTCATAAAGAAGACAGCAATGAGAAATATCTTTGTCAACAGTGATTGAGAACCTTTGATATAACAGAAATATGACCATCCCAAAATCCTCACTTTTTGAAAAGAGTATGAAAGAATTCAAACTTTCATTATATGAATTTAACAAACTTCACAGCATGTTCACCGAGTCAAACCTGTTGAACAACAGAATAAAGAAGTAGATCTTTAAATGCGAATATTTTGTTATGATTGTGAAAGCTAAGAATAAATGTTATTTCATACAAACTAAAGTACAAAGGGGGAAATGATCAAACTTGATCTCTATACACATCCATATAATGAAGAGAATTCTATTATGGACAATAACTACAGAATGACTTAAATGAAACCAATAGTTGTCTAGGAAACGACTATTAAGGAAAACCTTAAATACATCTATTTGTCTGTATATGGAAAAGGACTAATTTAAGATGAAGAATTGAAAAATAGATTACGAAATTCAGATATTAACAACATTAATAAGATATCTTCAGAGGCCTTTCTGATTTCAAATTCTCAAGGACAGTCATTTATACCTGAAATTTACATAACTTGAATTTGAGAATCCGTTCAAACTCAAAATACTTCTTCTTCTTTTAAAAGGATATGTTGGAAGACAATCACAGAAATAATATGTTCACCTTTTATAGGAAAGATTTAATCTTGACTGCTTGTATTTTAAGATTAGTGCACGTGCATCTGCATGACCTCAAACATTAGATTATTCAATTTATGTAATTACAATTTCTTCGGCCATTTGATAAAGTTATTTTATTATAACAAAGCCAAAATATATATAGCCACCTTTATGGTTATGATATAATATAATGTGGCCCAACCCCATGTGTGTATTACATATGAATATTACAGTAAATGTTTCCAGCCGATGCTCGCAGGTTTCACCGCAATGCATAGCCACAATGGTGTTGCGGGCTTTCTCCCTGCAATAATACTAGCAGCCGCGATATAAGTGAAATAATCTTGAAAGCGGCGTTAAACCCCAACTCACTCACTCACTACAGTAAATGTCCTTGTAAACTGAGAGCATTTTAGATTATATTTCTCTGAATATATCAGGTATACAGTATGGAAATCTTCTAATGGACAGAATCTCTTTAAAGCTACAGGTTATAATATCTTAAGTTGATGATCATTATAGACTTCTACGTTTTCAATCTTTAAAGGTTCGAATCCCGCCAGGGGCTCGGCAACGTTGTCTGCAGTAGAGAACTGTTCTACACGCAGTCAGGTTTGGGTGCAATGCTACACTGAATTTCAGTGCAGTACCACCAATGGTTCGCTAGTTCCAGCCGATGTTCGCAGGTTTCAATGCATAGCCACAATAGTGTTGCGGGCTTTCTCCCTGCAATAATACTAGCAGCCGCGATATAAGTGAAAGCGGCGTTAAACCCCATATCACCTCACCTCACGTCAATCTTTAAAGAATTATTTGATTCGGTTGTTTTATTCCTTTGAATATGAAAATGCACTAGCAAGCTTATAATACTGAGATTTTGGTACATTTTGTTCATAGTCAATATAGGCTTAGATGAAGTCCTGGAAAACAACCATTTCTTGAAGCTAGCTCTTCTCAGAAATAGTATTTGGCTTAGCAGATTAAGTTGTTGCTAACAAGAATTAAGGTCACGCTAGAGAAAACCAAACGGAAATCTTCAGAGAGGGTGGATATCAATATAATTGACAGTACCACTTATGGTTACGAGGATTTATATGGTTGAGTGTGAGTTCTCTCAACGATTGTTTTTGTGTCTCACAACTTATCCGATGTCACATTTAGCAACCTTTTGCCCAAATCGTGTCACAAATAATATCAATGGAATCACAAAGATTTTGATGAAATCCCTTCAGGATTGAAAATGTAATCTGTCATCTAATTGGAGTTTACAGGTGCTAACTAATGTCTCTATATATTGAAGGACTCTTTGATACAGATCATGTTGACTCATAAACCATTTATTTGGTGAAAAAATGGGTTTTGTGCACGGTGTTTAATACATATACTTGAGGATGAGCAATTAGAAAACCCAATATGAAAAAAGTTCATCACATCATTCTCAAGATATATGTACCTGACTCAGATCTGTGGCGGGTCTCTAATCTATGGCGGAATTCCTTATCTGTGGCTTGTTTGATTGTTAGACTGTTTCATGACGTCATGCTAAGTGACGTCATTGTGCGATGACGTCATAATACCTAACTGTTCCCGTCGTAAGACCCAATTGCGTCGCTAGCGTAATAATTAGGGAAGTCACAGAGAGATATTGCAAACGGTTAACGACCAAATAATAAGAGTCCATATCCCAATTACGAAAATACATTAAACAATACCTTACATGTAAAAAAGACATTTGCGGCTTCATGCCACATCAATTTTGTAGGATCTTTTTAGCCATCGGTGAGTCCGTCTTCTTTAGCCCTAAGATATTGAAAGACTATCTTTTGTAACCCTTGGATTCCTGTCGACGGATTTAGGGTAAGTTTGTCTTGCGTAAGGTTTGGTTAATCATTGCAGAAAAATACAAAAAAAGGTACAAATGTCAGGCATTTGAAAATCTGCCATAGATTTGGAAATCCGCCACAGATTTGAGGCCTGCCATAGATTCGAGTCTTACATATATACACAGTAAGAGGATCAGAGTCATATTTAAAAAAAGACATCAAAACGTAGACGACAATAATAGATTTAACTTTAACTTAATTATTAAACTGGATCATTCGTTCTCTATCCTCTCTCTTCATTTTCATAAAAAGACCCTTTACTATTAAGGTATATTTGCTGTCTTTATATTCTAAGGGACTTTTCTATTAGGGAATAACAACATTTTCATTCAGCTGCAAGTGATAATTATTGATTCCTGTGTCGGTGAAGCAAGTGCATCCCGTCAAATTTTCCATTCTATGAAATGAGAGTATCAACCAAGCATTTAATCATATCGTGACAATGAGGTCGCGTACCCAATTTCAGTTGCTATACGGTTTGTATGGATAACAATGAAGACAGATGTGTATTACAGAAATAGGTTAAATTTTTTCTCCAGATAAATGGAAAAAGAAAATGATGGTTTCAATATTCGCGGAAATTAAATAACTGCGCTGTCAGCATAATGGGGCAGGATACAAATAACACTCTTCACTCAGCTTAGGTTAGTTCTTAAAATTCCCAATCTTTCTTAACCTTACTCCATTTTCTTGATAACTTATCAGGAATTACATTATCGTTAAACAGTTTTAATGCATCATCTGTCATAAAAGGACGTACAGATTGCAAATACGACCTTTTCATCCCATCATAAACCAACATACGTCCACGGAGCTTTCGCAATAGGTTGTTAATCAAAGTTCGAAATCTTTTTATACTCTAAACAAACTTTATTTATTACCTTGTTTTCTTGGGACTTCTAGATTGTTTCTTCTTTTGACGAAGCCAGATAAGTACAAGTACAAGAAACATCAGCCCATAACAGTGGGAAATGATGATCATATTTACGATAATCAACGAGTATGAAACAGGTTTGATTAGATTAAGGGAACATGTTATTGTTGCTTTCTTTTAGATTAACATTGATAGCTTCAAATAATCATATGTAGATATGTATCAATATTGATTTATGGCAATTATAGTTGGCTTCAAAACAGAAAAGAGCTGAAAATATGTTGTCTTAATTTTGATGGTCTTTCATCATTGTAGAGGGAGATATTATTTTAAAACGGGAGCTCAATATCTGATTTCAGTATACATTTACTGACTACTGTCTAGTGGTTCTTATAACGAACCAACTACTTTTTAGAAAGATATTATATATATTAATACCGATCGCTGTTTAATCAGAGAATATTGCAATTTTCAATCAGCCAAAATGGATCAATATTGATAATCATATAGGTGAAGCAAGTGCAATTATATAACTATGACTATAACTAAATCGAGAATATCTAATCAAGCGTATAATTATGTAACAGGCCGAAAGGTGCATTCGTAGTCGTTGGGTAAGATTGTATTTTTTTAATTCAAAACCCTCGATGTTGTGGACGAAAGGATTAAAAATTCGTGTAATGCATAATCATAAGTGACCTTCAAAAGCAGAGTTGAGGAAAAAGAAATTTGTTGAATCACTGCTATTTGGAAGTTGTATAATATTTTGATTTCGATTTTACCACTTAAAACCACTGTACAACACGATTAACTTAACATAATGGATAGGCTTCACGACGATGCACTGTAAAATTATTGAATAATTCATGTCCTAATCATTTCACATGTGTAATTTATATTTAATTCTAAAACAATCAAAATAAGAACTGAAAAACTTAGAGTTCAATGTATTCAACTAATGCATCATCATAAAAGTGACACAATTATTAGATGCATCCCAGTTATTAGTAATTAATCACGAATAGTCACGGGTAACGTGGGCTCATATCTTTCATTACGATAAAGTCCATTCATTTGATCGAGATATAGGTTAATTGGAAAATAGATTGGGGACTGTGACATTTCTGTCAAAATCAATGTTCAACATTAGTTTCAAGGCATTAATGTTGGTACTATCTGACGGTGATGGGGAAAATGTTTGACACCATTCAAGAGTTGAAGTATTTGGGTGCGTTCTTTCTCGGTGCATTTCGGAACTCTCATACAGTCTTCTGAAATGTGTGCACTTCAGTGCTTGGCACATCATATTAGAACAAATCCAGAAATGGACGGTAGGATCAAGTAGTTCTTTCATTTTAATGAGAACCAAAAGCTTTGATAAGTGTCAAAGCAATTATTTCCAACTTATTTAAGAAAAAAGTTTTTTCTCGATTTTTTGTGTAAGAGGAACTGCCATATGGCCTTATGTTAGTAAGTCTTTCTTTTATCAATGTTACCCAAGGATGTTACTAAACAAATATCATTTCACTCAAAACTTCTGTTGGAATACAACAGTTTACTCATCTATATCGGCAATCAGAAAACTGAGCATGCGGGCTATTCTTGGTTATGTAAAATCACAAGTTCTTCACCTTTCAACAATGCAACGTTTATTCAACGGGTATTCTAATAGGCTGCAATATCTGGAATAATTCAGTTGATATAAAATGAAACATTTAAATGTCAAACGACATAAATGTTTCTCTCTTACCACGATTCAATTAAAAATTGTCTAATGTCTAATTTTAAATGTAAAAATTGTAAAACAATGCAATTCAATATCAATTACTCATTTTCATAGTTTCGCATGATATAAAAGGCTTTACTAAACTTTCAGATATTTTGTCACTTATTTGATTTTTTTTTCATCTTAACGGTTTTTGTTACTTTGAAAATATCAAAGACAGACTTATGGCACAAAACCCAATTGATGAAGATCATAAGAGTACCCTATCAATATCACTAATAAATATGAAAGTGGATATTTTATATCTGAATTCTTTTTGAAATGTAAAATATCAAAGGAAGATGAAGAATGCCATTCTTCATATTGATGAAGATAATTTAAGAACGCTTGTTTATATCACTAATGAACGTAAGTCATTATTACCTCATTATATAGCTTATGAAACAGCCTTAAATCTAAACACTCAATGAAAAACGATAGAATAGTCAAACAGAATAACCAAATAGTTTAATCTGTGTCTATAATGTTGATAAAACTGCCTGTTATTTATTAAACACAAACTCAAAACAAGTGAAGAAATACATGAGATTGAGCCCTAACTCTTTTCAATTACATCTTCTATGAGTTCTCCCCAATATAATAGTAATTTGAAAACCATTAAGTTATGGAAGTATTTTTGGTTAACGTTACTCTTGATTAAACATATCATTGAAACATGGGTGGTACACAGTCTTGGGTTTATAGATTTGTCCATTTATATTTCTAGAGTTAGATGGAATTTATGATAAAAGTAAAATATTGAGAAATGAAGCTATTTAGAGACACTAGGAACTTTAAAAACCTTTCTAATAAGTCTTATAATTTATTATGTCTTATTCTATGGATAATATATCACATCACATACTTCATCTTTATAAGTCTGGAAATATCATTAAACTATTAAACTTTTAAATATTATTAAACAAGTTTTGTTCAATATCTTCAATGGCCTATGGGAAGCAAATTAACCTCTCTCTTTAACCATACAATTGGTTTCACTGCACCAATAAATGCCCTTATTGATTGAACACGTACATGTATGTAACTAATACTTTTGTGAAAAAGATAATCACGTTGTGGAAAACTATTGAATGAGTTGGGGTTTCACGTGTTTTGAACAATATTTCAGTCATAAAACACGTTGAGGACAAGCATCCAAAAGAGAGTGGAAACCGCCAATGCGTTTGTTTGTCAGATATTTCGTGAGAAAGAGTCATTTAAAACCCAAATGGAATCGGTAGATGACAAGTTTCGGAAATTATCAGTATGGATAAGATATCTTCAGAGGCCACAAAACTATTCGAGTAATCAATTCTAAGCACAGTCACGCATGTTCTTGAAGACAAAATAAAGTAACTAATAAAGTACTTTACATGTTTTCAGTATAGTAATGATATCAGTCAAAAACTTTAGAAAGGGAAAAGCAACAGGGAATTAGTAAGTAAGCGATTCACTAGAAAATTTATATAGTATACTAGTGCCATTTCTCATAAAGATACACATCTTCCTATATAGTTTCCACATTATAGAGTTTGATTGATATCATTGATGAAAGAGTTAAAAAGCAGATTGTTACTAGACAGTATTAGAAAATTATGGACATATTTAAGACTTTACATTAAAGCTTACTTAATCACAACTACATGTATCCGAAAGAGGACGTCATATAGGAAATGTTTGTCATAACGAAAATTGTTAAAACGTAGTTTCGAAGCTAACTCTTTCCGATTTAGGGAATTTTTTTGGGGTCTACAGATGCGTGCCAAAAGTTTGTTCACATACCTGGACATACTCAATATGCCAAAATTCGAATTTCAAGTTCAAGAATGGCTATTTCTCACTTGGACAGTGGGTTATCCATTGCCAATTTTGCTAAAGTTATTCTATTGACGTTGAAACTTAACCAAAATTACATGATATTTGCACTACGATTCAGTGGTAAGTGAACAAACTTTCGGTATGCAGCTGTATTTCGTGTACACGCATGCCTTGTCATGAACTATTGAACTTTGCCATTCTAATTTCAAATGTTCATTTTTTTAAATTCAAGGGGAAAGGAATATCAATTATATTTGCAGCAAAATGTCATCAGCACTAAAGTTAGAACAGCAGAGGGTAATAACCGCCGGAATATTTCACAGAAAATAATTAAAATTTAAAGCGGATCATAATTCATGTTGATTCCTTAGATTTTACGGTAAGTGCTTTTGACCACGAAAATAAGATTTATTTATCATTTATGCAATTTTAACTATATTTGCCAATTTACAATATTGTATGATAATAAGATCATTAGTAACTATGTACATTTTTGGTTACATCATTTGGTTAAAAGGGCCAGAACCCCAGTTTTCAGATATAAAGTAAAATAACATTATAACATACAATATGAGACACAACTTAAAGCTGAACAAATTGTAGATTGTGTTTTATCCTTATACACCAGAAGAAGGTCAAATATTATTTTGGAAATAATTGTATTACAGCTATAATTTATGATATTTTAAAGTTTAATTGTCTACAGTTCAATATAAAATGAAAGTTAACATAGTAACACAAATATTCTCCCAGGCGCTGATTTGGTGCTTTTATTTTGCACAAGGAGAAAGTAAGACACATCTAGCAAGCACATAAATCTGAGACGGTGGTACATCTTGTTTCTAGTATCTATAGATATAACCCTGACGAACTCAAGAAGACATTTATCTTTTAGTGGAACTATGTCCTTACAGTAATGGTATTTGGCTTAGCAGATGTAGTTTGGTTTTAACATGACTTAAGGAAGCCATTCACATATAATACCAACGGAAATCTTCAGAGAGGTGGGATGTCATAATAATAGACGGTGCTACTTATTTATACGTCGAATTATAGGGTCAAGTTCAATCTCGTAAAAGTTGTCCCAAAATCCGATAATCCCATTCATCATGACACAAATAGACAAACTGGTGAACGTAAATTTTGTGGGGATTACGCGTTGAGGATTTCCAATGACATTGTTTCGTTTAAATGAATTATTTTCAAATGTTTTGATTTTATATTGTGAGCATTCATAAACTCTTCCATACAGAAGACACTACCCTACATACATTCATAAACTTATTTATTATGAGAGAACACCGATACGTTACATATGCAAATCAACTAGCTGGTATTGAAATCAAATGTTTACATCAAAGAGTTTATTCTTCTACAAAATGTTTTTTTAAATCGAAAACGAAAATCTAACAGAAAACTCACATCACTAAGAGGAAAACTCGTTCAGAAAAATGTTTTTTACTTATGTATGGAAATTCATAAAAAAAACACCGTATTTTTGTTATTACACAGCAACATTGATAATATCTTATTTTGATGTTTTTTATTTGAAAGGGAAGGTTAAAAAGAAATATAGACATAGATACAACAAAATTATTGCTAATTTAAAGAAAGCCGCAGATTTAATTAAATGACATTTTTTCAAATAAGAACATTACCAACTTTACCTTTCCTGCAGACCAAAGGTATGTGTGCAAAAATTTCAATATAATTCAATGATCTCCTTGTTGGAACCAAAGTCCATTAGGGTTTCCTCAAATGGTAATGGGCAATCGTTCAAGCCATGGAAATGCACCTCATTTCAACATATGATTTCCCAACGAGGAAACGACTCCTGTATGTGACTTTTTCTCCACGCACTTGTACTTCAATCTTTATATGTAACAAACACAATTCGTCACAGAGGTCGACTACCAGCAAGATGTTTATTACTCCAGGCAATCCATGCTGCTTTATGAGCTGGAGACAGTTCATGGTGTTTGGCAGGTTGTCTAGCTCCGTCTGGCTTTATGTCGATTCAAGAGATCGATTGCTCTCCCGTATACTGTTGCCACAACAATGCACAGGCCCTCGGATCATTAAAAAAATATATTAAAAATTAAAATTTTTTTTTGTAGCATTCGGTCAAGAAAGCGGGTGGGGGCGAATGGAGTGTCTGGCCTTTCCATATACTATTAACAGAGGTACAATTCGATTCAGGGGGTGTTCTCAAAAAGAAATTCTAAAATTTTTAATATTTTTTTTAATGATCCGAGGGCCTGTGCAACAATGGGCTTGTGTTTCATGACCGGCATCAAGTAAGAACAAAACAGGCTCTACCTCCTCATCTTACCGAATGTGCCAGATCTTGGCAGATTCTTTACCTCTTTATTAGCCCTGAATTTTGTCAAATAATGGAATAATAGCGCCAATTCTTTATAGCTTCACCAACCTTTTCAATGTTCTTGATTAAATGAATGTTTAATATACCTACATTATCAAATCAAAATTAGTATCTATTTCAATAGTAAATTATCTACTATGTGAGACATCGTATGCCTCACAAAATTTGCTTATATCGTGAACTTTCAACACATACAGTACACGGTTTAGTTGGAAATTAACTATTGAAAATAAATATAAGTATTCACAAATATTTATCCTCATCCATTTAGACTAGATGAACCACATTTCATTCATCTGTAACTAAAAGATATTGATTTGCATGCGGGTGAAGCAAGTGCATCTCTTCTAATCATTTCTATCTGCGAAATGAGAGCATAAAGACCAAACATTTAATCATGCTGTAATACAGGAGGGCGCGTTTACGCAATAACATTGCTGCATATTTTGTACAAAGTAGCAATACAAGGCTGCATTGCCGATGTGGTTCATATTGATCATAAAGATAGATATATGAAACAAGGCAATAATTTTTTAAGTCATAGCAGAAATGATTATCTGCACCAGCTGATGCCGAAGAGTCATACACATAACAAACATTAATCTGCTCTGGTTTGACAAAACTAATTTTGATCTGCAACCACACAGGATTAAGAAATTTATTGCCATTGCTCCTTCAGAATACAAATCCTATTGTTTAACAGTTTCGCATTCGTTGAGACATCAACCTTTACAAACATATATACATAATACATGCATGTCCATACATTTTCGTTTAAGGATGTTCGTTCCTCACTTGCTTACAAGTCACAGTTACAAAACTCAAAGAACTTTAAATCATAATGTTCTTATAAAATAAACCAAAACGAAGCGGTAATTTCTCAATTTTGATGATTTCTGATTAAATATTCATAAAATTTAACAAATATTTTTGTTTTGAAATAATTCACAATTTTGCTGACTCAGCAGTTTTCAATTGTAACTATCATGTGAGCAAGTTCTATTAACTGTTTTTCTTAGAAAGTAGATGTTGTTGAATGAATATGAATTGTATGTCTGCGTTCAGGTAGATTTTTAAATAATGAGTGGGAGAAAGCATGTTTATAGAACAAAAATAGCTTGAATGTTGATCATTTAATTGAAATGTTTCAATACATGTTGTGCCGTAGCGGCTAAAAACCCACACTTACATATATATTTTTATTTTTTTCTTGAAGAAAATTATGTTAACTCTAATATATTTTTATGTTTCTCAATAAAGGTCATCATTTCCCCATTGACTTCAATGTTAAATCTCTGACTGACAAAGGGATATTTGTCTTAGAATATTTCGAAAAAAACCACAATAATCCCCATTTTTTGGGTTGATATTTTAAGCAAATGCACTAAACTATTGAAAAATACTAATTAGAAAAAAGTTTAATACTTTAAATTTGAGGAACGAACATCCTTAATAAGATTCTTTAGTGTCAAAGGTAACTACAGTATATGAATACATAATGAATTTTAACATATTTCTCATTAAGCAAAGTTTAAGAATTCATCAGGGAAGTATTAAACTTTGTTTTGACTTTTTCAAAACATGCTCTTCCAACTAGACAAAGTTCATTCAGTTTTTGTTTATCCTTACTCCTTTCTCCAGGAAATCAGTAATCCCATACCCATAAAGCATAGCAGTGCATCATCTTCCATTTACTAACCACAGATTGCAGACGCGACCTTTTCATCTTTTCATGAACCAAAATACTTTTATCCAACTTTTACAACAAACCATGTCAATCTAAGTGCACTTAAGGATACGTTTATTCTAACTAAAAATAAGACTGATTTATTGCTTTGTTTTCTTCATACTCCAGGCTGTTTTATATACTTATTTTGGTTACTCTGATAAGGTTAGCCCTGTAAATCTGTAATTTGTTTTTTTGTGCACAGACATCAAGCGAATTTCAAAAAGAAGTTTTCCAAAGCTTTTAACTCATATTGCTTTGATCAATAAAAACAAAACTGAAATTTTAAAATTACAAAATGACACAAATTTGTTTTGCTTGACAAACTTTTTTTTCAAGATTTTGAAGGGCATTAAGAAATGGAAAGAAGACAAGATCCCCAGAGGGTTTAAGCTTTCATCACCTGTTCAACGCTCACCTGCCAAAATAGAACCTTTCCCCATGCCAGCTGTAGAAATATCTAGCACCAAATCCAGCATCTAGAAACACGGAGAGCCCACCTATACACCCAGATCAACAAAACCTCGTCGCAAATAGAAAGCACCCTTGAGCCAGATCTTTTTCAGATATCACAGACCTATATAAAGCTAACCGTACCAAGCTCAACAAAACGACTAAAACCATCAAAATCAGCAAGTTCAACCGTTTTCAACAACATTTGCAACAACATGACCATTGAAGCCAACAAACAAGACCGTAGTCAACATCAGCAGTAAAGCCAAAGAGTTCAACCGTTTTCAACAACATTTGCAACAACATGACCATCGAAGCCAACAAACAAGACCGTAGTCAACCTCAGCAGTAAAGCTCTCACCCTGCACAGACCTCCCTCCCTACTAAGTGGTTGTTATCCAGAAAATCTTATCTTCATCAGTCTTTCAAGACTATGCTAAGGAGGACATAGCGATGGTGAGTGAATAAACTACTGCACAGAATAATTGCAACAAATGTTTGTTAGAAAACGATATGGAACCTCAATTTAGTCGCGTCCTGAACGATTTTAGTACTTCTATTTATAGAGTGTTAAGGAGTATAATGTAATCAACGCCTTTTGCATTAAACTGCATCAGTGGATTACCAATAGCTATCGTAAACCATTTTCTTTTCTTTATCTATATTTACAATGACTCTGATACCTTAAGAGTTCGTGATAACGGATAACTGAGTGTGTTCACTTCAATTTTAATGAAACTTAACTTGTGAAACTATAACAATGATTTTGAAATGTGATGGATACCTATTATTGATGTCAATATGTTTGTTAATATCATGATTATGTCGCAAGATAAAATTAAATTTTTACAAAATAAAAACATTCATTAGTTTAAAACACTTTATATAGTCAATACAAAACTATTCAAACAAGATAACTAAATTGAATTGAATTTTATAAAAGTAAAAAAGCATTGTATTTTTAATTCTCATCAAACATGGATATTCAAAGGGTTTTAAAATTCAAAATATGAGCAATCAAATTATCAAGAAAATTATGACCAGTGTAACTTTAATGCTTACACTCATTTGAATGAATTCTTGGCAAAATGTATTTTCTTTTAACTCTGATAAGAGCCCACGTTTTGTTGTGTTATTATTTCATCTGTTAAGAAAAGTGACGCATTGAAGTTCGTCTGTGTCTAATTTACTAAAAGTTGGACACATTTTCTTGTCCTTGAAAATTGACACCAGCCCAAAAGAGTCTTTGATATTCTCAATTTCATTCAGCCCTGTTTACAAGATAGTATGGTTTGTGTACAATTTGCAATGTTCTTTCGTTTACTAGGTACGTATTTGTAGAGCTTTATATAGCTGGATACTAGACAAGGTTAATTGACTGACAGGGAAATGTGATGAGTGTTATCATCATTGAATATAGTTTACAAAGGAAAAGAACATATGTAGAGAGATAATTGCTTTCTAAAAAATACAATGCTAGTTATGAAAAATTTAATGAACATTTGAAAAGTTAAAATTGTGTGAAATATATGAAATTAGTAAACTATTCTTGCCTGAAGCAAAACATCATGGTTAAATTTCATTTTAGTCTAAGACGGGTCAGAAATTGAAACTCAAAAGTATCAAGTGCATGTTCTAAATACATCACCGCTCTTTGAGGTGAACCAGTGCATGTTTATGAAGTGTCAATCATGTAACGAATCAAGCACGAAGACATCCAGGGTAACTTGAGTTCATATCTTTCATCTTCATAAAACCCATTCATTCGAGATACAGGTTTATGCTGAAAAGAGATTGGATACCCTCATATTTCTGACGAAATCGATAACCAAAACTTGTCGAATGCATTTACGAGTATACTATCTGGAGTTGATCGGAACTTAAGATAAAGCTTAATGTAAATCTGGATGTGTTTTGGTAGTCCATAAATTCAGTACCTCTTAAAGCTTTAGTGCTTTACTCTTTGTGATAGGACAAAAATCAAGGACAACATGATCGATTTGACAGACAATTTAAAACATGACCGAAAAGGAAATGTTTACTTTGAAACAAGTCAATTCCTGGAGTGGTGCCTTTTCATATTTCGCTAATTTTGTTTCGTTTCCAGAACAGAAGTCCATAACCGCACGACTCGTTATTCACTTATTGGAGTGGTGGGTTTGATATTTTCAGAATTATGAATTTGTTTCGTTTCCATGGAAATGTAGCTTCGTTCCCAGAGCAAAACTCCAAAACCGTTGACCATACCTACTTAAAACTTTTCACGTAAGTTACAAACTCTGAGAGAGAATGCCCACTAAGTGGAGTGGTGGCTTTTGATATATTCAGAATTCTGATTATTTTTCGTTCATTGGAAATATGGTGAATCATAATTTCATACAACGATAGCTTCGTTTACGGAGCCGAACTCAGTCTCTGAAACCTTTCACGTGCGGTACTCTCCCACTGTGGTTGTCCCTTTTGATATTTTTAGAATTCTGGAAAAAGTTTCCATTTTCATGGACATTTGTGAATTTGTACATTTGTATTTGATAGCTGCGTTTCTGTGTCAAAATTTGCATGTTTCTTCCCTAACAACTTAAGTAGAGTCATTTGATATTTTCAGATTTTATGAAACATATCCTTTCACTTTCCTTTGAAACAAGTAGAAATCGGATTATCTACAGGAATAGCTTCATTTCAAGCAGAAACAAAAAACTGCTTATACATTTTACTCAATCTCTATTCAATGGTTTTATTAGTAATTTGTATCTTTTAATAACACAAATATATGTTACGAATTATGTTGGACCTTTAGGATAAGTGATCTTCTGATGTCTCCTGTTTGGAATTGCAAAATATAATATATTCATCGCTTCTCCCTAAACGTTAAGAGCAAAAGCAAATTTAGGATAGAGTATATTTGTTTGTTTGCCCTTACATCATATTAGTGTGATTGGAATATTTTTCTATTTTAAAGCCTAAGTTATAAGGCCACTTTTCCAAACTCTTTGTAGGTAGAACTACCAAATCCAATTTAAGAAATATCTATTATTGAAATTCTAGCTCCACAGAAATTACGTAATAAATTTCTTTCAACATAAATTCTGTTTACAACAGTGTTCTCGGGTAAGATTGATGTATGCAATCAGTGAACGGAGCATTTGGTCTCTCACTGCTAATTGATTATGCAAAATTTAGAATTCTCTACCACACAACAATGCTATTTTAATTCAAACGATCTTCTTGTATAGCCATAAAGAATCAAACACTTAAATGAGTAGTAATTGAAATAAATAAATGTCAAACGCGTAGGATGAATGTCTGTGATTTCTTCTTAACTTAGAACCTGAATGTCTCATGATAGTCAATAATGCAATTCAATATCATAAATCAATTATTCATAGATACGCTTCATAGTTAAGTCATAACCAAACTTTTCGATATAAAGAATCCTTTTGTTTGAAATTCTTTGTATGACATTATAAGCAGAATTGAAATGTCATATATTTTTCATCGAAAAACGAATATTGCATTCGTTGACAAACGTTAATATCAGTTAATGTTAATAATCAATTAGAGAAGTAAATGGAAATCATTAAGGAGAGGGAGGGGGGGGGGGGGTTAGTCATTTTTAAAAATTAGTTTACCAATCCACTCAAACATGTTATAGGTTCTATGTATTGGTGACTTATTTTTTACATATTGTCAAAGAACTGTGCACTTGAAATGGAGCCACTGATCAGCACTTCGAGTATGGAAAGCCTTGAGATGGCCCAAAAAAGCCTTGATCATTACTCTTATCATTAACTATTTGTTCTTTTGTTGATATTCTGTCAAAACATATAATCTGTTCGATTAAGTTGTAAATATGAAGTAAACTACAGCATTTTCACTTGATGCAATAGCCTGTCGGAAGCTTATAAACGCCTCCCTTTATCATATAACCACCTAATATTAACCGCTGTATCAAAACATTCCCGCCAGGGGCTCGGCAACTTTGTCTGCAGTAGAGAACTGTTCTACAAGCAGTAAGGTTTGGGTGCAATGCTACACTAAATTTCAGCGCAGTACCACCCATGGTTCGCTAGTTCCAGCCGATGCTCGCAGGTTTCACCGCAATGCATAGCCACATTGGTGTTACGGGCTTTCTCCCTGCAATAATATTAGAAGCCGTGAGATAAGTGAAATACTCTTAAAGGCGGCGTTAAACACCATATCACCTCACCTGTATCACTACATTAGTAGAAGATGATAGAAGACGATGATAATACAGATGAAAAATCGAAATGCAACCACGCATCAAAAGTAAACAAACCATTTACACAAATTAACATCATAGTATAGTTTTGATCCCATAAAATCTTTGGTAGTATAAAGGTCAATGATTAGCGATTGAAATGTAAATTTATATCATAAATGACAAAGATTGCATGGAAGCCGTTCAAACCTCCATTGCGTGTTAGCGTCTAATATTAAATGAGAAGGAGTCGTTTAAAACCATAATTGGAGTCAAAGATGACAAGCTTCGGAGATTAGTAAAATTGATAAGATATCTTCAGAAGCCACACAAATGTTCTGGTCAAAAGGGCACTTACACGTGATCTCGAAGATACTTTCAAGTTGTTAAGAATATGGTTTGTACTTTTTGTACAGTATGGTTCAGTTCTGTAATTATATCAGTTTAATGAAGGCAACAAGGAATCGCTAAGTAAATCGATAAAAATAATTTAAAAACTTCAACGGTAATTGAATACACAACTTAATATGATAATAACACCTAATATATGATAATAGTAATATAAATGCCGAGTGGGAAAGGTTATCATTGAAGGACATGACACGTGTCAAACCAATAATAACATGGACATGAACATGAGTGTGTCAAGCATATTATAACATGGACATGACAGTCTCAAGCATATTTTAACATGGACATGACATGCCATTTTGTCAAGAATATCATAATATAGACATGACAAGTGTCAGACATATTTTAACAGTTCATTAAGGCAAAATTATGGCCATCTTAATGGAAATTGATAGAAATAATCACAGCTCATGATCACAAGAACATAAAAGGTACTAGAAATGTATGACATGCTTGTCACAAAAAACGTGTTGCGCCTGCCTGTTTCCGGTTTAGGGAAGCATTTTCCTCTATTTATAGATACATGAATGCCTTAGCGTGATCTAAAGAACCTTGGCATTCTTATCTTGACCTTTTCCTCTGAATGAATGTACTTTTTCCAATGGGAAGGAAACATGACTGACACCTAGAACAATTGACGTCATTACCTTTGTCCAAATGTCAGATATTTGTTTCTTTAGGTGTTATCGGAGTAAGAGATTGCCATGGTAACCCTTTTGAATAATATTATTAATGTTACGTTTCTGACAGGAAACCTGGAGACAAATGCATTGTTCAGAAGGAAATTTCTCTTAAGGAACAATTCAATATATGTCAACAAAGTTTGAATAGTTTTGGTCTAACGAACGCTTACCATCTGACCTATTTGTTGAAATCTATTTAATGTTTCATTTTCAGTTTTATAGAAGCAGTGTTATATAAACTCAACAGACACAATTACATTAATATAGAGCGAATAAATAGAAAGTATATACTACTATTCCTTTAATGAAAATTTAAAACAATCTTTTTAACAAAATATTCTCTCCTTCTTAAATAAACAATAAGACTAACAGATGGTACAACGTAAAAATTCTTAAAAACACAACCTCCCTTGGGTTCAATCTCAAAACCCTACTCAGTGCCTTCTGTAATGACTTCGGATTCTGCAATAGGTATCATACTAATCCTTTATAGGTAATACATATATCTGATAAACTCAGACAACAGTAAACAAATGTATGTATTCATATCAGGTAGACATCCTCGGTCGCCCAGGGCTTAATGCTCCGATACTCTCCACATATAACTCCTGGAATAGCCAAGTTACGCTGTTTAAACTTTTCCGTCGAGGTAGTTTGTAAAGAAAAACAAAGTAAGAGGGAATTATACAAAACACTGTTGTAATTTTTAACTAAAATCTTCTCGTTGACTTAGCCTTTAGCAATATTTTTCGAGGTGAAAGGGGAAGTTACTCATATCCATATACATTATGCAATGTTGTTCGATTTACTTTTAAAACCCCCAGAATATTTCAAGGGATTGTAGCAGGTTTTATGTATATTAATAAAAAACGGAGGTAAAAATTTTCAAAATGGTTACTGTTACTGTTTGAGACTTACACCATTTGCATCAGAAAATTGATATATCTTATGCTTATCGTGGTATTGTTTATTTATAAGATATTTGAAAGCAGAGTAAAAAAGACATATATTCGAATCTAAAGGATATTCTTTATATCTCTAGTTACACCGTATAGTTTTTCAGCACATTTTACACTTCGCTGTATTTAGTCACCAGATTGTGTATCCTTCTCGTCACTTTCCCTGAACATATACCAAAAAATACTCAAGGAATCAGAGATTATCTTCCAGGGAAACTGTCTCCTTACGTCTGTAGTTCTTAAGGTAGCAGGTTCGTATCGGAATTAATAGGAAGGAAGACAGTAATGACAACATTAAACCAAGCGGCAATGTTAAGAAATGCTGGATGCCAAAAGAAAGGACAGGACACCATTGTTGGCCTAAGATAATTTTAGATTGGGAAATGTTAAGTCCCACGTATTATCAGATGTTATTATGTGACCCACGGAATAGAACAAATATAAAATGAGATGCATTGTAAATAACAATTGTAGTTGACGTTTCGGGTAAGACTTCTAGCCTGGCAGGCAATCTATTTCAACGTTAAAATATGACCTGTATTATTGTTTACATCTCTGGCTTAAAACTTATTGCAAGTATCGAGAAGTTTCAGAACACATTGGTCACAGCTTATATGATATATGTATAGCTTTTCAAAGTTTTCTTCTTACTTATTGACAAATCAGCAAAATAATTTTTTCATATATTAACATGACCTCAATTAATTTTTTTTACAACAACTATACTAGATTCTCATTAAAAAGAAATGAAGTCAAACGTAGCCAACAAAAAGCGACGTAATTCTTTTTAATTCCTGTTTTGCTATTTCCGCACAAGATGTTCTGGAGTCAGTTCCATGATCAGGGGATAACCTTATTATTTAGACGGATTTGCCACCTTTATTCAGTTGGTTGTCTGTTTTTATTAAAGAATAACCCATATTCATTCAACTGAAAGTGATTATTATTGATCCCTATACGGGTGAATCAAGTGCATCTCGACAAGATATTCCTATCTCAAAATTGAAAGTATCTGACCAAGCATTTAATCATGTCATAACGTAGGAGAGCGCCTTAACGCCATAAGAGTGTCTGGGTTTTGAGAAAATTGTCACAGATATGTATGACAGATTTGGTAAATACTGCTAAAATTGACATATAAATGAAATTAGGAAATAGAGAAATGATATAAGATTAGATAATGTAATAAATGAAAAACTAAAAGTGTTGGGTGAAAATACTGCTAACATAGACATATAAATAAAGATTAAGAAATAGAGAAATACTATAAGCTGATATAATGTAATATATCAAGAACTAAAAGTCTTGGGTGAAAATATTCTTACCAAAGATAGATAAATGAAATTGAGAAATAGAGATAGAACTTACAGATAAGATAATGTAATGTATCAAGAACGAATAGTGATGGGTGAAAATACTGCTAACATAGACAAATAAAGATTAGGAAATAGAGAAATATTATAAGATGAGATAATGTAATTTATCAATTACTAATAGTGATGGGTTGAAATACTGCTAACATAGACAGATAAATGAAATTAGGAAATAGAGAAATAACATAAGATGAGATAAGGTAATATATCATTTGATAGTAGTGATGGGTGAAAATACAGATAACATAGACAGATAAATGAAATTAATAAATAGAGAAATAACATACATATGAGATAATGTAATATATAAATAACTAAAGGTGGCAGTGGAACTGAATTGTCTGACGCTGGTAACCTATTTGATTCAAGTGGACATGCAATTTCGCCCAACATCCTGTGGACATAAATGTATTGATAGTTTCTTTTAGGTACTTAGGAAACAACGCCCAACCTCCTCTATCATTTGGCCTAGATATTCAGGAGCGGATAATAGATTTTCGTTTCGTGCGCTCTATGGGTGTCACAAGTACAAATATTGAAATGTTAAATTTTGATCAAAGAGTGTGCGCACAGGAATTTGAAAAAAATTATTTATTTAATTCAAGTTCCACGTCTTAAAGTTTTCTTGTATATTTAACCATGTACAAAAATGTCCACTCTCAACATAACCCCGACTCCCCACCTACTGGATCCACAAATGATATCAACCTAATTAAAAACTTCGAAGCAGGGGTTATCTGTTAGAGATAATCCTCAATGTTTTCTTAGTCGATAAGCCACAGTATGTTTTTAATAAACAAGTCAATCTGTAGTTCAAAATTACAGGAACAAATGCATTTAAGCAAAGTGCAGAAAACCCTCCTATGTCCGTGATGAACTCTTATTACTTTTTTTTATAGTTTCCATGTTGTTTTTAATACTTTATGTTTACTGTCTACAACACATCCTGCGTTAAAACTAGAAATAGATTTGAAATAGAATGAAAAGTGATACGAACCAACTTAATGAATATTCTCAATTTGTATTTTCTTGATAGGTTTTGTCAATATTATATTATTTAGGAAACATCAACGGTCTGCTTGTCCTCAAGTTAGTTTAATGACAGGGACGAACTTTTATTAATGAACTATATTAGTTATATCTATTATTGATCGACATTCAGTGGTAGATTTGATGACAATAGATAGTAATGTTCTGTTTCATGCGTTTCATAGTTGTATTAAATCAACTATGGACAGATTCAATGTGAAAGACAAACAATGACGACAGAACGATGTTAGAACGGATGCTTAACCAATCGCTTTCTTAATGTAGTATCTTTCCAGGGGTGATATGATGTCAATTTGGGTGTAACGCCGCTTTCAAGAGTATTTCACTTATATCGCGGCTGCTAGTATTATTGCAGGGAGAAAGCGCGCAACACCATTGTGGCTATGCATTCCGGTGAAACCTTCGAGCATCGGTTAGAAGTAGCGAACCATGGGTGGTACTGCGCTGAAATTAGGAGATAAATCCCTTCTGATTTTTATTTTGGGGTTGTATGTCGTGCATTTTTCACCCCTAAATTTAATTTCAAACCGAGCTTGCGAGGTTTGAAATGTTAATTTAGGGGTGAAAAATGCACGACATACAACCCCAAAATAAAAAAACAGAAGGGATTTATCTCCATTCTAACATGACTAATTAGAAATATAATGAGGAACTAATTTGCCTTTCGCAACAACAATGTGATTAGGTCGAACCAGTACAGACCGGTTCCACTTGCTTTCGAAACTACGGTACAGTTCATTTTCAAAGATCACGCTTCAATAATAAAAAAATATATCAAAACATAAACCAACAGGTTTTAAATAAAACCCTTAAGTATTTATTTCATTGAAGATACAATCAACAAAAGACAGATTTTTTTATCGTTTTTCACGTAAATACATAGGAAACCTATCACCCCTACAATACCGACAAGGACTGACCAAATCAAGGGACGTTACTCTAAAAGTAGTTGTTTACTGCTAGCGCTAACTTCTCACGCAAGATGTGAAGTGATTGAATAAACGATCAAGAAAGCTTTATATTTTGTCATGGTTGAATACACTGTCTGGAAATGTGGCCACTTATGAATGAGAGGGGGGGAAGGGAAGGAAAGTTCAAGAATAACTTATGTCCCCTCTGTTCACTTGACGAATTGCTATTACCGCGCGTTACGGTAAGAAGCGAGCTCGGTTTGAAATTAAATTTAGTGATAAAAAAATAAACTACTTCGACAAAAAATATACCACAGAATGGATTTATCTTCTTAATTTCATTTAAAAAATACGGTATTCTCAATGTCTGTATAGAATTGATTTAAAATTCATTTTGCTGTTGTCTAAGGCGATGAAAACAGTAAGTTCAGCGAATGGAGTTTGTAAACGTGCGCGTATGAATGTGAATCGGTCGTAAATATTTAGAGGTGATTATTAGCGAAATAATCACTCCAAAATTGATTGTGGTAACCAATCAGAAAGCAGTATCTTCATTCTAGTTTTCGTGTCATGTTAGAATTCAGTGTAGCAGTGCACCCAAACCTTACTGCATGCAGGACACTTCTCTATGGCAGATAAAGTTGCCGAGCCCCTGGCGGGATTCGAACCACCGATTTTTTTTATCCGAAGCCGAACGCTGATTTATATTGCTTTCTATGTGTAATCGATATCAATGTGATCAAAGTGACAGATATTTTCAAAACTTAAAACATAAAAGATTCCCTTTTGTCAAAAAACGTTAAATTTCTACTTGTGTATCTATGTCATGTGCATTACATACACATTTATAAGACACCACTTGACAATAACACTTTAATGTAGGCTCTTTGAATGCATTTTCGCTATAATCATTAACTACTTAAGTGTTACAAATGATGTGAGTAATAAGTCTATCAGGTTGAATGGTGAAGTTTGTTGTGAATCCAACCATTCTCACCCCTAAATCGTTTACTGGATTACTCGTCAATTAGGAATGAAATGGATCAAGTCAGATGCTTCAAAAACCTTATCAATAGTTGAGTGGTACAAGTGCATTCACATAAAAGTGACAGAATCATGAAAGGCATCACAATTTAGGGTGACCGGTCAGGCACAAAATAGTTCCTTGGTAGCTTGGGTTCATATTCTTCAACACATCCATGCAGTTTTTATGGAATCACATTAATTAAAAGCGAGATTGGATCTAGCGATATTTCCGTCAACTGGTTTCGAACATTGGTCGATAGGCGTAGATAATTGAACTACCTTAAGATTATGTTAGAACGCTAATTATTAAAGGGGTCACATATCTTGTATCATACATAATACCAAAGAAGTCGTCAGTAGCCTTAGGGGTTATAGGTCACGTCCAGAAGTGATCAACAGCTATATAAAACATATGACTGCAGTGAAACAGAACTTTTCTAAGGCATCGATTGAACTTACAATCCTGGACCCATATTTTTGAAGCTCTCTTAGTGCTAAATAGTCATAAGCCAATGTTAATGTATGGTACTTACGACTATCTTGACACTAAGAGAGCTTCAAAAATCTAGGTATACGATAATTGCGATTCGTTTGCTTAGAGTGGAAGGTCCCACTACATAACAAAGTGATAATGACAATGCCAAGTGTACTATCATTTCAATGAAAGGCATGAATGCTTTGCTACCAAGACACGGGAAATAACTGTATGACACGGGAAGGACTTTCGTGTTTCATCTATTCCTTATCAAGACGTCCGAAACATTTTCAAAAGCACGAGTGATAAAACCAAGGTATATTTCTTGCTGGGCTACTTGGTGGAGCAAAATCCCATGCTGTTGAATGACTTTAAGTCATAGTTATCTCTGTATAATAGTTTTTCGAGCAAGACAACCTGTCGAAGTCTTTCATGGTGAACACTTCACTGATAGGCGCAGATTTCTTATTCTTCTGCAATCAGCAGTTTGGCCTTAAATCTTATCAAGCTCTATATTAAGAGTTCATATCCTTCTATCATCATTAATTAAATATACACGGCCTCTGGACGTCTGAACTAATACCAATAATCCGTTTTAAAAACCCAATGAATTGGGACCATAAATCTACAAAAGTTTGCAAGAGATCAGTAAAATGTCAAAGGTTGTGATTCTGTGAAAGTGTGAACCTTCAGGCGCACTCTTTTTCTAGTATTGAGGATTTGAGGATACGGACCCTGTGCATTCGAATCAATTAAATATATCTATATCGTCATTGATCACAACAGGTGTGTGTTCCGGATTGTTCACTCTAAAGGTTCTTACTTCTTTAGATCATATCTGTGTAATCACAAACACTGTGTCATCATGGTAATGGTATGCATGTACCTATTATAGCCAATGAAATGTCGTTGAGCTTAAAATTGTAAACTATAAACGGCCATATAAATATAGATAAGAAGAAATTCATTGTCTCATTTACACGTATATTAGTGAATTGACCTATATAGCAATACCAACCTATATTTCTCGTTCTGTCTTCCATAAATAAAGTTTGAGTCAATCGCCTATCTGGCCTATTTTATCATCCGGGTTGTGCCGCTGTTGCTGGATGCAAGTCGTCTCATTGGCTGGTCACATAGCTAGCGATACGAGGATTTTGGCTCAGAGATCAGGGTATTAGGAAGAAGCTGAGCGGGTTCAAATACGCTGATTTAGCAGGATGTGATACCTTTTGCAATTCGTGACTCCACCAACACATGGAACCCAGAGAGAACAGTTTTACTTTCTTAAGGAAGAAAAAAAATAGCAGTGATTAATACAAGTAAGAATGGTCATTGCATTAAAAATCATATTGGTCATTCAGGATTTGTTCGGAAAATTCATGCCGTGTCATTCCTCGGTTTTACAAAACAAATCCGCAATATGATAACTGAAACTGCAATCTCTCAATAAAATGAGCTCGATATATTTGTCTGCCAACTAACAACATATTTATCTATAAGACCTTCGAGGGTTATCATAAATACATCTCCCCCTCACACATAACGGTTTACAGAACCTGGAATTACACCCAATTCCCTTTCGCTGGCAGAGGAAAACGTTCGCAATGGAACACACGTTACACAGGAGTCAATACATCTGTTGCGGAGACAATGACTATAATCCGCAGGGCTAGTTCTCCGTCACTGTGAGTCTGTTAAGGAGAATATTGCCAGTCCTGCCACACAACTATCAATATGAGCGGCGGGGCCATGAAGCCGTTAATTACTGGACAAGCTATCGTCAACATACCGCCACTAGTTCCTGACAGTCTTCTCAATAGCTTGCAGAATACACTGTGGATAGCAACGAAGCATCGACGTTGACGCGAAAAAAATCAAAACAACATGTACCGTGTAAAAACAGGCTTACTAGCAACCGTTGAGTGTTTGTAGCTGCTTCGTTGAGTGTTTTTTAATCTGGATCGACCATTGCTTTTTGTGTTGGAATTACACGGACCAACAGACCGATGTGAAAGGGAGCGTTAAATGATTTGATAACAACGCCAAGCAATTTCTCGTTACCGCTCACGAAAAAATCGTTACAAGGAAACTGTTTCCATTCACTACAGCTGATATTCATGCATCGTGCAAGTTCAGTCACCTTTGCCAGAGAAGAAATGTGGTTGTAGAGACAGTCAGAATTGTATTTGTGAAATATTATTCTAGTAAGGCTGTATCGTTTTCTTTAAAGATGTTTCGCTGAAGGATTTGACAGAATTCAGTGTAATTTGTGAAATATGATTACATATGAAACAGAAAAGTGAATTACTGTGTTTCTTGACTGTGTCAATAAGCGATTTAAACAGAATTGATTCATGTGAAATATAATTTCTTGGCATGTGAATTCTATCGTAATTACTTTTGGGGGTCCAGATATTGTAAGTGAGAGGCGGTTATTAAATCCTGTGTCAGCAAATATTTTGGTACTTTTTATACTTATTTATCATTCAGGGTCAATGGTAAAAATAACTCTAAAGGCTGGCATTTAAATAGACAAAATGGTGAAATGGAATTGGCTTTTTATTGCGTGTGATTTTATTTCGATTACAACTTTTTAGAGCAGTGCATGAATGTCCGTAAACTTCGCTGGGGAGTCTGTGAAAACATATCAAAATGTAGGTTTATATCTCCTTTTGAAATGTTACAGAACATTTAAAAGTTTACATTATCAATTGGAGAATACGACTCTTCTTAAATCACGATTCGCCACTTGTAGTTTCCCTGGATTAATCAATAGTTTACCTCATATTATTTAGACCATAACATTTTACAACTCTGGACGGGCTGTTTCATCAAGTGCATCAGTTGTTGAAAGAATATACTTAATTATCCAGCATATCAGGTCGTGGTTTTAATCATGAACACTTATATATATACTTACCTGTTGATCATAAGAATTTGCTTCCTCGATTACGAAAGACAGGTGGAGTGAGATGAAGAATCTATAAACTCAAGACAGTTGAGCATATCATTCTCATAGATAACAAATGATTGAACTCTCTGTGAACCCCACAGTCGTCACTGGAAATACCGGATGTTTACATTCAAATTGGTCACTTGCAGGATTCTCCCCTACTGGTTAGTTAAAGCCTGATTGGCAGTTGGCCGATGATATCACACACCAAGGTAGGTTTAGTATCACTGGCATAAACAAGGTTTCTTGAACGCAGTATTAACAATGTGACTGGAGCGCAGTATCTACAAAGTGATTTGACGGCATTATTAACAAAGTGACTTGAACCCAGTAATGACAAAGTGACTTGATCGCAGTTTTAACAAGGAACTGGAACGCAGCATTTACAAAGTGATTTGACCGCATTATTTGCAAAGTGTCTTGAACGCAGTTTTATAAAGTAACTAGAACGCAGCATTAACAAAGTGACTTGAACGCAGTTTTAATAAAGTGACTGGAACGCAGCATTTTCAAAGTGACTTGAACGCAGTATCAACAAAGTGACTGGAACGTACTATCAACAAAGTGACTGGAAGGCACTATCAACAAAGTGACTTGAACGCACTGTCAACAAAGTGACTGGAACGCACTATCAACAAAGTGACTTGAACGCACTATCAACAAAGTGACTGGAACGCACTATCAACAAAGTGACTTGAACGCACTATCAACAAAGTGACTGGAACGCACTATCAACAAAGTGACTGGCACGCACTATCAACAAAGCGACTGGGAAACACTAAGTCTACCAAACTGTCCTCTCTGCAACAATTTCTCCCTTATCACCCCTTCTTAAGCATAAAGATCTGCCAGAGCTGACATAATACCAGTAAGGAGTCATTATCCCCAGCGAGAAGAGGCCCCTGGGAGGAAAGGTGTTGAAATCGATTTTATCGATTACCGATTGTTAAAGGTATGTTCGGAATGCTACGCCTAGGACGTATTGCGGTGGAAGCCCCTGTGCCGCTTGTACCAGTATTTCGTGTGTCATGTAGATGACTGGCTAAAGTCTTTTAGGGAATAGCCTATTGGAGTATACTAACTTTGGGATTTCAGAAAGTTGGAGATTTATTCATGCGATCTGTTGAAAGATTCTATTTGAATCTTTTTGTGAGTTGAATCATTTCAAGACGAGATATCTTCTGAAAATTCAAGTGAGAACAGTTCCTTCATTATGGATCTATTCCTTTTTAAATATATCTAATTTGTTTCACTATTGTTTTGGAAGTTTAAAAACGTCCTCAGCTTGTGCCGACTTTGAAAAGTTTTTATCAGTGACACATGTGCTTATGAAGAAGACTGCGCCTTTATAAACATTTCTCTCGGAATCCGTATATTGGCATGAATACGTAAACCATCTTAAGATTTGAAATTCAGGATTGTCATCTGTCTCCATGTTACTAACTTCCGAACTGATTCAATGATTTTCTTGGAAGGTAGGCAAAGTGGATTACCTGACGTCTTCTGGTAAATATATGACATGAGTTCGAATTATTCTGCTTATATTTTGCATGTTACTGTATGTATTGACACTAGAAGGAAGCTAATTTCAAGCTCCAGAACAGAACAATAGTTCGTGATGTTACCGGAAGTATAAAACATTCAAGAATTTCTCTGCCTCAAAGGAATTGACGAATCAGACCATAAAGGTTATAGTTCCTGAAATTTTAAATAAAGAGGTTCACATGTCACTTTTGTTTGAAATTAAGCCGAGTATGTGCCCACATGCGTTGAGGTCAAAATACTCGAAATAAGGTTGTTGTTGAAAACAACTGTCGTGAAAATTTAATATAGATATCAATGGATCTAAATATGGATTAACCTACAACGTGATTACCTTTGAAAGAAAATTCATCAGACTATAGAATTGGAGTTAATGTCTTATTCTGTCAAGTGAAACGTGATTTTATCTACAAAGTAACCACAAGCTTTGATATCATCTAACAATGGGAACTGTGTGTACACGAGAAGCATACGTTAAAGGAACCGTTAACTTGGTGCATCTGACTGACCACGATAAACAGCTTCTGAGGGAGTCCTGGAGGCTTCTACAGCAAGACATTGCCAATCTTGGTGTTATCACTTTCATGAAGTAAGTGTTTTCTAACTTTCGTTTAGTTCATGTATACTCTTGAATATAGAGTTTTCATATTTTCATGCTTTTTTTCATGCAAACTCTTAAAGAAAGTTATTTTAGTTAATCGATATTTTGGCAGTGCATTTGCCTTAGACATTCAGCAACAATGGCCGTGGTTCATCATTGAATGGGTTACCAGCTTCATGGTTTGTTTATCTGAAAGCTGTTATGGCTGATTTCCTAACCAAGACTTTTGATTAAAATGATGATAAATAGATGTAGCTTAGATTGTTAAACGTTTAGTATTAACCACTCTTTGGAATGAAGATATCAATATTGTTATCGGGATACATGGATATGACCCTCTTCATAGTTCATGATTCAGTTGACCTTGAGCGGCACTGGATGGTAGTCAAGATAGTCTCAGATGTCTGTTTGAGTCATACAACACTAGACAAGAACCTTATCATCAACATCCATAACCAGATAGATTATCATTATAACTCAGAACTATGTTTTCTCTATGATATATATCAGAGCTAAAACGGAATAAGGGCAATAACTAAATTAAAAAGATTTGTGCGCGTCTCAATTTAGAACTCCGGCAGTACCTTGAGGCCACGTACCAAATTAGGTTACCCCTACTTAAACGTTTTTTTTTCCGGAATGATGCCCTCTTTGATTCCAATGGACATACTGAGCTGAAATCCGCCACCACTGCCTCTTTTTTGCAGGGTACAATAGACATGCCGTCTTTCTGCTGTGCAAATTATACTTTAACCTGAGGGCAAATGATGGATTTATGTTAACCATATCCATATAAGGTTCACATTAAAACACATGATCAGGGGAGATGCATGCGTTAAATGATAAGTATAAGGTGTGATATGGATGGTAAGACGGTATGCCATTTTAATAAAGTACTGAATTCGGAAAAAGTAGATCGAAGTAAAATAGTTAAAACTTAAGGACGAAATCCATATAAGATCACAACTATACTTTACAAATTTAACATTAAAAAAATACAAATGTCTTTGGGCTGATGACCTCAAAATGGACAATGATATACAATTCTGCCCCAGACGATTGTAATGAGTATCTAATAACAAGGTAAAAGGACATTCGTATTTCCAACAATGATATATTGTGTTATAATTTTTGTTTGTGATATTTCCCTTCTATACCACATGCGGTGAAACGAGAACCTGACGTCATAACTCTCTTTATGTCGCATGTTGAGTGTAGCATTCACATGTTTAGTAAATATTTCACTGGATAACCAATAAGACCAAATAAACTGATTCACAACTACATGTACTGTTAAATATACAATAAACTTTCAATTTCTGATGTTTACGTCTTTATACATGCCGTTTATAAATTTAATCAGTATGAAATGTAGATTTCAATAGCCATTTCTATCAACGAAAGTGTCATTTTGCGATGTAAAAAAACGTATTGTTGTCTGAAGATCCGGAGATCGCATAACACATTCATGTTTCATTTCAAATGATTTGCTATTGCCAACTGTCGCTTGAGTACAACAATCATCGAAAACGTTTTTAACAGCTTGAACAGCCAAACACGTGGAACCGTCAACTTGAGGCGATAACCTTGCCCTTCGTGTTGACTTGGAGAATCCTTGTATGTCAGGGCTCGATCCGCCACATCAAATACGCAAGAACTACGTTATCGGCAATATTGAAATTTTTCATACAGCCTAGAAAAGAATAACGGCAGCCGCCATAGTGGATACAACAGCAATGCTTACATTGTGCAGAAGAAATTGATTAAGTTACATATATGTCTTGATATATTTCCCTCTTTTCAACATTTTAGAGATCATAAATGATCATTTGACGAGAGAATGATGAATGAATGAACATATTCCTAGTTTAACCTTTTTCAACTATCAATATTTCCGAATCGTGCACTGCCAACTCTTAAGGTGTTTTCTTCTTCTTGTGGCTTCAGCTATCTGAACTTTCTTATAACTGATTGCAGGTGAATTGTTAAGATTAATTTGTATTTCAATGCATCACTCGAAAGGTAATGTTGGTGCATATGTTTTCATTTGCCCTAATATAGCCTCATTGTACAATGTGTGTACTATGCAAGCTAGTGCCTCTAACTCAATAAATGTTTGGTGTTTCGATATCAACAGTACAAATATAACATCCACTTCAGTGAATGAGAAATGGTGCTCATGAATCCAAAAAAATGAGTCTAAGTTCGAAATGCATTGTTTGCATTAAAGAAAACCGAAAATTTGATGAAGTTATTACGTATAGCACGCCATATATCGTGAACATTCTACTCATATGCCATGGCTTAATTATAACGTTAATAGCTCACAACCTCATTACAATAATCCGTACCATCTCACAGCACAGTGTACAGCTAAACGCCATTTAACACGGTATTTGGATCTCATTTGGGAATGGAATGATGATTAACATGTAACTTGTAATGAACACATGCATGCATAATGAACATAATGAACATAATGAACACCTGCATGCATAATTGAGTTAACACATTATAGCCTTTTGTTGATGATAATAGGGTTACATTTACTTTTTATGTTCTCAGAGTGAACGGAATACATGTAAAAGACAATAGCTAATGGCTTTTATTTTGTTTCGAATAATTTTTGTAGATAAAGTCGTATGCTACGATAATCGCAGATTATACCTATATAGTGACGAATTTCAACTATGACTAGCTCGTAAATTGATACTTTAATGTGACATTTTAGTTTGAAACAAAAGAAAGAACCTTACTTTAAGACTTAAAATTAGTAACGGGTTTTGTTCACATTTGGGCCTGTCTGGCCTTTAACTTATTAGTTTACCACAAAAACCTTACGTGTCCCCTGCAGACTGAAGGTTAAGACTTTCACAATTTTGTTATCATTTTATTTAAAGAGTTGCTCTTTACGAATGATGTAATGACTGCTGTTGAAAGTATCATTTTGGTGCTAATTGGTTGATAGAATGACAAAATTACTAATTGAACGCCGGACATCGAGGCAAGTCAATTTGTCAACATTATTTTGGAACTTTATCTAAAGCAGGTACACTACACCCAGAAACAAAGTACCCCATTTCTATCTATTCATCGTCATGTATTTGACATTCTTTGATTATGTGAGAATGGATATCGTCATAGTCGGTGTTCTAACTTGTGGGATTCCAACTATAGTACCATTAAGATGACCAAGTGTCTCTTTAACATTTTTTATTGTCAATCTTTTGTGAAAAGCAATTACTCTTGAATATAATTTTCGAATCGTGAGATGTGTAAATACATTTTTAAGTTATGTCTTGAAGAAGCAATGTGTTAATGTTTTAGCCAGTAATAACTGTTTTGTATAAATACCAGCTAGTTTAAATACGGTTTCTTTCCAGATCGTGACGTTTGTTTTATTTCTATGAGAGAAGATTTGTCGATCTATCTAAATAAACACATCAACGTGATATTTTTAGTAATTTAAGTAACGTGTAACCTGAGTTATATAACATGTTTTAAAGTTATATGTCATACAAAAGAATATGTAAATCAAAATAAGTTTGTGTTTAAACATTTCGCAACCATTGGAAACAGACGAGGGGGATTTAATGCTAATTTTTTTCAATTATCTTCGAAAGAGATAAATACATATGTGCCTCCGATATATCTTTTGAACGAGTCCCTCATTCTTAATATAGATCTCATCCATAAATATTCATTTATGTACATAGGTTTCACTTGGTCGATGTACACAAATATTATGATATCAAAATCAATATTAAAAAATGAAGAAAATAATAAAATGGGAACTACTGATATGATTTTTTTTCACTTTTATTCTGCAAAAACGTTGAAACACATCGTGATAGAAATATGGGATGTCACAAATTGCTCATTTCAGTTCCATATTTAAAGGAAATGTTTATCAGCTACCATAGCAACGAGGAAAGTGTAATAAATCAAAATGGACTCATCTCTGATGACAATTTTTTTAATTATAAATCTCTGACTTGTAATACCTTTGGATACCTAGGATTAATCAAAATATCTTTCGATTTGATTTTAAAATCAAAATGCATGTAAATGTGAAGAAAGAGCATATATGATAACTTCCCTGAAATTTATTGCCTGAATTGTAGAAAGAAATTTATATGCACAATTGGGAAATTAATGTTCATTAGAACTTATAAAAGGTTTCTTTTACTCCTAGGACTTTTTGAATGAGTAGAGATGAGTAGAGCTTATTTTCCATTACAAACCTAACAAGAAAACCCAATTACCAGCATTATTGAATTATTATCTTTAATATTATTACTATTCTATAATGTTAAACGATACATTTTTACCAATGAAAAACATTGAAATATCAATAAAAGCTTCAAAATTCCTTACTTGATGCGTAAATGGCCAAATTCCATTAACATTAATGTGCTTGAATACAGGTATTGGCGGCCGAAAGGATATTGTACGAATTAATTTTACGTTTAGTGAATTGCCGTAACCTGCCAAATGACATTGGTTAGTTTTAGTTAGTTAGTTTTCCTTCAGCCTCACAATGACAATACAACCATATTTTGCTATGTGAGTAAAGTAAAGCACAATATCAGGTATATGTCCTGAATGATTAGTTGGGTCTACCACCTGCTGTGGTTCTGATGAGAAACTTTGAGCAGCATGCAACACCTTGGACACAAGAACTGTTCGTCAACATATTTCGATTTGTTATAATTTTTCTTGAAATATAAACGGTACAAAAATAAACTGTGTATTGAATCTTTCATTTATTTTCAGTCGATTTGAAATATTTCACGTTGTAGCAACTATATGGATAGACAGAGATTTGAAATATTTCACGTTGTAGCAACTATATGGATAGACAGACATTGCAAATTCTGTCAGAAGCTCGTTCTTACGAAAGTCAGGTTTCCAAACCTCTAAATCGGGTATGTCCTCCATTTTCCTGTGTCGTTTCGTTACATTAACGCTCCAACGGCGCAATCAGACGTGCTGGTAGACTTAAAGAACGTTATTTTAAATCCTGATAAGTGATGTTTGCTCGCTGTCAAAGTCACTGGAGGATATGGCTTGCGACGTAATCTTCGCTCCATTTCATCCCATATATGCTTAATGGGAGAAAGATCAGAAATGCTCGATTTTTAATAACTAAACATGTATGTTACACTCTTTACTGATGGAAATGTGTATTTGCAAGGAAAGATATAGTGTTTGATTGACATTGATATCATAATGAAATGTTAAACCCTATTGGTTTTAACAATGAAAATCAATTCCGAACGTAATTTTCACTACGATTAGGAAACTGTATTCAGTAGCCTGTTAGTCCAAAACAGTTTACCAAAGGGCTTTCTACTTTTAATAAATGATTTGTTTAAAAAGGAGATTTCATGACCTTTTTATTTTATGCAATGTTGAAATTTGATGATCAGTAATAAAGCTCTCCTATTATTACCTGTCATGTTTTTAGGAGGAATATTAAGCTTGTTTGAAGAACTGTATTTTGGGTTACGATGCTCCCCGCTGTGTATGTGATTGAAACCCTGTGAATGACGTAGAGCATCTGGATTTGACGTCCGTGTTATTGAAAAATACACGGACAAGAATAGCGCTTGCGAAATATTTTTTGAAATAATTTGGACAACTTGAAATATTTAAATACCTTTGAATGAATACTTAATTTCTCTATACCAAAAATTCCCAGGAATTGAGAGTTAAAATCAATATGAATAAGTGTATTAACTTCAAATACCTTATCTTACAAAGCATTGTTTTAAAATGGTGCTCACCAAGCGGTGAAACAAACCATAATATCACATGTCCATGAAATAAATCATTTTAAGTTGTTTCTCACTTTCTTGTTAACGGATGAATCAAGTACATCATGTCATTACCACCCATATGTTAAAATGAGTAAAATTATCTGAAATAACTACCAATCATGAATATTCATTTCTTGAAACTCTCCTAAAAAAGTAAAATTTGGGGGCACCAATACTTCTACAGTACTCCTGTTATAAACCATATTCGACATCACCGTAAATCAATTTTTGAACACGAGGCAATTCCTGGCTTTATTGGTGATTAAGGATATTTGATTTAGGCTTAAACTGATTATCAGACATATCTCAGAAATCTTCAGTCACCATTTTCCCACGATGTTATTGATTACTCCTTGCTTTCACACTTATAAGAGGGAAGTCGGGGGACCTCTAATGAATTTTCTCAAATAAGTCTGCAAGCCTACCTCGGGTTGTATCCCTGTTGTTTCTAGAAGTTTTGGATCTATTTTGAACCTGATTTCTTTCTGATTGTCTCAAAACAAATTGAGAATTACTTTCACCTGATCAATACAATTAGAATAAGCATTCTTACACGTTGCGAGAAAAAAGTAAAACATACACAATACCGCAAAATGTCTTATATTTAAATCAAGAAAATAAAGTTGAATTTTTTTACCGGCATGCAGCTTGTATTTTTCTAGTGATTCATTTCAGTTAGCATCGTGCATTCTTCAAAATCATCCTTTTCATTTACAATTCCAGCCTCATCATCATCTTCATTTACTTCTTATATTTATAGTTCTCATCATCATCATTATCATGAACATTTTATCCTCATGTCATCGTCATATTCATAATTATTATATGATTGCAGGTGAAAATCCTCTTTCCATCAGAGGAATAAATCCGCAATAACTCAATAGAAGTGATAGAGATTTCTTCAGGGATTTGTAAAGTTAACTGTGAGTTTGGTCGTTTCTTGAGTGATATATCTTAATAGGACCATCAGACACTAATGACTTCTATGAATAACATTTTTGCTTGCTTGCATTTTCGGATATACAATTACCAGCTACGGCTGATGGACACAACATTGATCTATCTATATATGTATCTATCACTCCCTTGTGACAATATGTTCGTGATTTATCATCTTTCAAAGAAACTTGTCCTCTTTGCTTATTTTCTACAAAAGCAAACATTTATGGTGGATGAAATTCACGATTTTTAAATCACATGTTTATAAAACATATAAAACATGTGGTGCCCCATTACCATTGTGCATTATCCCTTTCGCTATATGTTTAGTGTTTATGCTGTAATGTCTGACTAAATCATGACTTCCTGTGATGGCGGTTTTTAATACAACCTTTAAACTGTAGAAAATGTGGGGGTTGCAAAATCAATTGCTATTTGTATACATTACGTGCATTTTATATTATATTTCAGTCCTGCCAAATATTTGTTATAATGTTTCTAATGACACCCAAGAAAGCCAATCTCAAGCACCAAAAGGTTAATGATAACATGTAGTTTCCGATGTGAATCGGAAGTTGAAATAAATGAATACAAGAACTAGGCAGTACATTGAACTTATGAATATATACTGTTATACTTACTAGATGAACATTTGAACCTCGATAAAACAAAATCACATATCCGATATTTATTTCAAATTTATTCGAATATTTACCTGTTCATATATCCATTTTTTAGGAAAGTTATTCGAACTATATAGTTTCATAAAACTGGCGAATCAGACTTTACTGTTATATTTACTAGGGGTACATTTGAACCTCGATACAACAAAATCACATGGCAATATTTATTTCAAATTTTCTTCAAATATTAACCTGTTTGCTGATATAAAATAATATTTGAAAAACAATTGCTATTTACGTCAGCCGTCATTGAAAGTGAAAAAAAATCTATATCGGATCTAGAAGTGGTATAAACATTTCTGTTTATCGTGCAGCTGAGAAAACTTGAAAAAAGTCTTTACTTGTTGATTTATATAATAGGAGAGCCCTACTTGAACTGACAGCAGTATTTGCAACGTGAGTCAAAGTCAAGATTGTTTTTTTTCCTGCTACGGGATAACCATTGATAGAAAATTCTCCAGCTTGACCGGATATCCATTTCTATCATACGTAATAAAACCCTCAGATTCTGATACAGAGTCTTACTTGAACTGGCAACAATATCTCAAACTTGAGTCAAAGTCAAGAGTTGCTTTTACCTGCGACGGGATTACCTTTGTCTCAACATCCTCCAGCTAAGGTCTTGACTTATATCCCATCTTGCCAAGTGATACGGGATTCTATCAACAAAATATCACCAGGTTTGATATAAACCAACGATGGGGACCGTGTGTACACGAGATGAATGCGTACAGGGGACATTCAACATGATGCATCTGAGTCATCGGGACAAGCAGCTCCTGAGGGCGTCCTGGAAACTTATCAAGAAAAGCACAGCCAATCTCGGAATCATTGCTTTCATGCAGTAAGTGGAAATAATAGTTTTATAATTGTCAAGCAATCCGATTTTGTAGAATCCGCACCTCCTTGGACTTAAACACGAAGTTCAGCAGCAATTGGCGCGGTTAATCATTGGATGGGTTACTTGCTTCATGGTTTGTTTGTCGCGAATGATTAGTGGCTGTTTCCTATCTCAGATAATTAGGAGAGTTACAAGATAAAGCAGAAAATGTAACTGATGGGAACCATGTTCTAGTTTGAAAGATTATGATCCTTGCTGCAGTAAAAGATCCCCTCCGTTGTAAGTTGACCTGTACTCGATAACCACCAGCAATGGTTGGCAGAGACCAGGGCTGGAATAAGCTATTCTTAGATTTCGTTGAGTCAGTCCTGAGATTTGGCCAGAAAACAGTCCTCTCTGTAATCCATTGGTACAAGAGTACAACTATTCTTGTGTGAAATGAGTGATTTGCTTTAGTCTTGGACATTACTTTAGATTTTAGTTATAGCCAACCTGGATGGAGCCATGGCCTACAACAACTGTCTTGAATAATGCTGTAAGGGTACATAAACTCTGTCATTGATTGGATGTGATTTACAGTATATTTCAAAACGCAGCCTTTATTGTAGAGAAAGCCAACCTAAATCCATTGATCTCTGATAAATCAGGTTCAGCAACAATGGATGCGGCTCATAATTGGATGGGTTGCAATGACCGTCTTGTATTGGCTTATGTTGTTCGGGTATATAAACTGAGTCATTGGTAGGATTTGATTTACCGTGTATTTCAAAAATAGATTAAGAAAAAGCCATCCTAACTCCATTCATCTCCTTTAAATGTGTTCACATTGGATGGGGTTCATAAATGGATGGGATACCCTTTTCTTGGTTTGTTAATCTTAACTGTATACCTGTTTTCCTAAACAAGACTTATAATCTTAACATAGAGCAATAGCTAAAACTCGTTCAAAGGTTTTGTATGTACAATTCTTTAGGATGTCGTAGTTAACATTGTAACCTTCATGGAGAGAAGGTCCTGTTCATAGTTCATTTGACATCATTGTGATGTGATAAGTAAGATGTGATGGCAGTAGTGTTTAGAAAGTATTCTTATCTTTATGAAAAACCACATTGACCTAGCATTCAACAAGATTTATATCCATTGTAGTGAATTTCGTATTTACTCTATGTAATAAAAGTTGATTAAGTACTTATAGCAACAAAACGTTTCTTCTACGTTTTGTATGGAAGATAGGTAACATTATATAACTTGTTGATAACAGAATGTAAGATTTCTCGAAGTGAATCAATGATAACTATGAGATAAACCTTAATAAAAATAGACAATTATATTTATGATACTTATGTTAAAAATGACAAGGATCATCAGATAGTGAAGGTAAATTGTGTTCTCTTGAAAACGACAAGGTCGTTGTCATTTCTTTCTTAGGAAATAACTTGATATGACACACCAGTGACATATCATTTTTACTATATGATGTTTTACCATCATTCCCGTATATCATCTCGTTTTTAAGTTTGAGATATCTACTCGGAGAATTGAACACGGGCTCATAAGCTGTGATGTCACCAGTTCTATCATTGTTTCATGAAGATATTTTTCTCAGATTTAACTTGGTCAGATAGGCAGTTTAACTCCTTAACTCTGATATATCATCGCTACCTACATATTAACTTGACTGTTAAGGAAACACAGGATATCTGATTGTTCCGCAATGACATTTGCATATTTTGTATAATTGCCTTTGTTATAAATGTATTGCTGATATCACAGAATTGAGTAAATTTGATGGGCTTATATATATATAATATATAATGCATAAGGTCATCATTGTGAGTTTATTAATATTGCACTTAATTTTATGATAAATTGTATCCATCTGTTTACTTTTGCAATGGTAAGGCCAATGTACACAATATTTGTGTACTCAGCAAGATTATATTCAAGTGGTATAATCCATAAATTTATAATTACCACATGCATACAGAATTGAGTAATTTATCGATGATAATAACGATGGCATTTAAACTACGCTTACATTTGACGGTTCTCAGATACCGGTAACGCACACGTTTGATATGAATCAAAGAGATAAGCTGTTGATTATCATTTTACTTCGAAGTTATGTGTTTAAGTATAATATTTTGCAATAATATTTTATACAAATCTTTACAGTGACTAGCTCGTAAGTGATACTTAAATGTTGTATCTTATGCAGCTTCTACAGCCTGGAGCATCCTACCTCAATATCTACGTAACTGACAGGACTCTCTACCTTTGTCTTCGCTTAATTTGGCTGAAATAAGAGCAACAAATCATATGTCTTTAGATCAATTCAAATCTCTTCCCAAGAATTGCATCTTTAAATCTAAATGCCAAAATTAGGATATTTTCTCATTTTCAATGACAATAGAAAAAAACACCTTATAGATGTTATATAATAAGTCAAATTTTGGCATAAACTTTACATGAATACTGATCCTCTAAACACAATCAACGTTGTATCTTGTATCTACTGTGAATAAGTTTCTAGAATTATGTTTAAATCATTGGCGTACGCCATTTCCGGTTTTCGATTATATATTATGATTTAAACCTGTTTATTGTCTCCAATAATTGTGTGGTTATCAGAGACAAACACTACTTCTCGATATATATTATTGACATATTTGATTCCAACAACATACTCCGTGTCCCTTTAACTTTTTTTTTGGCCATTTGGCCGGATTGATCTTTCGCTTATTGGTTCACCATAATAATGTAAAGATGTCATTTATATCATTACCACAAACACAATCTCCATTTTTTAATATGAACATGCTTGAAGAATCTTTTGCAAGAAAAATATTCAAATGACGTTATTTTAATCCAAATCTATTCTAAAACTTTGTATAAGAAATGACCACGGTAAAGTAAAGAATATTGACATCGATAAAATGTATTTTTCATTTCCATTATGATTGAAATATTTTTTCAGTTGCTATAGCAACAGTGGAAGTGTTACAAATAAATACCTTAAAAATAACAAGTCCTGATGTGAAACTGCTATAGCTTTCTGACTTGAAATGCTATTTCCCAGTTTAAAACTTACATTATCAAGTATCATATTGGTTCAGTGACAGGATTCACAAGTAAAACATCAAACTAAATATTCAAAATGTGCACTTCAAAATTCAAAATTATTGATTTACTTTCAAATGATGCATTTACGTAGCCAGAGAAGTCAACAGATGAATATTACATTAACATTTTATTTTTATTCCTCAAAACCTGTTACTTTAAAAACTTAGCAGCCAGGGAATTGCCAAGTCAAAGGAGACATCAGTGAATGTACTTCAAACAGGGTGAAAAGGAGTTTTTTTAACAAATAACAAAACGACATTCTCACACCTTTCATACCAATACAAGATCAATTATCAAGCAAACTAAGACAGTGATAATTCAGTAATCTTTGAATAAAGAATGATAAATTATCAATTGGGAATAAAATTGATTTTAAAACTTGTATTAAATGAAACATGCATTTGCTGTCATGTCAATATAACTATGTTACGAAAATTAATACATAACATAATTATTATATATACTTCTTGATCATTGAATGTAATTGAAAACATACATGCAGATATACTTTCATGCATAATATAGAAGCAACTTCATTGATCTGTGAATTAATCTTTCTTGTTCATCTCATTAACTTCTAGATTGCCTCTCAAAGAAATATACTTTCAATTATGTCACTGTATCTGACTTATTCAAGAAACATTACACTGAAAATAAATACTCTATTTCTGTAATGATGAAAACATATTTGGATCAAAGCAAAATAAAAAAGATTGGTTATAAAAGGTTTAGAAGAGAGCAGGAAATGTTACTAAATTCAGAAATACATAATTTGATGAACTTATAAATTTTTGGAATTAAATCAATAAGGCACCATGCATTTTTGTATAGATGCCAGAAACATTGATGGAAACGTCTTTAATGGCTTCAAAGAATTCCTGTTGGTCATTTGTTTATATCATTTAGTATAAACTGGCTTTGCCCTGTGACTCAATGAAAGATTAGTGATTTTACGTTGATAATATATACTCTAGTTCTGTCATGATGAAAATATTTTGATCAGAGGATGCGTAAAACAGACCGGTTGATATCTCCTGTTACACTCCAGACATACGTAATTTGATGAACTCCAATACCATGCAAAGCTGTTTGTAAGGCAGATCAAATAACTTGAAAAATATACAGATTTCAATAAACGACACAAACTCTTATCTGACATTATGGATTATATAAGTTGTAAGTGTTTATAAAAGTACATCAATAGATTAAACGAATTTCCCGACAAGTGATTCATAAAATAAAATTGGCCGATATCGTTGTTAATATAAATTTAAAGAAAATTAGAATTGATTAAAATGGACCTTCCCAAAAGAAGTATACTCCTCTAAATATTATCTAAAAATTCCCCCAAAAATGCTTCTATACCATACTGTATGAAACAAGTTAATTTATGACGTAACGTTAAACTAAAACCCGAAATTGACACTTTCTTGACACAAAATGCACGTGTATGTACTCAAACTGAGAGAAAGAAAGTTGTAGGAATGGCAAAACAAAGACATTACAACGACGTCAATGTCATAACCTCAGTCTAAAAACAAACAACTTTCAGAAGAATGTTTATACGACTTAGAAATACATGTGATACACCAGACAGGCGAAGGAGTGGTCGATCATGTGTAATAATGCTCGCTCATATTTGCATGTGGGGAAACGTTTGGCCACGTTTTGCAAAATCAACGGCACTAGGACACCTTGTAAGTCAACACACAATGTACCTGTGTTAGAAATGTGATTCTTGCACATTGACTTTGCCGAGAGGTGTCAATTGATATGGGTCAGAAGAGTTAGACGTCGCCAGAGGGGTGATTTGCAACCTTTGATATTTCAAGATAAAGGTAGGCTCATTTCGTACAGAAATGACGGTCAACACGTGTTAACATATGTGTTGGTTAATGCACCGCATTTTATATGGTACCGTTGTTGGTCTTGGAACGATCTGCTGCGATCTGAAAACGAGACTAGTGGTGACCTGAAAGCGTTGGAATGCAGAAATGACGTTTGACGACCTCCTGTCTTCCCATTTATTCAGCAACGAACGCGTGGCATTGTCTATTAACACAATAACGCAATGCCTTCACACAGCTAGACATAAAAAACGCCCCTTTGCAGAACGCTAACGTCGTTGTTTTACCCTTGCCAATATATTCTCCAGGCATTTATCCTGTAAAAACACTCAAAAGACTGGCTTCATGAAAGACTGACAAATTTGAAGACTACCAGTGCAACTTGTTACTCTTGACAACTGAAATGTCAACCGTCGTCTTGTCAATACAGCACCGTTTTTTAGCGTTTATTGATGTTGACAAAATAAATATTAATCTATTATTTGATAACATTTGGCAAGAAATGCAAACTTGCTGGCTTGTGTAAAACAACAGATTTTGGTTGCACATGTCTTTGGTGTCAGGAAAAAGGTATTTTTGCTTTTGAATTGAAGACTATATCTACATGTCTTTACAGTCTTCTCCAAAATGTTCTACAAACTCATGGTAAGTCATCAATCCATTAACTGATGCTAACAGCAACACTACATGTTTAAAAGAAAACAACTGAAAGTTATTCCTAACTTTCTTGAAAAGGATATAATCGCATGAATGGTAAACATATTGTAACGAATTACTGTTCAGCAATAATGACCAATCAAACGTTATTCTCAAGTTGCCCTTGGGCTCAATAAGGAGGCAGATTCTAGGCAACATTTCTCCTGTAAACCAACACTTCGACATCGCCATAAAATATTTAGGAGCTCTAAGATAATTTCAGGTTTTATTGCTGCTTAATGTTGTGTGAAGTGGTCTTTATCTTCCTCTAAACAAATATCTTGACAAATCTTCATGATCATTATCCCACGCCGTTATTTATGACTCAATCTTCTCAAACTAATGTGCAAGGCGACTTCGATTTTGCATGGATCACAAAATGGTTTCTTTGAAATCAACCTTTGAGAGGTAATCATTAGATTGTTTTTGATTATTGTTTTTCCTTATTATCATCATCATTGTCATTTTGTTCTAAATTGTAGTTTTAATTGTTTCATAGATTAGTGTTTTGTTAAATATAATACGGGTTATAACTTGCGTGACTCATTTGAGACGAAGTAGAAATATCAAACGCTTTTCCAAAAGTTATGTATGTTGTTTGAAATGTAATTACCAGATACGGTTGATCATTATGTTGATCATCAACAAATACCATACAAAGTGCAAAATCCAATATATTCTATATGTATTTCCTTTAGTTGCATGTTGCCTGTCCTTGATAAACAATGTCTAAATGACACCATGTTTGGCAAGTTAAAGAACACTGTTTGAAATATCAGCAAATCAGGAAATACAAAAGATAATAAATATCATATCGTGCTTAGTCATATGATGAAAAGTTTTCATAAAAATAAATCATTGAATATATACATTCCTTTGTCATGCATACAATGGAATGAAATCGACAAAATGTAGAATTTGTATCCATATAATGCCCTATCATTGTCATTTGTTAAAATCATAATTTGCAATGAACTCGGAAGCACATGCTATTCTTTACGTTCAAATGCAAAGTTAATTGGGAGGAGTTGTCATATTTTGAAAACAATTACCCGAAGATGACTGTTTGAGATATTTTAGGATTGCTGTGTATTGGCTCATAGCAGGATTGTGCGTTTAGGAAATGTAAGATGTATTGCTGAGATCCTAAGCTGTTGAATATTCTAATTTAAATTCCTATTCATGTGAACTTTTTAGTGAATTCAATTATTTAAAGATGGGACACTGTCATTCGGCCTTTGTGAGCTAAGTTCAAACGTTTATTTTGTCTGTTCAAAATGTTATTATTTTGGGTCGTCTGACTAAGTTGTCAGGATTGTACGTTTGATGTGCTTGTGAAGACCGACTTGGTTGACAATAGTCTTTGAAGTCCTATATTGGATTATAGCAAGACGTGAAGCTTCTCCAGATGTGGGATATTAGATTTGTGATGTTGTCCGCATTTTGAAATAGTCTATTCATATTTACTGATTTTCTTATTCCTGGTAAATGCGCACCTGGAAATAAATTCAGCGACATCAGATAAAATTTGTGATATGCGATTTTCTAATGGCGTGATCATGAAGGATGTTTTAGTTGTTAACGTAATGTGAGGTTTGGGATTATATTCAACATAGTACACAAAATAACTCATGAAATGTAAGAACCCTTACGCTGCACAAAAGCACTTTCAATCAGAAGGCAGTAAATGAGATTTATTCAAAACGTTTCTGTTTCGCCCGCTATTGTTATTCGATTTAAATTGTTATTGTAGATCTGAAAAGTATGTTGTCATTGAACTTCATTGGTCGAATGGGGACGGATTCCTTTGTAAACATTACAAATGGTCGCCCTGTGTACAGGACCTTAAGTGTTCTGAAAAATCCGATTTATGCTCTGTTTAGTCTCTTGACTTGGAGATGGATCTTGTCATGGTATTACTGGTTTTTAAATAGCTATTGCAAAATAAAGACATCTTTGACCGAGTCTTTGTACTTAATTTTGCACTTCTTCAACTCATATATGGGACATTTGACGTCTGAATAAATAAATGTAACATCATCCACAGAGTCTTGCTTAGTTTGAATGAATGCTTACCCATGAGCGTTGAGTCACATTTATATTAGAAATACAAATGTTATTTATATTAGTCATCATGCAATTTAATATAGATGTCTTATTGTATCTAGGACTGGTATAAACAATCTTGTTTACAATGCATAGTATCGTACTTAGAAAAAAACATCAGTTTTCAACAGTCTTTTAATCTATATAACAGAAATACCATCTTGATATGAAAACAGTTGATAAAACGTGAGTCAAAGTGAAGATTGGCTTTTTTCTGTGACAGGGGTTACAATTGAAAGAAAATTAATTACAATATAGTCTTGATTTGATATCTTAATCCGTCAAGTGAAACGTGAGTTTATCTACATAGTAATCACAAGCTTTGATAACAGCCAACAATGGGAACTGTGTGTACACGAGAAGAATACTTTTACTTGGTGCATCTGACTGACCACGATAAACAGCTTCTGAGGGAGTCCTGGAAACTCTTACAGCAAAGCATTGCCAATATCGGTATCTTCACTTTAATGCAGTAAGTGTCAATAAATCCTATTTATTTCTATTGAAACCGTTTTAAATCAGCCAAATCCGTTGACTTCTTCAGCAACAATTAGTGCAGTGATTCATTGAATGGGTTACTAGCTTCACTTATTTTGCTTTAACGCCAGTTTCCTACCTTAGAAATTAAAAATCAATAGATTCACTCGTATGAATACTGTTATTATCATTTTCATCATTGTTGAGGTTTAAGGTCCTCTGCATAGTTATTTTACTATAGGAAACAGACGATTAACAACGATGAGATGCGATCGACACTGGATGGGTAACACCTCCAGAGCTAGATAATCAAGGATTTTCATTTGTTGGCTCAGTTCTCAAAATATTTCGAGGACAAATATTCTTCTCTGTCATCAATCAGTAAAAATACACGAGTAAAAATATCGGTGTTTGAAAGGCAAATGAGTTTGACCATATCAAAGTAAAGTGTACCTTACAAAACACAATGGTGGAGTGGGAATGGGGGTTAACGTTGCATACGCTGTGTGATAACTAAAATATGATTGATTTTAGAAAGGAGTGTAGATTTTAAAGTTAACATGCATGTAGTTATTGCGTGCAACAAGAATGATCTCAGTTGTACTGACTTTGATTGAATTGAATAGTATGTGATATAATGAAGTTACTATTACCTTCCATATACAAGTTAAACTAACATAACATTTTGATTATTAATAATGTTACGAACTGAATCAAGTATAAGTGAATCAGTTATAACTGAACTCCATTTAAAAAAACAATTATACTTTAGGAATCGAACAAAATTAGAGGGGTAATTGTTAAGGAGTGGTCCTCCATCGAAAAATCATGAAGCGCAAGGGCACCGTGCTTAGCATGTGCAGTAAGTGTTCTTCGCACTCCGTCACCAACGTGTTAGGGTATAAAAGTCACACGATGGATCTTTTGTCACCGTGGTAGAGTTTCTCCGCATCCATTGCAAAGAGTTCTACAGAACAGGCATGAACGCTCATTTTTGTTTAATTTCTTCTCACATTTGTCGTATTGACAGTTCAACTCTTTAGCTCTTAGAATTCATAGCATATTTCTAAAGCCGATGTTTCAATGATTACAAAAATATTATACAGCAACTTACGGAGAGAATTCAGTACATATGTTCCAAAATCTATGACAACTTTTGATATAGGAAAAACATAACAAGGATGAATAAAATTAGTAGAATTCCTCCAAATGTGGGATAAGAATACTTTATAACATAGTGTAGATCACATTTCACACAACCCTCTTGAACGTAATAATATTCATATGATTGGAAGTAATAAGACATATATTATCCGCTGCTTCCCCATACATTATAGAGTGGTGATGAATAGGAAATTAACTTTTCATCTATTTCTCAAATCATATTTTTACTATGCCATTTGGAGAGGAATAGGAAATCAACCTTATTTATATTTCTTAAACCATATTTATTTAATGCAATTCTGTGTTAAGGATTATTGTTTGACCTTTGAAAATAATGTTCATTAGAGAAAGGATAAAATGGTCTAATGGTCCATGGAAAAACGCGATTCGTCTTCGTTAGACATGCATTGTGTATTTCTGCAAACCGCAAATTTAATGAACGTATTATGTAAAATATGTCATCTATCTTGAATAGTCTACTTACAACCCATGGCCAAACTTAGCAGTATAGCACCTAATTACAAGACTCCATATCAGCCAGCTCACTCAATATTGTGTAACTATAAAGTTGACACCATTGTGATAGATACTTGGAAATCATTTGATAAAAAAATTATGAACCATATGAAACTTATAATAAACATATGCAAATCTAATTGAGTCCAAAAGTATTACTTATCTATTGACGAGAATAATATATCATATTAACAACGTTTACATTGTCGTTTTAACATGAATTTATAATGATTGGCTGAGTCATGTCGTTTAGCCCGAAATTCTTAATATGACTCTTATACTCAAAATTTGTCATTTATCCTCAACTCATTTTCAAAGACAACCATCGGCCAAAGTACAAATATTGATTACAATAAACACAAAAAAACCCCACTGAACTTGCGTCAATAGTTTGTAGCAGGAAAATATTTAATGTTATAAGTCTCAAGATTTCAGAGATAGAGATTTGAATTAACATCATATCGACTCAACTCAACAAACATGGCTGAAAACGCAACATGATAGTAAGGCATATTGAATTTGATAACATGTATGTTTCTATTCTATTAAAGTGACACAGAGTATGTTTCATAATGTTTTATTTGGGTTTAATAACAATCAAAATATCATCTGTCTTGAGGCAATTTAAATCTCTTCCCTAGACTTGCATCTTTATATCTAAATGCCGAAATAAGGATATTTTTTTGTTTTCAATGAGGAGAGAAAAAACACCAAGTGGATGTTAATAAGTCAAACTTTCGCATCTTATTTACTTGACTCCAAGTATATCGATCCTCTAAACACTATCAACATATTTACCATTATCTACTTTGAATAATATTCTAAAATTACGTTTGAATCATTGGCATGCGCCATTGTCCGGTTCTCAATCATATATTATAATTTAAACCTGTTTATTGTCTCCAAACTGAACTAATGAGCAATAACATTGTGATTTTCAGAGACAAACACTACTTGTCGATAAAATAAAACCATTTGTATAGTTTGACATATTTGATTCCATCAACGCACTCTGTGTCCCTTTAAGATAGGGATAGTATATCAGTTGCTATAACAACATTGGACGTGTTACAAATAAATAAGCACTCAACACTGATGGTATTTGGATATATTAAACATTATGGCTTTGATATCGTATGATTATATCTGACTGGAACCCTCATAATGACGTTAAGAATCTGGACTGACGTTTGCGTTGCTGCAAGAACAAAATACAGACAAGAATATCATTTGGTAAAAATAGTGCTCTTCTTAGAACACTTTTCAAAGTGCAAAAATCGTGTATTAGTGTTTTATCAGGTTAGTGTTCTGGCGAGCTTGACGGAACGAGTTATAGTTCTGGAACACAGTATTTATGTTGATATTTGGTTATGGATGACACTTGAGTATTCTCTGTAAAGCATTCTTACGAGGGTTTAATAAATAATGTGTATTAGTGTTTTATCAGGTTAGTGTTCTGGCGAGCTTGACGGAACGAGTTATAGTTCTGGAACACAGTACTTATGTTGATATTTGGTTATGGATGACACTTGAGTATTCTCTGTAAAGCACTCTTACGAGGGTTTACTAAATAATATAATATATCTCAAAATTCAGTTTAATACAAATTCAATTAATAAAATTAATTTTGTCTGCGATACATTTCCTTCCATGTGGGATGGAACACAGTTTTTGTAGGTTGTATTTTGTTTTTGTACGATAGTCAATATTAACATTGGTTAGGGAAATAAATACAAGGGAAGTGCCTTAATAATGATAGTCGTATGATGTTCTAGACAGGACTAAATATAGGCACAACTCAAAAGAAAGCTATTACCAGATAAGTAGCTGACCAGCGAGACTTGGTTATCTACTGTACTATCTTCAGACAAGACGAAGTTACCAAATAACTGTCACTGCTGTCATTAACGATAATATTTATCATAAATAATGATCAAGCAATGTTCATTCAACGTCTCGTAGAAACCGTATTCATAAAGCTTTTTCTGGCCTAAGTACATTGCAAATAACTCGCACCAAATGTATTTACGATTCCGGAGAAATTAACAAAATGAGACTGGTTTCTTTAGTAAAATCCGTTGATTTGAATAGAAGTTTTTATTACCTTTTCTCAGTACATTTTCCATCAGTTGTGTGTCGAATAAAAACAATCAATAAGAATTAGTGTATTAACTGATATACCGCGAATGTCAAATCACTGCGTCTAAACAATACTCAAGCAACGGTAATGGAAATAACAACACCATATAACCATAAAATACATCAAAGTTTTTTCTGACTTTCTTGAAAAAGACGTTGAGTATATCATGACATTGCCATAAATCCTGTAAAGATATAACATAAATGTTCAAATATAATGACTCTCAAAATGCCCTAAAAGCTACTCTGACAAAGCCTATTTTACCAAAGTGACCTTTTTCCTACAAAACTTTTCCAAAGCCACGATTTGAAATTGCCGTATAAACTCTGGGATACAAAGACAGTAGCTTGATTTATCTATTGTCAAGGATGTGTGAAATAGTCTTTAACTGCCTATCAGACGTATCTTGAATGAATAGAATTAACTTGAGTCTCCATTTGGCATTGATTACTCGATGTTACATGACCTATTGCAGAAACGTCGTGAAGAACTCAGATGAATAATACAAATTAGACGTGAGAAGTAACTTCTGATGAACGTTGTATTGTCTAGAAGGTTGCCTTCTATTTGGAAATCATGTTAAAATGTTTTTTCAAAAACTGCAGATGATTCAGAAATGGATTGCGGTCGGATTATGAAATCACAATAGGATCCGTCTGGTCAACACAATAAAGATAATCAACGAAACTATTATACATAACATAAAATCAATGTGTATTTCTGTGAAATTGTCTTCCCTTGATTATCCTTTGTACTACTAGACATCGAACTACTAACGCTGTAGAAATGCCAACTTGCTGTACATTATGTATTGAGTAAAGAGGTCCTATAATTCAAATTTATGTATCGTTTTTAAGAACAGAATGTGATTTTATCGAAGGACATAAAAACAATTAATGTTGACACTATATCCGTGAAATAGCTTTTATATTGTAAAAAGTGCCTTTTTAGAAATCAGTATGCAATGATCTTGTAGGTAAATGTATTCTATACGTTCCAATTAATTTTGTGATAAGGATAATCAAATTTTGAAAATAATATTCGTAAGTCTTACTATGATTCGAGAATAAAATTCTTTATATAAATAACTACGGTGATTACTACTTTTTCAAAGCATATTAAGTGCTGAAATGGGAGAAAAATTTAAGAGAAAAATCAATTTAACAATTCTACCTTAACAGCACAATATGTCAAGAATATTTCTGAGGTAACTTAAGATAATTGCCTATTATTATGATTTGATGATGAATTTCGAACCCATCATACTTTGATTATCCTTATTTATGTTATAGACATTGTTAACAAATATGTATCTTCGTCCTTATAAAATTTTATGCTTTTGAGACTGTAGTAAATTTTCTAATATTTTACAGAAATTTCATCTTGATTATGAACGACGTTTTGCCTACAACATATTGTAGATTAATACTAAAAATAATATCAGCATTTGAAACTATTTACGGTAATGTTTTACCATAAACCCAATAAAATTTAACTTAAGAAGCATGACGATGTAACACTTTTTTGTGAAATAAGTTTTTACAAGACAATGCCCCTGAGAAATTCTGCATTTAGATATATTTTCAAAATTACCATTCGTTAATGTACAAAGAATTATACAATAATATTATAAATATATTAATGTATTTTAGGTAAATGTGTTTCAATGGTTACAAGAAAAACTTATGAGAACTTGTGTGAACTGATGAAATAAGTCCACCGTACATCTACTCAACAAACATATATAAGCACACACCATTGATGTTTATTGAAGGTAATTCAACTTGATAGTATAGGAAAAAGAGGAGATATGCATCCAGTTGCTATAGCAACAGTGAAACCGTTACAAATCAACACCAATAGTAAAATTGTGATATATGTCTTGTTGAAAGGCTAATGTCCTATATTTTGTCATAAAAATATCATTTAGGTTTATTGAAGATCTATAAAACTAAATATATATAAAGTAGCACTAGCATTTTGATATATTAAAAATTATTGATTTGATATTAGATCAAACTTTTTGCCAGCTAGAGCAATCAAAAGATGAAGTTACATGGAAATTGCATTTTGCTTAAATTGAGATATGGATTCTGAAAGAAAACTGACATCCTTAAGAATCTATAGTTGGAAATTTCGACAAGATTTAAAAAATATTTAATGTGTATCTAATAACTTTCAAATTGAGAATATCAACCATACATGTATAAGGAACAACTATTTTCAAATGCTGACAATAAAGTAAATTTTCGTATGACAACCTTACATCGTATGACAGTATGTCAAACAATCATCTAAATTGCTTTTTTGTCGATTTTCAAACACACATACCACATATACTCAACTCAAGGATCACATCAATGTTAAATATGTAAGTATCATATCAATCATTATTAAGCTACAGTATACCTCAATACTGAAAATAGGCGTGGTCCTTGAATTATTGTGATAAGTATACTTGCTTATTTTAACATATCTATTAATAATTTCTTGCTCAAAGTGTATTAACAAAACCCATGTCAAAGACCCTCAAATATGTATTTCAAACCGATATCCTTTGATCGATTTTTCAATTTATTACAATATGCATGAAAACATATTTTGATCAAAGGAAGCATCAAATAGATCTTTGATGAAATAGTTCATATAATATGAAGCTAAATAATTCCATCCCAGACATACATAATTTGGTAGAATTATTCCCCATTGGTCTATTCTTGTTATGGACTTAATTAAGTACGACTGACACCAGCTGCAGACGTCTCTTTCATTCATATTCTCCACATTCTCCTCCTTGGACTCCATATAGACATGGAATGGCAGGTATTTGTGGGTTATCGACTCATTGTATCCAGATCTGAAATAAACACGTGGTTTTTCATTGACTTTGACGTATCCCAAAAAACAATATGCTGATATGCATTTCATTATTAAATATCAGATATATTAATATCTTAGTTTTCAAAGACAATCAAACAACATTGTCAAAACTGTTTAGCCAAAAAGACAAGCTCCATTTCAACGAATTCTTGTTTTATATGTCCTATCATGATTTATCAATTCAATCAGTTTTCTTGAACAAATCAAATCGTTGATAGCATGTTACATGTGTGTCAACAACTTCACTATTTTCTCTTTAGCAAAACACATTCTAATCTTGAAGTTTTTAGAATACATCGAATGGGATATGCCTTCATTGGAAACAGACTCTTTTTAATGTTTCCGTGATTCTCTTTAAAGCAAGGGATTCTCACGGGAAATCATGCAAATAAAATGCCCTTACCTTGTTAACCTGACGAAATTTCATAGGAGGTTATACGTGAAAGCGCAGTGGTAAACGCGTTCGGCTTCGGATCAGAAGGTCCGTGGTTCGAATCCCGCCCGGGGTTTGGCAACTTTGCCTGCAGTAGAGAACTGTTCTACACGCAGTCAGGTTTGGGTGCAATGCTACACTGAAATTCAGCGCAGTACCACCCATGGTTTGCTAGTTCAAGCCGATGCTCGCAGGTTTCACCGCAATACATAGCAACAATGGTGTTGCGGGCTTTCTCCCTGCAATAATACTAGCAGCCGCGATATAAGTGAAATAATCTTGAAAGCGGCGTTAAACACCAACTCACCTCACCTCACATCACCTATATATGAAAAACCAAATTCATACATTTTTCCGGATAAAAACAACTTTTTTTTTATCTAAATCGACAAAGATCCTAATGAAACACCAAGCTGGATATTTCTTAATAATCTGTTCAGTGAGATTTCCAAAAGTGTGAAATTCCATTATGAAAATAAATTCTCTATGATTGAGTATAGCTAGGTTTTCTCGCTCTCATCAAGACAGCCATAAAATTTCTGTAAACAAATAGCTTTAAAACATAAAATTGATATTATTCAAGTTGTGGCCTTTTACTTTTGCCTTAAAAACATCATTCAAATATTATGAAATTCTATGAGTGAAATATGCAAAAAAATAACACATGTGTCGGTCAAGGATCTGAAAACATTCAGATTTGGTAATTTATATTACCATTGTGCTACTCTTCGTCATGACGTAGAGTTTGATGTTTTATTCTGATGGAACTAGCAATAAATATTAACTTAACAAACAAGTTTGTGTGATAAGTTAAAAATATGATGGATTTGTTACATAGAGAATACTAAACGACGTCCCGTTTTATACCATTTTAATGAAATGAGTGAGTGGTTTTAAACTTAACGAGTTAAAGCGAGTTAGATACCAATTCCATTCACGGCTTTCATAAAAATATAAATAAATGGGATTGATTTTAATGTTTTAATTATTACTCGCTGAATTATATGAAAGAAAAAGCACAAAAATCGCCTACATTACCATTGCTGCCGCGCTGCTAACATTGTGATGTCATACTTAATGATTGTGACGTCATGTGACGTCAGGTAACACGCGATGTTATCGCACAATTAACATCATTGATTTATGAAACGACGGCATCTCCAACGGGCGAGTAATATTTTGAATTCATATTCCTCTCATTTTATTCCCTTATCATTTAATTTCTAGGGCAGGATGTATTTCTGATTGTCCAATTGCCTTTCGTCTTCACAGCAATTACTCCATCATATTTGGTATAAAAGCATAATGAGGTCTCTGTCCTGAATTATTAAATCATGTTCCCACCTACCGTGCCTCTGATTGGTTTGGAACAAGAACTAGCATCTGGACTCACGGCTGCAAAGGACCGTTCATGTTCAGTTGACTCACTTTAATATCGTAGTGGATTGGTATGGGTAGTTCAGAGATCCGAGAGCTATGCCAGCCGGAGCTGGTAGGCTTACATTTTCCTGGTAGGCTTACACGCTCCTGGTAGGCTTACATGCTCCTGGCAGGCTTACATGCTCCTGGTAGGCTTACATGCTCCTGGCAGGCTTACATGCTCCTGGTAGGCTTACATGCACCACATAGGCTTACATGCTCCTGGCAGGCTTACATGGTCCTGGTAGGCTTACATGCACCACATAGGCTTACATGCACCACATAGGGTTACATGCTCCTGGGAGGTTTACACGCTCCTGGTGGGCTTACATGCTCCTGGTAGGCTTACATGCTCCTGGTAGGCTTACATGCTCCTGGTAGGCTAACATGCTCCTGGTAGGCTAACATGCTCCTGGTAGGCTAACATGCTCCTGGTAGGCTTACATGCTCCTGGTAGGCTTACATGCTCCTGGTAGGCTTACATGCTCCTGGTAGGCTTACATGCTCCTGGTAGGCTTACATGCTCCTGGTAGGCTAACATGCTCCTGGTAGGCTTGCCAAAGAGGGACAGGCTGACGGTTAGAAGCAAGTCCAAATTTGAGTCGTTCTAATACCTGCTACCCTCACTAGCCTTTCCGTCTTTTGCTTCATCCTTTCCATCTCTTTCTCCCTGATATGTCTACTCTCGTTTGGATGATTTATAACCATGCGTTTAATAACTGAAATGTTATTGAAAACACGTTTATTCCTTATTTACTCACTAACTCATGTACTGTTTCTTATCGATATGGTTTTAATATTCCTTGAAACATAGAAGTACAAATTTTGTAATTTGATATTTCCATTGAGATACTTTTCATCTTACCCTTGGCTTTTTTAGGTTTTGTTCCTATCGACCATGCAATATAAATATGGTTTGTGCCTCTGATATGACTGGGAAACAATGTGCATCTTGACTAACACAACATCATTGTGGCAAAAATTGATTATGTACAGGTATTTGAAGTTTTGTTTCCCGCCTTCCTTCATTATAATAGAACCGTTCCTAGCGACTTAGCCCATTATGATATTCCGCATCCGATGAAGCAACATGTAAAAAATAACAGAAATTGTATTACAAGCTCTGTCTAAGGAAAATTGTGATGGAGCGATTAAGAATTAAGATACTTTTCCCGAGGACAAATCCAACTTTGGATCATTCAAATAATACAATGTCAGAAAAAGTTTCATTAAGTGCACTTAATCAACATTAATAACGCGCTCAGTCCGTGTCATGTTTTAAAGATGAAACAAAGCTTGTATTATATGAACTGTGTGATTAGACAACGATGTTTCCCGCTGTGTATCTGATTACAACTCTGTTCTTGACGTGTTCCGCCTGGGTTTAATATTTGTGCTGTTGCAAGAACAATACATCAGCAAGAATAGTACAAAATGAGGTTTGGAAATAATTTGAGTGGAAACCCGGGGCTTTTCATAATGTCTTGAAAAAAGTATTCATATTTGGCTCTCTTGAGTAAACCGAAATGAATGTCATAAAACTTTCCTACCGAGTTCTATATTGATAAAGTAATAAATACAATAATTGAACTGATTAATGTGTTAATAGGCACCAGTGAACGACTATAGTTCATACAGGTTACACAATAATTTTGTAGCGATGAAGTTTTCTCTTGTAGGTTTTAAAGTTACCCTTTGATTGACATTTGTCATTTCCATTCTACCATAAGCTTCATTGAACTTTCTAAGTCATAGTGAAATCAATACCTTCATCGTCTTTATTGCCATTCTCAGTTATATCCTCATATAATGAATATCTTCATTATAAATATGATAACTGTCATTTTCATATCTTAAATTCTATTGTCATCTTCATTCGTAATGTGTTCTCGATTTTCACTTTTGTTTTTCGCAAGTCAGTGTAAATGTTGATCGTTACTTGATCGTTACATACGTTTAGGCTAAAAGGAATTCTGAAACACTGGAAGTATTTAATGCAATGTTGCAATAAATCCTAGTGAACTACTATATCAGCAATATAGAATTTTTGCATACTATCTAGTCGACCAAAAACGGCAGCCGCTATAGTTAATATGACAACAATGCTTATACTGTGTATAATAAATGAGTGAAGTTGGAAATATTTCTTCATAAAGAATATGTCATTATTTGTCCTCAGTTAAGAGATAAAGGTATATTTAAAACTGCCTCTATTCCTCGGTCAGCATTTTTCAATAATCAATATTGCCGATTTGTCCAGAGACGACACTTCAGATTGTTGACATCCCTGTTTCACTACGGCCGCCTTTACCTTTTCATTATATTGATTACAGGTTAGTTGTAAGGTAAAATTAGAATTTTATTGAATCCATAGAAAGCTTAGTGAGTACGTATGTCTTTCATATGTCCTAAATAGCCTTTTTGACCGCGAAATTGCGTAGTATAGTGCCTTTAAGTGACATATCTATAATTAAGTTGAACTATCTAGAAATATTGAATTTTTTTTTTCTGATCAAGACAATAGATATAATAAATGAAAGGTCTGTACATAATGTTAATTTATCATCAGTTTGTACGTGTACAACTGTTTAATTGCACGGTGTATGTCCTTGTTTGGTCTATGACATACTATAGGCTAAAATCGGAGACAGCAATCTCAGTAAATCTATATAATGTAGATTACATCAGCAATAGATGTCCATCGGATGATTTCGATTATATGCTGCTCAGAAACAGATAGTTTACAATTCGAAAGTAATGAAAATCACTGATAATATACATTTCTTTGTCAGGGGAAATAATTGATACCAAAGCTGTTGAACTTTAATACATGTAGATGATAAATCATAACATATATAATACCTACCTTTTATCGAAATTTTTATTGTCATCATCATTGCCATTGTGTGCTTATCGTCATTCTTATGGTGCAAAAGTAGGTATTATAAGTGTTATGTCGATCATACAGCTTTAACTAAGTATATATGGCTATCAAACGCTATTGAAATCTGTTACAAAAGGTTTGATTGCAGTTTCTTATATGATTGCACATCCATTGAAGCTATGGTTGATCGACACAATGTAGGCAATCAACGAAAGCTTAAGCAATGTATGAAATCGATAACGAATGTGTATGTGTATTTCTGTATGAGTGATTACACATTTGTTATATATTCTACAGAGATGGTAAAAAACATCAATAACAAAAAATCTAACAGATAACAAATAGTGAGATAGAAACCGAAAACAGTTTTGAATTAAAGGAAATGTTTACAATTTTCATTAAATCAGCGATATATGGATGTGTATGAATGCAAATGATCTCTTGCCTAAAACAGATATGCATTATTTGAATTTAAATGCACACAAACAAGGGAAGGAAAACAATAGATAGCGTAATGTTCATCCACCGAACGACTTTGTAAGTAATTAAGACCTTCAATCTCATCAGACAAATTAAGTGCTGTAAAATATCACAACTCCTGTAAATCAAGTGTTTGCAATTATCCCGAAAACAAATGTTATTTAAAAGTTGACATTTATGTTTAAACCTAAATTTGTAAATCTGGAACATCATAACTAAATTTGCATAGTTGAACAAAGACACGATAATTATGTGATAAGTGGGTTAAGTACATATCTATTAGTCCTGCTTCATGACTGTGTATATAAAGGAGCCTTTTATACAGTCTAGGTCCACATTCAGCAAGTCTAGATTTAATAAATTTCCTATTTTCTTCTTATTACATAAATGAAAGAATGCGAAGATTCGGCTAAATATTCAAAATAACAAATCACATGAAATGTTTTGTTGTGTTAATGATAGAAATAATGTAATTTAGTAATTAGAGTGGGATTTGATTGCTTCTCTAAACAGATGTTAAGAAACAGTTTCAAAGAATAAATACATTATTTATGTATAAGTATAAATTCAAATGCTTAGTTATCATATTTAAATGAACTCACAAGAATTTGTTGAGTCACAATTAAAGCAACATCCAAAGTTCATATGCTAAATACCACAAAAAGTTGTAGTTTTCACCAAAAAGAAAAAGATGCATAGTTAAAAAATGGTGATATGTGTAGACACTATAAGTTGACGATAGTAAGGCATGCTTGATGTCACGGTTTTGTAATGGATTTTCTCTGCACTCTCTGGATTGTACATGTTTGTAATTTGAATTGAATTAAAAAAAGTAGATAAAATAAAAACAAAGCACATGATTCCTCTGTTTAGCTGACTTTATGAATTCATGCCTGAATATAATTTACTGCGTTTTTTTCATGTTCTCACAGAATCTTAGTATTTGCATAAACGCGAATAACTATGATATAATTCCAAAAGTGATATCAAACATCAAATGACGGATGATGGTATATCTTACAAGGCAAACGAAAGCTGTGTCAATAAAAGTCTTTTGTTCTGAAAAGAAGATTGAAGCGCTCATAAAATATATAGTTTACCTTGTAGAGACGTATATATCACGGTTATCAATTAATGACACAGAATATGATGATTAGTTATCGGCTGACATTTATTGTTAGTTTGATATTAAAGTCGTATCTAACATATCTACTCTTTTATTTCTAAAACTTTACTTTTGAAAATTCACCTAGATTCATTTTATGTATTTATTCACCTTTAATAATTGCTGATATAGATCATGCTTTGAGTCAAAGCAATACGGTAAAATTTTATCCTATGTAGAAAGTCTTTATGGTACAAGAGTATGTTGTCGGGGTAAAATTGGTTACCAAAGGTGTTATTTCATCAAGATGTACCGACAGTTACTAAAACTCACAATTCTGTCATAAATTGTTTACAGAACAACAATAAGACCGGTGATGCGCGCCAATGAGTCAAATTTTATTTTTGAAACTTCCTAAAGCAAACACAATTGATTCATAGTATTGGATATATATCAGCGTGCTATTTGGACGAAAATTTTCAGTTTATAAACTGTACATAAATAACTCGCGAAATGATTGCTGATTATAAGTGAATGCCATTTTATTTTATGAATGTTCGAGCTGTGTTTATTTTCAACTGGATAAGTTCATACCAAGCTCTGACACGTATAAAGACCAAATACAACTCAATGGAAATATTCTGTGTCACCCTAGCTATTCGGTTAGATGTTAGTTAATACAGACAATGAAGTTTATTCCTCTTAGAAGTTGATAGCTAAGACAGTATGACATTTCCTTCTAACGCTAATCAAAGACAAACTTGCAATCTGATTAAAATCAGATGGAATTCCGCTTGTTTAATTTCGTTTCGTTTTATTTCCGTTTCGTTTCGTTTCGTTTCAGTTTAACAAGCTATATTAGAAAAATGTTAACCGCGCGACACGTCATCTGATTTAAATCAGATTGACAAACTTGCCTCTTCAAGCCAACATTTATACATAACCATATTTGCACTCCGTGGAGCATATCAACAAGACGTTAGATCTTCAAGACGTATTGTCCTACTGTGAAATATAAAAACGATTATGACAGACAGACAGACATTTTATTCAGTATAGAGGAAAAGGTTTATAATACAAAACGCATTCAAATTCTGTACAAGCGCACATAAAAGGCTAAAGGTATTTAGCTTTTACAATTTTAGATCTCGTTTTATTTATACATTTAAGTAATCTAATAGTCCTGCTTCATGACTTTGTATAAAAAAGGAGCGTTTAATACAGTCTAGGTTCACATTGCAAGTCTAGATTGACTAAATACTCATTAGGAGTCCAAAGAAAAGAATATTATGGATGAAGGAACAGTAAATTATTAAAATATTTCATAGACTAAATTTTAGTCTAGGAATTTACATACATTTAAGATAATATTTCTATCTTTGCTGTTAAGGAGGTAGATGAAATTGTGGTTGTCAACAGTACAATCAATAATGGAGTAATAAACTTATTTTTGTCATCATCATGTTATTTACAATAAAATAGAATATACAATTCATCTTTAGTGCTAGTAATTGTTTATTTTAGCGTATGAACATACTCTGTCAGGAATTGGTAAATTATTAATTAGGTAGTGTAATGTTTGAATAAGTGAAAACTGACAAGTTTTTGAGTAACCAAATTCATGTAAATTAAAAACAATTGCATAGCTAACCTGATCTGCGACTTCATGACGTATTCAATGTGTTAGTGATAGAGGATACTAAACGACCTTCGATTTAATACTATTCTTATTAAACTCGTCAATGATACAGTATAAAACGAGCGAAAGCGAGTTTGATACCAAAACATTAACGAGTTTAATAATAATATAGTATTAAATTGAAGGATGTTTAGTATTTTGTTTATTACTTGATCTCAGTAATCTAACATGATTACCGAAAGTGTACAGAACGAAAGATTTCCGCAACTTGGCCGCCATTGTGATGGCAGTTCCAACATTGTGACGTCATATCCACTCAACATCATGACGTTAACATGCAGCGGTATTGCATTAGTGTAATATCGCCATATAAATATTTAACTTAACAGTATCTTACAAGGCGAGTATTAAGTTTTTATGTTAACTAGATTACGTATATCACCTGCAACAGTCAATTCTTTAGAATTTAAAGTGTTTCATCCTAGAAAAAGGCAGTCGCAAATATTTTAAAGTAAAGAAAGGGATCTAGCGAAAACTAAAATAGATCTCACCGATACTAGGAATTCTTTTATTATCAAAAGAAACAGTTGTCAAAGGAACGTTAAATGTTCGATTAAATTACGCGAATCCATTTCCGTACCTTAAATGATTAAAAGGTATTCACACTAAAATGGCTGTCAGCAGTTTTCCTTGTGGTCCTTGTTTCTATCGTTTATGACTACGGCTAATCGGGTCGAAAAATGAAGTATTTAACCCTCTGAGGATAAAGCTTTATGCATAACTTTATACGTATTGTGAAAATTCGCAGTCTGCTAAATCAGCGTGTTTGAATCCGCTCAGCTCCTTCCTTCCACCCTGATCTCTTTCGGACCAGATGCCTGGTACGGCTGGATCGGCTTGAAGTTCACCTGTTATTTTTTCAGCCAATGAAATGTCGTTATGCAAGTGACTTGAAGCTTATCTTGAACTCAACGGATTTTCCCGCTGTGTCGCTGTTGCTGGATGCGAGTCGTCTCATTGGCTGGTTTGATAGCTAGCTAGAAATGAGCTGAGTTGATTCAAATACGCTGACTTAGCAGGATGGAAAATTCTTATTAAAAAAATATGGCCGGCGTCAACTTATAATGATATTGTTAAATTTTGCTCTGATTTATAGACAGACTAATATAAATCATCTAACATATCAAAAATATTAAAGTAAATCTTCTCATATTTAACCTTTAAACGAGTTCATCTGACATTAAGTCTTTGGGAACTTAAATGGAATAACATATACATGTAGGGAATGAAATTCTATCACTGGTACATTTACTGCTTTGATTAGACAAAGTCATAGCAGAAACGTGACATCAAGCAAAGGCCTTCTCCATAACTTCACGTAAAAAAGAAATCCCTTTGTTTTGTTTTTGTTGTTTCATTTTCGAACTCATATTCAATAAACCTACAATGAGGCATAATTAGGATCTGAAAAATGGCGTATTAACAATACGTGATTGAATAAGATGCGAGGAATGACGGTTTATCTTCCCGTGTTGGTTGTTGTGATATATTCCGAGCTTTAGCGAGGAATTTATCTCACTAGTTCACGAGGGACAGATAAACCGTAATTCCGAGCTTTGAGTTGGTTATTCGTTTTCTTACCAAAGTCAAATTCAAGAATATTTACGGTACACATGGAAAATACATTCGTGAAGACGAGTTACCAGTTAACTCGGTCATTGTACTCGTGTACGAAGAACAATGGTGTCATTGTGTTCATTTGCGCTGTCAAATGTAGTCCAAGCAATTCGTAACGTATTCATGGATCATATATTAAACAAGACAATCGAAATAGTAACACAAACCAATTACAAACAGTTTATGTTTCCTATGTTATTCCATTCGAAAAGAAAAAAATGCTTTTTTGAATTCTCGTTGACATGTGTTCGCTACTGAGCGAATGAATAGAAAGAAGTTATGCTAAATCGGATTTCCAGCCTTATTAGCATTATGAAAACTTTAATACCCGCCATGTTTGCGCCCGCTTGGGTAAGAACAAATTTCTTTGCTGTTTTGCTGTACATCTAATCGAATTGAGATACAGGTTACAGTTTGAAAATAATCATAATTAGATACAGTGAATTTAATCTCATTTAAAGTAACATAATAATCATCATATTTAAATTATTTAAAAAAAATTATTACTGTGCTACTCAGGAATTTTTGATTGGTTTAATAAGGAAATACAAGCCGGCTTGAAGGTATTGATAACAGAATGTTGACAAGCACGTTATTTTTCTCTAGTGATGAAGATGAAAGAACAATGAAATTAAGTCAAGAACAGTAAATGTTAACAAGGTATTTAACGGTGAAGTAGTGTATTGATAAAGTTCGTAAATGTAATGTAAGTTGTTTTTCCTGGGTGTGGAAAAGCAAATTATATATCGCCTTATGAAGCTTGAGAGTTTTTTTTATTAAGATTACAGAAGGTGTTCAAAAGAGAAAGTTTTCAAAGTTATGTATTAGTTACATAGTAATGGGTAAAAACTTCATTTTATGATTATTAAAAGTGTCAATGAAAGTGTGATAAATGATAGAAATGACTTTGTAATTTTGAAATGCGAGTATGGAAATATTACGTTCACGCAAAAAAGCTATCATTGAAATGTCATTAAGATAATAAGGCCTGTATAGTGTGTTAGTGTCGTATCCAAAGTTAATTAAGTCAATGAGATTTGTCACAGCACGATTTTATCACGAGCGAAATTCGTTCTCGTTACGCTGTTCTATTGTTGTATCAACAGTGTTCCGGATCAGAAGGAGGACATTGTTTATGGTTTATAAGACTCCTCTCTGACTGTAGCGAAACGTCAATTGGAGTAATTGAAAGGCATTGGTCAAACTCAGTTATATGTTAGGAATGCTTGAATATTATCTGGATAAGGGCTGTTTTGACAGTCACATACAATAAAGTCACAATGGAAATTCTGATGATATAAAAATAAATGAAAATATTTGTCCATAAAACAAAATATCTTCCTCAGCTACTGAAAAAAGTTTGTTTCATTACTTTTAAACTTAGTACGAATTTCATGTTTCTAATTTCCATTTCTAAATGTTTTTCTTCGATTTCAGGGCTAAGGTTACAACGTTAACAAAAACAACCTGCTTTGGTTATATATTGCCGAAAATATGTTTGATTAATAAGTTCCTTGGAGAAACGAAATTAATTCTTTTTAACTTTTGAACCAATGCATCTTAACAGAATTGTTTCGAGTATATTATGCACCCGTATTTTGGTTGTGTTTTTTGCATCAACTATTAACATACTGATCCAGATTTATTTTCGGTGAAATATTCTTTAAAGAAATGATAGACTATTCCCAAATTCAAACATAGGAACTTGTCGACGTTTAAAAAAACTATTTTGCAGCTTATTATATAGAGCCTTCTTATGTAATCAAATTTTCAAGTTTGATGCCAATAAAACCTACTGAAATAAAAATGAATGATTGTGATAAAAAAAATAATGATCATTAGTTTTTTTTACAAGGATACAATTTCAAACAACACTAAAGTTGCGCTGTTTAAGTTTAGCTTTTGTAATCATTTTTAGAATTCTCAATTTAATTAAATTTCACGCCGCAAATGGATGAATCGTAGCTCCAGCGGCGCTATTAAGCTCATGGGTGAATTTTCAGAAGCATTTCAAAATAGCTTTTTGAAAGATACGATGATCGCTTTTGCCAATACTTGTTTATTCACTTATTAAGACCCCCCTAGGAAATCTCTTAGATACGGAAAAAATATATAAATTTTGATTGCAAATCTTTAAAAGAGTAAAAACGTCACATGAAAATGAAAATATCAATTTTTCATGCATTTACAACGAAATTATTGATAATATTGTCACTTGGAAAATTTTTTTCTCGTTCTTTGAGATAAACTTGAAAAAACCAAATGAGGTTTTAATGCAATTCGCCTCTTTTTGCCTTTGTATTTCAATTTCGTTCCCAAAAGCACAGTGATCCATCGTAGAATTAAGATAACTTTGTTTGAATACCCACTGATGCATGATTCAAAGGTTTACTGATTATGTAATTTGCATGAATTGTCAGTTGTTGGGTGATAAGAAAGTATGCTTTCAGTTAGATAGTGTTCATGAGATCTTTAACTATGGCAAATTGTTGTCGGCGCTGAAATGTTTTTTAACGTTTAATCATTCAGAACTAACAACCACAATGCTTCAAAACACCATAACTACATACATAACTAACAACCACAATGCTTCATAACTCCATAACAACATACATAACTAACAACCACAATGCTTCATAACACCATAACTACATACATAACTAACAACCACAATGCTTCATAACTCCATAACTACATACATAACTAACAACCACAATGCTTCAAAACACCATAACTACATACATAACTAACAACCACAATGCTTCATAACTCCATAACAACATACATAACTAACAACCACAATGCTTCAAAACACCATAACTACATACATAACTAACAACCACAATGCTTCAAAACACCATAACTACATACATAACTAACAACCACAATGCTTCATAACACCATAACTACATACATAACTAACAACCACAATGCTTCAAAACACCATAAATACATTCAGAACTAACAACCACAATGCTTCATAACTCCATAACTACATACATAACTAACAACCACAATGCTTCATAACTCCATAACAACATACATAACTAACAACCACAATGCTTCAAAACACCATAACTACATACATAACTAACAACCACAATGCTTCATAACTCCATAACAACATACATAACTAACAACCACAATGCTTCAAAACACCATAACTACATACATAACTAACAACCACAATGCTTCAAAACACCATAACTACATACATAACTAACAACCACAATGCTTCATAACACCATAACTACATACATAACTAACAACCACAATGCTTCAAAACACCATAAATACATTCAGAACTAACAACCACAATGCTTCATAACTCCATAACTACATACATAACTAACAACCACAATGCTTCATAACTCCATAACAACATACATAACTAACAACCACAATGCTTCAAAACACCATAACTACATACATAACTAACAACCACAATGCTTCATAACTCCATAACTACATACATAACTAACAACCACAATGCTTCATAACACCATAACTACATACATAACTAACAACCACAATGCTTCAAAACACCATAACTACATACATAACTAACAACCACAATGCTTCAAAACACCATAACTACATACATAACTAACAACCACAATGCTTCATAACACCATAACTACATACATAACTAACAACCACAATGCTTCATAACACCATAAATACATTCAGAACTATCAACCACAATGCTTCAAAACACCATAACTACATACATAACTAACAACCACAATGCTTCATAACACCATAATTACATACATAGAGTATAGAGTATTTCACTTATAACTCATCAGAGTATTTTAACCCGTTCGGCTCCTTCCTAATACCCTGATATCCTTCAAGCCAAAAGCGTCGTATACCTAGCAATCTAACCAGCCAATAACACGACTCGCATCAGGCAACAACGGTCTAACCCGGATGGGAAAATAACAGGTGAATATTGCCAAGAAAATCAAGCAGCGTCAGCCGTACGAGGCATTTTGCCCAAAAGAGATCAGGGTATTAGGAAGGAGCTGATTTAGCAGGATGCTTATACCATGGCTGTTAGTATTATTGCAGGGAGAAATCTGTGTCTATGTATTTCGGTAAAACCTGCCAGTATCGGCTGGAACTAGCTAACCATGGGTGGTACATTGTACTACGCTGAAATTCAGTATACTATTACGACAAAGCTTTAATGCGTGTAGAACATTTTCTTTACTGCAGACAAAGTTGCCGAGCCCCTGGACCACGGACCTCTTCATCCGTAGCCGAACGCGCTTTCAATGGTGCTTTTCGGCCCCAAACAGATTTTGACATAATTTAAGGCACAAGTGAAGTACACAAACGGCACATTTAGACTTCATAGAGATAACACATGCCAAGCAGTGTTGGAGTAATGAGCTTATCAAATGTTTGACGGACGCTGACTGCTATATACCTCCGACTAATTCGTATTGGCGATATTCAAATTACAAAAACTTACTACGCCACACACGCCACTTGAGTCTAGAAACTGCTGGATAATCTATTTAACTGTTACAACAGTAGCCTGACTAAGAGACGTGCTGGTTTAAAGGTTTCTCATAGACGTTATTTGAGTAACCTACAGTTATATAGGATATTAATGATATTGCATAGACATACAGGTCATTCTTATGTTTGCAATTTGATATTATATGCAATGAACGTGATATAATTCTACCATCTGGGATTTGCAATGAACCTATTCAATATGTCATCTTTGTACAATAAAGGCAACCAAGTAATAAGAAATACAGCTAAGTTTAACCTGCTTAGTCGTACATAGGAAGTAAATAAACATAACAATTCAATATAACCAAGAATCTTGCAGATGTTAACATAAGGCCCTTGTGGATTATAAAGATCATCTTAAATCAGGTAAATGGGAACACTGCCAATCATTTCTCTATAAAAGGCTGTCTGGCTGAAATAAACAAGTGAACATCATGTCTTTCCAGTTCAATATGTATAATACGTACATTCGTTTATCAATAATGACAGTAGCAAGGGGTATTTCTTATTTAATATGTCATAGAGCAATCAGACAGGTATTTTTTATGATAAAGATAGCTTTTAGCATCACCATGGATAAGAAACAAATTACAAGTCGAAATTTTTGTATAGAGGTATTCAGCAAAAACATATTTGTCATTGCTTAAATTCATTCTTTCCCTAGCAACGTTACGTTAAGGTCGATTTTCGACTCAAAGTTTGGTCTCTCAATAAACTGAACTAAGCCCATGCTCTCATGAAGACGAATTTTACCAAATTTATTAGAAATCAACATACATCTAAACTGTCAGATCTGCCTCAAATTCAATCCTTCGTTATTTAACGAATACGAATCTAGTAATCTGTTCATTAATTGAAACATGATTTTAATCCTTTGATCTATAAATAATCCCTAGATAAGCCTGATAAGCCTAGTTGACTCTTTGAAGGGATTATTATGATCATCGTTGATCCAGGTCTTTACACATGATTTCACTTGCTATATTTAATTTCCTAATGTGATCTGCACCTCAGGGGAAACGTGGCCAACATTTCGTTAGTTTCCTTTAGAAACAGATATCCGCATATCTAAAATGTACAAATGAAATATTTTTTCATGTTAAAGTATTCCAATTTTGAAATTTCCTCGGAAATTTTTTTTATTTTGCCACAAGTAATCTTTTGTTTGGAGTTGCATTTGAAGAAGTTTAAGTTAACACTTTGTTTCGGTTACTTTAATATAATGAAAAGAACTAAATACTATAAAATAATCCGTATGTTTAGTAAATGTGTTAAATAAAACTTTAGAAAACAAGTATACATATCTTTAAAAGACGCAAGAATCTAAAACGAAATTAAACAAAGAATTTAAATTGAAAAAAGGACAACAATGCTTAAACAATAATGATGCTGATTCAAGTCAGATAGCTTTTTAGAAAATGTTTTCGGGTGATTTAAACATTCTGCACAAGAATTTACACAAAACAGCCCTGATGTAAAGTGTCAAATGTATTTTAAACACATCTGTTTACAGTCAAAACAAAGTGCGTCACATTGTAAATAAAAATACCTTCACCTTATGTTCTTTAACTGTCAAGAACTTTAAATTGATATATTTGACAAAATAAAGTGAAAAGGAAACATAAGTTACATTCTGTCAATAGATAAACCTGAAATTGTATATATACGTAAACATTTCGTATTGTTAAAGATTTTTTAAAATGTGACATTTGGAAACGAAGCTGCCTTATCGAATTTGAAAGGGAGTTTGACAGTAAAGAATAAGAAGCGATATTGTTCTATCAATTTTGATATTTACTGTTAATATCACTGCAGCATTGTTTGTGACATTTGTAACAAAGGGTGTATCATAAATATCAAATGTAACACGGAAGAAGTAAAATAAAACACTGATGACATTTTCGTTAAAGAATATGCGAGAATACAGCATCTTGTATTGCATGGATCAAGGATTAAACGATTAATCGGTCTAAGCGATGGTCTTTAGGTGGTTGATTGTTGATAATGTATGTTTGCATCAATTTATCTTTAGTAAGGTGATTTGGGGTTTAACGCCGCTTTCAAGAACATTTCACTCTTTTCACGCGGCTGCTAGTATATTAAGCACATATATATATATATATATATATATATATATATATATATATATATATATATATATATATAAGCATGTTGTAAAACAAATCGACGAAACATATAATCTGTCAACATGTGCACGCAATGCACGAGAATTCCATGAAATGTCGCTTTTAGGTTACACGTCGTCGTTATCACGGACTTCACGTGCATCCTTCACAGCGAAAACAGAACTTGAATCTTTCACAACCTGCACGAGATTTCCATGCGCTTTTCTTGCTGAAAGGTTGGTAATGTTGTGTACAGTTATCCAATTTCATATCCTTTTCAATCAAAATTTAAATCATTGCAAATCCAAATATAAATTCAATGTGATTTGATTTTGAATTTTCTCACATAAACACTCAACATGTAACGATAATGACATACCGCCAATTGACATAACGCGATGTCATTACACACATAAAGACCTTTTTGTTAATCAAACACCGATATCCTAATCGGAAGAGTTATCTGCATAGTGATCCAGACTGCTCGGGCGTTCAATTGATAAATAGGATAAATATGCACATTCGGAAAAGTGGATCTCTTGTAAAAATCTGTGTCGTATCATTTTGCCAATTTTATGCGCCCCATTAATTGTGACTAATGGCTTTTTCATCTTTATCCTTGAAACCGATATGGACCACGCTGAACAAGAATATTCCATTAAGTTAATTAATGCCTGCTTTTAAAAAATTCCCATTTATACTTTCAATCGTTCATCATCGTAGACAGGGGTACATCGATAAGTTTGCAGAGGGGAAGGGGAAACAAGTAAAAAGTACGCAATAGCGGTTTATTCTTATGTCTTTTAAGATTGTTGCACAGTAAATTTCGGTAAGGAATAGACCAGGAAAATAATATATTTGGTGTATGCGGAAGGCGGTTTAGTTGTAATGAGAATATCATAAACTTGCTTTGACCCTGTCGAAATTGTTGATGTGATTATGGTGTTTTCATCGTTTATATGCGAAACAAATGATTGGTTTTACAGATTTCATTGGTGTGTATTACTGATATTTGAAGAAAATAAAAATATCAAAATAAGTAAACAAGTGAACCTCTAAACGCACAACACTAAAGTTAAACGTAAATACTTCTAGTGCGAACGAATATATGAAAGGCAGCGTGTCGCTTGAAGGTACTGATCAAGGTTTCTCCTTGAAAGTGTGTATATCAAGTAAAGTTAACCTGGCAAAAGTTCGAAACCTGGCATCCTTTGTTTTCATTGAGTAAAAGGTCGACGATTTAATCAAAAGTTAAGTGAGGTCAGAAATGTCTTTTTGATAAATGTAGGTTGATGAATGACTTTTAAACGTGCTTGCAAATTATTTTAATCGGCGTTTAACTTATATGATCCAAAGTTGACCTGATTGATCTTCTTATCTTTGAGCACTAAAGTTGATCCACTGATTAACTACACGCAGTCAGGTTTGAGTGCAATGCTACACTGTATTTCAGCGCAGTACCATCCATGGTTAGCCATGTCCAGCCGATGCTCGCAGGTTTCACCGCAATAATACTAGCAGCCGCGATAGAAGTGAAATACTCTAGAGGGCAGCGTTAAACCTCAATGACATCAACTATTTACCTTTCTTTACGAAATTTACCAACATCGTCTTTTATTGCGATTTTCAATGCATGCCATTGTTGTACTGAAATACTCTTTAGAGCGGCGTTAAACCCCATTTCAACTCACATCGCTATTATTAATTTAAAAAGTTTTCGTTGAGAGTGGTAGGCCTATACTTTATTATATCTTTGAAATAAACCTAGATATAAGGCTTCATTGCGACAAACTATAGCGCCACTGTCGTAACAACGACAACTTAAATGAACATTACTAGAACATAAAGAAGAAGCAAAATCATATTAAATTGTAAATTGTGAATAATAAACTGCGAGTGTTTAGGACTAATTCATTTTTTAAATAATTGAATATGACATTTCACATATGATATCAATGATTCTTTGACATTTGGATGTGATTTTATAATAAATTCATCACTCTCACAACAGGATGTTAATTAAAAATGGTGTCATATACATTGTATTGCAATATTCGCTATGATTTAGTTGCTTTACTATCATCATACTTTCATTTATCAGTAATTATCTAGATACTATACATTACAAAGTATCAATCAAACAGGTAGTGCCCGCGTCAAAATGAACGATTTATCATGTACTTAAACACAAAGCTGCTTCACAGAGGTTTATAGACCCATAATTCAATGTTAAAGTACATCGAGATACATCAATGTATTTCCGAACTTTTTATAACCAGTGCCACTCTTAAAAATACTGTCAAAAGTATATAATATATTAGTAAGAAAACTCCGAGTGGTTTTCAATAGTTTGGCCTAATCTTGGTGATTGAACAAGAGAAACAATATAGTGTAAAATCGTTTTTGTAAGATAATAGTTTTATAAGTACAACACTGTTTCACGTTGCATGCAATTATCAAGATAGTGACGATATGTCCTTTTACGATGGCTAAGTTTATATAAACGAGTTCTGGGTAGCCAGTATGAAGTTAACCAAATCAAATAATTCAATAATAATTATGTCAAATGAACTTATTCTTTTGCAATCAGCTGATTGGTTGCAACTTTTAATATGTCAAAGTACTTTTCTCTTTTTATTTTCAATACCAAATTTTCTTATGAACTCTCTCGTTTGGTAATTTAACTTTATATTGTTTGATCGATGGTCACGGGGACATAAGCATCCTTTTGATCTCTGTATCATTTCTTGAAGGAATCAATTTTCATATCAAGATTTCCAAAAAAAAATAATTGTATATACAAGGATATTTTTAGATACAAAGTTACTTTAACTGGAAAGTACCTTAAATTGAATTGGGGTTAGTTCTTATCTTGAAGCAATGGACAATAATTGAATTTTATTTTTCGAAAGTGTCAGGAATTGGCTTCCAATTGTCATGATTTTTACATGATTTTTACCAAAAAAATGTTTTTTATTTCTTTAACCGCTGTCAATATAACCTAATACGTGGAAAAGCTAAATATCCTGTTTGCAATAAAAATTTATCTAAAGGGATTCCGAATTTATACATGGAGAGGGCACGCTTCATTCAAGTATAGAAACATTGGTCAAAAATGGCAGAATATATATATGGCAACAATATCATAAATGCTGATTACTCTTTAAATCGTTCAGTGACCCCTTGATTATCTTGCGCTTTCAGATAAAGTACACCATAAACTTGCTATTTCGAAAATATAAACGAATTCTAAAACATTTTATGTGTTCATTTAATCTCTCCTTAAGTGAGGAGCTTAGTGTTACAAGATATACCAATATTTATGATCAATATCTGCTGTAGAACTCGATCCGTTCCTTTACACTGTGGGAATGTATTGGTGTGGAGCAAATTCCCTTGTGACCGATATTAGTTATGCTACATTATCAAAGGCTTAACTTGTCATGTATACTAACTTAAGTTATCTGGTTAATCATCAGTTATGTTTGACTTGCAAGTATGTTTTAGAAAACTCATAAACATTGCTATTGAAAACTCAGGAAATGAAACAGAGAAACTCAGTTTCGATAAGGTTCAGAGCAAAGAGAGCCGTTTCGAAAAAAGATAGAACGTCACGGGTTACACAAATATTTCAATACAAAAGGAAAATCTTTAGACATGACCAAGCAGAGCTTATGACTCTTTGTTGAAACATCTAACAGTTGCGAGCTACGAGTTTTTCTTCTCTCACTCGTCTGTCTGGCAATGGTATTGACGACCTATTGTTTGACATTGGCATTTGAGGTATTCCCAGACACAGGCCATTGAATCTTTCAAACATGTCAATGTCAAGATTTATTGTGAACTATAATTAAAAGATATAGTGAAAAATGTGATGAATATATATATGAAATACCGCAGGTGACATTAATGTTCCAGCGAATAGCAAATTCAAGCGAATTTAAGGCATGAACCTAGCTGAGATCATGACTCTGATGGAAGATTTACCTGAATGCTAGATACGGACAATCTCTTTCTGTCTGGCATAAATAATATTAATGACGTCCATTATTTTGACAGTGACATTCGACTGTGACAGACACTCATAGTTAAGTTATTTCAATTTGATTATAGCATGTGATTTGATAAAACCAAATGAAACCACATGACATCCCGTGAAACACTAAGGTTGATCATTGTTGATCAAATTATATGAAAGCTGAACACAGTGTCAAAATACACCTGCATTGAATGCAACACGTTTACAGGGTCTTAAGGTCATTTATTCATTCAGCCATGTCAAACTCAATATTTACTGTAACCTATAATTAAATAGACACCTTGGAGTATGTTTGATGATGGAGGTCACAGTAATGTCATGCCATTAATCAATGTACAAAATCAATTTCTTGGTGTCCCATGTGGCTCGTTGTCGAATTGTTATTCAAATGAGTTGTTTGTTTCCGTGTTTTTGTTATTTAGTTACTTTATGTTGTTTAAATTCTTTAAAATCAAATTAAGTGTTTAAATTCATGAAAAGAATAATATGATATTTCCTAAGAAGTATCTCAAATATCATTGTAACAAAAATACACAACTTACTGTCGAATTTATCTGCAGTTTTCAGCAGTCATCAAATCGTGATAATTTAAAAAAAACCAAACATGCACAGACGTATTTATAACATGCTGTCAAATTCGTTTTAAATGTACAAGAATAGATAGCATTTTCGATTGTACTATGAATATGAACAAGTGTATGTATAAAAGGAAACGTAAGTGACAGATAAGTATCAATAGACATATATTGAAGCAAATGTTCATAGTGCGTCACACACATATAGTTATTGTATACTTCCTTGCATACTGTGGTTAGTTGAACTGGGTTTCTTAAATAATAAGTTTCCACATAGTTTACAATGATTTAGAGTCGTGTTTTAGTGCCAATTTTATTGGTTTCTTTTAATGGTTAAAGTTCAAAGTTTTTACCTTGAATGATCTTTAACCCGCCCCATTTATTTTTGTATATGCAGATTCGCCGTGTGCAGAACACGAGTGTCTCCATTCTTTTTTAAAATATATTTTTCTTTTTATTTTCATTTTTTAGTTACATTTCCATTTACATTAAACAAATCAGAGCATATATTCTTGTAAACTAAGTATAGTTGAGTAAAAACATTTCAGATCAATTTTCATCAATTACACAAGAGAAGCATGATATTATGAAGTTTTCAAAAGCATGTGGAGAGAACCCCAGACACCATGGAACTTTGATAAGTTGCAATTTGAAATGCAATAAATTTTGTGGTTTGATGATATCAATAACATTTAAAGGATTGTTATTTACACCTTAAACCATAATATATATTTTCTTCATGCAAATCAGTTTTTCTTTCGATGTGTTTTGCAAGACTCTCTGACAGTTGTCTAGTGTCTCCATTCTTACATTCATATCGTGACTTGCTGCTTCGACTATTCTACATAACATATAGTTATTTAACACACCTGTATTGATACAAGTTACCAGCTCATATAACTTGGTAACACATGTGATGTACAATATCAAGAAAAATGTTGACGAGATAATTATCTCTTAGAAATACACCAAGACCAATTTTCTGTAAATACTATGGTAGAGCTATCAATATGAAATGTGTCAAAATAAATTGAACTAACTGCAGAATAGGATTGAAACATGTTTTGGGAAGAAGGTTACAGCCATGACACGGATCGATGTTGAAGTATTGATAGTCAATTGCGGAGTGTCCCCGGTGGCTTGAAAATTCTGACAAGTCAGACTTTCTATACTTAGAGCTGCAAGAGATTACCCTATGAACGGAGACAAATCTGTTAGCGATTGCAATTAAAAATCATTTTGATATCAATTATTTATGTTCAACGACCATCACACATATGATAATATTTTTGTCCTTCATAACGTGGCAATTTGTCTCTTTGATTTAATTCAACATTGGTTTAGTGTAGGGTGTTATAGCTTGGTAAAACAAGGTCACGGATCAATAATGGAGCTTCGATTATCAATGGTCTATTATCCCCGGTGGCATGCTAGTTCAGAAAGGTCAGATTTCCTATAATGAGAGAGCTGCGAGAGATACCGCCGAACATATATAACAGTGATACAATTAAATTCAACAAAATAGGGAGAATAACGGTCGGGACTTCTTCGTTAAGAATATGAAACGAATTAATGTAGACTTCTGTCTAAAAAAGACTGGATTGAAACTTGATTTTATGTGCACCCTTAAAATCAACTTTTACTTGCTATATTCCATACATAAATATCCTTGATTTTCAAACACACTACAATAGGTTGACTTCATCAAAAACTATAACTTTTAAGTTTCATCAAACACATTGAAAAAAAGCTAACATATTAACAAGAGCAGAGGTTTGAACTAGGTTTGAAACTTCAAAAGCATAAAAATCACGTTAAAAAGAGAACTGCTGTCTATTGTCAACTTGAAGTTAAAAATCATACAGGGTTGTAAAATTTTACACTGATAGGGAGCTTAAGAGAGGATCGATAAAACAGATAGAGATAAAAGGTATTAAAACAGCTTTTTTAGTATAGAAAAGAAAACAGCTGATAATCCAAAAACAGATATCGATAAAGGTATATAGGTTAGAACTTAAGAGTAGAGGTGTAGACCAAGGTTCATTCCAATTTTACCAAGAAGAATGTTATTATAGTCAAAGAGTAGTTGTTATGAATAGTTATGACATATGAAGAGCATAAAAATAAGAATAAGTGGACGATATAAACGAATATAAACAGGGTTTAACAGTTTGTACACTGGTAGATACCCATTGCAAAAACGCCATCGAATAACAGAAATGAACAACTGAAAACTTTATTTCAGTGTATTTAATAAAACAGCTTACAAAGCTCAAGTTCTGCTTAGGTCTATTTAAATTTGATTTAGCAAACCTTTGGTTGTGATAAGCAAGTACGAGGAGCTTGGAGAAAATTGAATATACACTGAATTCTATACCTTTCCCCACTTTGTAAAAAAGGTTTTGATTTAATCTTTGTGCAAACAGGTGTATATACTGCATAAAGTTTGTCAACTTTTTGAAAGCTTACCTTGACGCAAAACAATATCTCATGAACAAAAAAATATATATCTCATGGGTTAAAAAGTGTTTTATAGGTAAAATTTAATTATCTTGGAGTAAGGTTATATACATGACATCTGAAACATCTGAAAATAACTTACATATACTAAACTGCACTTTTAATAGGCTTGTACTCAGACGTATTGCCCAAAGCCATTTAATTTACAAAATGAGTTGTAAAATAAATCAGAGATTGCCCTTTAATGATATACGTGGTGACATACAGTGTGTGTAGAAGTACATTAGTTCGCCTGTTTAATGCAATATTTAAATGATCATTACAATGTTGTTGGTTGATGTAACCAAATGTACCAAGAACAGTACATTTCGAACATCGTCTGGAAAGTCGGTAGCTATTGCAGTCACGTGACAAGTGACAAATTTATTCCGTGAAAATGCCTCATGGCCAAAAGCACATGAAAATACAGCTCAAAATCGACGCATGTCAAGTTTACATGAATTATATTGGCAGTTTTCTTTTCAAATATATGGACAGATTTTTAATATGCTCTGGATTGCTAGAAGATACTAACTGGTATAAGTTTTTCATTAGTTTTTCAAGTGTATAGAGATTGATTGTAAAGCAATGTTCTGATGAATTGATGCCATTTTCATCAAAAGTATAAGCATTTGAAAAATATATTATGCTTTGGTTCAGAAAATATATCCTTCTTCTCTATTGGAGTATACAAGGACAATTCTAATGAAAATGAACTGATGTCAGCTTTTCCTATGTCAAATTTAGCTCGGCTTCAAGTTCATATGCAAAGTCCAAAGAATAATACAACTATTTATAACATCTTGCTCTGATTTGCATCGCTCTCACTTTCCCTGTTTAAAATATCAAATAATAGGTGATAGAATTTAATCCTCAATGTGCTGGTTGATAAGTTGGTCACGTCATCGTCGTCGGGAAGAAATGCGGAGTAAAATATCAAAGCATATAAAAAAAATAAAGGATAACCTACTATTAACTAATTTATTCGATAACTATATTTTCTTTTTTCTTACACTATATTTGTGAAATTGTACTTTTAATTCATATGGTTTCATGATTCTTGTTGATGTTTTTTTTTTCAAAACAGCAGTTCAATGTATAGAAATATATTTCAAATACAAGTGCTTAATGCTATTGATATGTCATTTTGGCCGCATTATAATTACAATATGCAAAATTTATTAGTCAATGAACAAAAACTTATTACACAATATACAGGAGATTGTAATTGAAGTTTGCTAAAAACTTTTCTGATCAGCAGTTAAGTGTATAGAATTATCATTAAGATAAATACAAATATGTCATTATTTTTAAAACAGTTGGACATGCATTTGGTTTTAATAGACATGTTAGCATGTCGAATTTAGATCAATAGTACTATGATGCAAACTGTGTTATTTGAGGAGCTTAGTGTTTCAAGATATTCCAATATTTCTAATTGATATACGCTATTGTAATTAACCCTTGACACTGTGCTAACGTATTGGTGACAAGCATATTCCCTGCTGACAGGTATTAGTTATGCTGCAATATCCAATGTCATTTAGCCATAAACACTGGCTTTTATCATGTACCATATATAATTATTTATGTTATTTCGTAAATCATAAATAATATATACAACAAACAAGTATTTAATCAGGTGCTGCGGTGATTCTTTGTACAACTTCATGGCCATTTGCCTATAAGATTTCTTGAATTCTTTGTAGCCATTTATCACCCATTTAACCAAAACTGTTCTACTATGTGATTAATCTCAATAAAATATCTAAAATCTCTTAAAATCAACTGAGACACGCTTTTAAAAATTATCACACATAATGGTATATTTCGTCAAGATTTTGGTAATGGGTGTAATGTGAAAAATTACTTTCGGAAATGTTTTTACAAATCACTGTCCTAAAAGACATCGTTGTTATCCTAAAGGTGAACTTTTGATGAACATCGACATAGAAGTACAAACTCTCCGATAATTTGACTAGATTTCCTACCTGTTTAGAAAGCAGTTATATGCTGGAAAAACTGTTTTAATCTAGTTTTAACGTTAAGTTTCATTCAGTTTAAATTTAAAAAATCTGTGCAATTTGGCACATGTTTGCTATGAGCTACGCACAAATAACATCTGAAGTCACCAAGAAAGGGTTAGTGTGAAGTTAAATAGTGACAGTACGATTATCTTTAGTATAAATGTTCTTACAATTAACGACTCTAGTACTATTTGGCATGTTATTTATACAAAGACATAAGCCAACAGTACGTATGACCTCGGATGGATCTTTTTCAGGGTCTAAATGAATAACATATTTCAGATTAAACCTGTTATACAACCCGAGGTCAACGGTGAATATCTTTAGATATAATCCTTGCTGAGATCGTGACTCTTTGATGGAAGATCTACCAGAGTGCGAGCAGGTTATCTCTTTTATCTGTCTAGCATTAATGGTAGTAACGACGAGCAATTAATTGACATTCAGCGAAACGCGAGTTGCATAAAACCTTTGAAGGGAATAATATATCCGTATGTCACCCTTGACAGAATGTTATAACGAATTTATCTTACCGAATGTCTTAATGTATAATTAAAAAGACTTACATAAATGAACAACACCTATGACCTGATCACATGACTTTGACTGATTGATGTGGAAAGACGCTTTACTCATGTAGAGGGATATAAGGGATTTATGACCCTTCGGAGACGGTTTATATGGATATTTGTTAAGGGCCACGTGGACCAATCAGAGAACAGAATTCTTACATGAGGTAGGATAATGACTTTTGACTGTGCCCAGACACTGGCAATCTAGTTATTTAATCAGACCATTTGATTTAGTTAAAGCGAATGGTACACAAGATATCCAGAAGTTGAACCCAGAGCATCACTGTTGATCAAATTATAAAAAAATGTCACCTCTACCATTAACGTGACACTTCACTGCACGTATATAGACATCAAATACGTTTACAGAATATTCAAGTCATTTATTCATTTACCCATGTCAATCTCAAACTTAACTGAAACATATTATTAGATACATACCGTGGAACAAAATCAATCAATTTCTTGCATTGGTGTGCTACTTGGCTACATATCGAATAATTGTACATATGTGTTTCTCATTTGTGTTCCGATTTTGTTATTAGTTTAACGTTATGTTGATTTTTTGTACCATGAAAATGAACACGTATATAGTCTATAAAGAAACGTAAATGTGCCAAATTAAATTAAATAATCTGAACGAGAGTGATGAATATTAACATGTTTGGCAAACAAGGTCACAGTCTGGACGCGAAACGATGTTTAACCATCGAGAATCAATTGATGAGTATCCCTTGGGGCTTGCAAGTTCAGAGAGGTCAGGCATTCTTTACTGAGAGATCCATAGGAGATTATTCTACAAAGGGAAACAGATCTGTCCCTACTACTTTGATATCAATATCTTTATTTTCATGATTTATTTTCACTTCACATATATAATAACCCCAAAAATACCTCGTACTGTTTTGTGTGTGTTATAGGTAATGTAAATTATTTTCAGATTTAATGTCAACAAGCGGTTGTGTGAACGTTTGTAACAGTTTGGCGAACAAAGTCACAGATCAATGATGAACTATCGAGAATCAATTGTTGAGTATTCTGGTGGCTTGCAATTACAAAGGGTCAGACTCCCATCACTTTAAAAGACACGAATGAAATTTCACTCTATGTACTGCTTTACAATCAACATTTACATGCTATCATCCAAGCATGGATATCCCTGATTTTCAAAAACACTACACAATGATTTTGAGTTTTAAAACCAGCTATCAGATCAGATGCACAGTATAACGGATTCGGTGATGAAGGTGAAACTGGTATCTCGGAATAGATTACTGTTGTCCCATGAGTTTTGTCCAACAGATTTGTTGATTAGATGACTTGGATTGCAATTGTGTCTAATCTTTCACTGTCACAGTCTCCCAGTCAATTGTTTTTTCTTTGGTAAAACGGCAGTTGAATTTCGTTTAGAGATAAGGAAGCTTACGTGTTATATATACTGTTTTATACGTTACACGTTATTGTTGATTTGTTTTGGGAGCAGTCAAATTTGCACTCACTAAATATTCCAAAACCTAAGCCATAACAGATTGTCATCTCTTTTTTTATTTTAATAGAAGTAAAAGGAATGATATTGGCAAACATCTCACCAACAAACACAAACACAATACCCAACGTAATGATTTGATTCAATCTTGATAATTATTATGTGTGTTTTAGATTCATGCAACAACAGGTATTTTTTTTTAAAAAAAGCCCAGTTGATTTGAACATTATATAAATCTTGAAGGCAAATTGCACTGAAAACTGATTGTTAACATGATGGAATTTCATTATCAATAAAAAAAATTATATGAATCTTGACTCATTACAAAAAGTTAATGTTGTTTCCATAATGCTAAAGAAATATTTTGATTGTATGGCAAATGATTTTAAAAGCAAAAAAATATTTTGTTTGATTGATAGCTTTAGATTTTTAACAGAATTTTGAGCATTTGAAAGAGTATTAAACTCCACTATAGTAAAATTATTAGGAAACATTTTTTTTGCTTTCTCTATTGGAAGTTTTGCAAGGGGCGAACTATGACAGGCGAACATGTACCAGGGTCACTGTTGTTCATTCAAATCCAAACAAGAGACGCTAAGCTTTAAGTTAAAGGAATCTCAAAAGAACAAATTCAATCGTTCATTAAAAACCCTTTTCCTGTTGGCAGCCTCCACGTGTTATCTATCACTGGTCAACCAACAGATCGTAAAATGGAATCCTTGATATGCAGTTTGACATGTTGATTACCTCATTGTGAACAACTGATGGGTAAAAATTACAGCATTGTTAAAATTGTCAATTGGAAAAGGGAAAAAAACAGAACTGTATTCATTCTGAGAAATTTAACATAAAATGTCTTTTTTTTGTCGGTCCTAAAATACGAAACCATTTATATAGCTTTACATTGAAATTTCTTTGGTGAAATTTTAATTATGATTTAATGCAAAAGGACAAGTTTTTTAAATACTCAACAAGATTAATAATGTATTTCATTTTCTTTCAAAGTTATTTAGTGAAATTATTCTCCTTGCCACAAGTCATGAATTCTATTGTTTCATGTATTTAATAAATGAATACAATTTATGTCTACAATAACAATGAAATACAATTTCGACAAATTATTGAAAACAGTTTCTAGAACTAGGACTTAATGCCATTAGTTTGTCGTTGTTGACAGGCATGACCATGTGAAAAATACCTGACTGGCAGAGGTTTACTTTACAAGTATTTTAAAGGATAAGATAATTAGAAGAAGCCGATTTAAGAAAAACATGTAGTTAACACAGTTGTCTTTCAAATTGCCCTACAACTGCCCCTATTTCAAGTATGTCTGTCAGAAAACTAAAATATAATAATACGTAACCCAGCACTCTCTGTAAAACATGCTGTTATCATAATAGACAAATTAATATCTGAATTGTAAATGGTGCTATGAAATGTTTGTAGATATCAATGTATCCATTGTTCCATATGTACATGGCCTTAAATACAATAAACTTTTTTGACTTTTGATCATAATTTTATAAATGAAGTTTGTTAAACACTTTTGTGTTTATTTCAGGAAATTTAAGAACTGCAGTTGAATCTATACAATCATCAAATAAATAGATCAAGATGTACACGTATGTCACGGATTATCAACAACTTGACAAACATGTGTTGTTTTTTTGTTTTATTAGCTTCTCAAATTCAGAATAGAAGTATATCATTGTAAACTGTGTAAAGTGGGTATCCTAGTGTCGTATTGACATCTGCTGCCGTACTCAATACTTGAGTGATCTTGGATTAAATGAAAAACTGAAAATGAATTCAATTTCCGTTGTTTCAGAAAATAAAACAGCTGACACCTCCAAAGTGCAGCTCTGGTCGTTTCAACTTTATATAAGAAAAGATGTATCTGGACTAAGATTTTTTTTTATGTCTTTGCATTATCTCTGTTGATTTGTTTGCAGCTCAAAATATTCGTAACCTAGGACATGTAAGGTTTTTTAATCTCACTTTGCATGTTCATGTTCAAAGGAAATAACATTTACAAAAAGAAACAAATACATATGTATCATCGTTAAAAGGTGTGTTGGAGTCACATCATTTAGCACCTGCAATTATTCTGTGTGCATTGAACTGAACTTTTAATATTTTTGCACTTAGTCAAACCCCAAAACAACTTACTCAATGAAATTCAAAATACATTAATGATTGTAACGATATGTTAAAATGTGTTGACATTCAATATGTGCAGCAATCAATCTAGAAAGACAAATGATCGTTAATGTTTTAGATTAATGCATCAACAAGATTGCCAATTACCAAGAACAACTGAGTGGAAATATTGCCTTTAAAGCCGGAAGGCATTTCAATTACAACTTATTTTCGTCATGATTGATTGTTATTATATATTTTATCATTATTAGTCTTAAATATTCAAAATATTTTGTATTCTATCATCGTGTTGAGATTGATTTTCAAAATTAATATTTTCATCAAAAGTGTAAGTATTTGAAAGAGATATTATGTTTCGGGAGATTAATGAGTAAATATTTCTTTTTTCTCTAATGGGGGTTATACAAGGACGCCATTTCGAATGAAAATGTACCGATTCACTTTTCTTATGTCAACTGTAATACACGAGAGCCTAGGCTTCAAGTTCAAATACAGGGTAATATCCAAAGACCAAATTTGACCGTTTTTAAAATCGCTGTAGTGATTGCCAGCACACTTACGTTCTTTATGTAAATATCAAACAACGCAAATAAATTGAATTGAATCCTTAACGTGCAGTTTGACAAGTTGGTTACGTCATGAAAAACATGAAAATGAAAGAAGTTATTTTGAGAAATTTTATTTACCTGTCTCATTTTGGTTGGTGCTCAAAATGAAATACCATCAATTAAGCTTTATTATATTAAAATTTCTTGGATTACATTCTGAAAATGATATGATGTCGGAGAACAAGTGTCAAGTATAGCCAACAACTGACTACTTTATTCGCTAAATGCATAATATTTTCTCTAACACTAAATTTGTGAAATGTTATTGTACGTGTAATGTTTCATGGTTTCATGCATAATGCTTCGATATGGTTATTCTATGATTATACAAAATATCAAAACTCATCATAAACACTTTTCCCGGCACACACACACACACACACACATTCCCGGCACACACGCACAGAGCTAATTGACAATAATAATTTCTCTATGGACAAGGAATGGTTACACTATTAACATAATTCTATAATTTAAGTTTGTTGACAACTTTTCTGAACAGCAGTTGAATGTATAGAATCTATTATTTGGACAGATAAAGGATTATAAGTATGTCAGTATGTCATTATTTTCACAACAATTTGATGGTCCTGTTAGCATCTCGAATTTAGGACAAGGGTCATATGTTTGGAATATTAAGTATAGAGTCTAACGTAACAAGAGATACCAATATTTTAATAGATATCAACTGGTGTACTGAACCCTTCTCATTTTACTCTCTGTTGGAATGTATTATGACAAGATATGCCAATGTGTCAAACTGTTATATGCTAGTGTATTAAGTCCTTCTCATTGCACTGTGGGAATACATTGTTGACGGGCACAGGCCCCAGACACAGATATGAGTTACGCTTCATTATCAAATGATGCTTAGCTTTAAGCTTTTAGCCTAAATTATCCTAACTAAACTGTGTTCAGTGAGGTGCTGGGAGTTACAAGATATTGCAATAATTCTAATTGATATCTGCTATTGTACTCAATCCTATTGTACTTAAATACTGTGGCAACGTATTGTTGACGAGAATTATCCTTAAGATAGATACAAATATGTCATTATTTTAACAACAGTTGTATATACATTTGGTTTTTATGGTCTTGTTAGCATGTCGAATTTAGAAAATAGTCATATGATGGCAAACTGTATTAAGTGAGGAGCTTAGTGTTACAAGATATTCGAATAAAATATAATTGTTTCCCGCTATAGTATTTAACCCTTGACACTGTGGGAACGTATTGGTGAGGAGCATATTCCCTGCTGACAGATATTAGTTATGCAGCATTATCAATTGTCGCTTAGCCATAAGACACTGGCTTTTGTTCGTATGTATCATTACTTATATTATTTGGTAAATCATCAGTAATATATATATATAAACTGTCAAGGTTTTTTATATATCATTTTCCTTGTTTGAATGATGTGGCAATCCCTTGTTAAACTTCATGGCTACTTGACTCTTAAATATTTCATAGGCATTTGTCCCCATTAACCCCCAAACGGTTTTAATGATTTCTACACATACATTGTAAACACGTGAAATGACGTGAATGACAACACTATTTACACATATAAAATGAATAAGCTCATTGTTTGAGAAGATCAATTTAAAAAAATTTCAAAACATTAGGACACATAATGGTATTTAACGTTCAGGAGAATTTAGTAATGGGTATAATCTAAAAAAAATCTTTCGGAAATACTATTACAAAATTCTTACTCTATAAGACGACATCTGATTTCTTTTAATGAACGTCGGCAATGAGTACAAACTTGTACAACATTACTTTGGCCTCTAAGTACCTCTATGCTCTATGCTTTTAATAAATGTCGGCAATGAGTACAATCTCCTACCACATTAATTTGACCTCAAATACCTCTATGCTAAAACTGCTTTTAGTCTGGTTTTTACACTGAGTTTCACTCAGTTAAGATTAAAATTAACTATGCAAGTTGGCCTTGGGTCCCTTTGAGCAACGCGCCAATGATTTCTTAATACTATGGAAGCATTAGTGTATATAGGTAATTGGCAAAAATAATTTTAACTGTAAGTTTCAACTATCTTGATAGTTCTTGAATTACTATTGAACCATGATCACTGAAAAAGTGAAAGTGTAATTTGTCGCTGGATTATCTGTGAACACGTTTTTGGTCTAAAAGGATATGTGAATGACTGATAAGTATCAATTAGAAATATAACAATCACGTTTTCTAATAGCAGTACTTTCAGTCTGTTAAAGTGTGTCCAAGAAATTAAATATCTGCTGAGTTGCCGCACAACTCTCTGCACACAACAAGTCAGTGCTTGGATGTCCAACAACGATCTGAAACTCAACAGCGATAAAACTGAGGCAATATTAATTGGTACAAAGCAGCGCCTTCAAAAGATCAGCTGCAATGAGATCACTGTTGTTGACACCTCCATCAAGATCTCTCCCTGTGTGAAGAGTCTGGGTGTTCTCATTGACTCAAATCTCACAATGGATAAGCATGTCGACTACCTATGTAGAACCTGCTACTTCCACCTCCGAGCCATTGGAAACATTCGTCACCTCCTGACCACTGATGCTACAAGAACCTTAATTCAGTGTTTAGTCACTTCTAGAATTGACTATTGCAACAGTCTTCTCTACGGCATCAGTCATGATCTGCTCACACGTGTTCAAAAAATTCAGAACACTGCCGCTAGAATCATTACAAGAACGGCCAAATCATCACACATCACGCCAGTTCTGAAGAGGCTCCACTGGTTGCCTGTACAAGCTCGGATTGATTATAAGATACTGTGCCTAGCCTATCAGTGTCAGCAGAACTTAGCACCATCTTATCTGTGTGAACTCCTAACAGTCCACAAGGCTCTCAGGAATCTCCGATCCGACCACCAGTTTCTCTTGTCTGTTCCTAGATCGAACCTGAAACTCTTTGGAGAAAAAGCCTTCTGTGTTGCAGCACCCAGCCTCTGGAACAATCTCCCTCTCGTCCTGAAAACATCCCCCACCTTTGACAATTTCAAATCTGCACTAAAAACACACCTCTTCTCAAAATATTACTCGGATTGAACTCTTCCAAGTTGCTATTGGACATCTGCTGTACGAGAGACTCCTAAGCGCTATGAGCATGCATTTGGATGGACGACAGCGCTATATAAATATCCATATATATATATATATATATATATATAAATGTCAACATGAATTAAGGTTGGTAAAATTTAGGGAAAAAGGTCACAAAAACACGGCTCAATATTGCACCAAGGTTAAACATCTTTTACTGAACGTGTTTTATCAGTGTTTGATTTGAAGAAAATCTGGTTTTAGAAACAGTCAATTATTTTCTAGCACACTAAAATGTTGATTTTACCATTATAATAACTTGTAATGTATTTTTATAGCGCACATATCAACACCGAATGCATGCTCAAGGCGCTCCCTGCATTATTACCCTGGTCTAACCCAAGCTGCCGATTAAGCGCTTAAAGGACACCTCCAACACAATCTACACCAGGTACCCTAATATTATTGCTGGGTGAACAGATGCACATTTCGAGTAAAGTCCCTTGCTTAAGGAGACACCATAAGTTTCTCAGCTCGTGTCTCAGTGTTGGGCAGGGAATAACCCTTGAACTCTCAGTTAATACAGCAACGATCGGGTAACCCACCCATCCGGAGACCCACGCCAGATGTTGCTGAACTTCACTGATAGCGGTCAACTGAGCTACACACAGGACCACGTGCCACCACGTTGCTCTAAGATGTGAAGTTGTGTTTTTTTACCAAATTTCAAAAACCATTTTGTTCATAGGATAAAAAGGATCTGGTAAAAGAGAACTTAATGATCTCTCAGAATCGATTTCTCGGTGTCTATATATATTTACTTACAGATTTGTTTATATGATGATAGGGATTACAGTTATGTCTAATCTATCACAATCACAGACTCTGAGTTGATTGCTAGAGTCCAAAACTGTTTCTGTCTGTGGGATAGTGGAAGAGCATTTATAACACTTTTTTCCACATTAACAAAAAAGCTCATCGGTACATATGGTAAGAATTTGAAATTCACAATGTTTTGCCGATTCAAGAGTTTGAGTGACTTGATGTAAAGAGAGAGAGTAGAGGTATAAACAACTGTGCCAAGCGGAATGTACTAACATTCATTATATTGCATTGGTTAACAATAGTTATGACACTACCAACGCATTAAATTAATTTTACAAAAAAACAGCTACAAATTTTACATGTTAATACAGTATGTACACTTGCAGGAATGTTGTAAGCAAACGCCATCTACTAACAAATTACTGTACTGAAAAATTAATTAAAATTTCTTTTCAGTATGGAAATATAGCTGCTGTCAAACCAAAGTTAAGATAATGATGATTAAACTTTAAATTAGCAAGATATATAACATGTACAAATTTTAAAAAATTGGAGTATGCACTTTTTAGATGACAAAATACGGATATTATCTTTATTGATTACTTTATTGCACGAAATATGGTACACATAATTGCACTCACTAAATATTCTAAAACACTGGGGTCAGGTTTGTCATCTCTCTTTACATGTTTCCTGAGAAGCAAAGGAAATAACATTTACATACACCGTTTTACCTAAATAACCATTATGAATTTATCATGATTAAAAGGTGTGATGGCGGAAGCATGTCTATAATGGGAGTTTGGGAGTCATAATCCCTATCATTTAAGACCTGAAGTTCTTCTGTAAGCATTCAAATGTACTTTTAATAGTTTTGCACTTAAGCAAACCTTTGCTTCCATTTACAAAATGAAATGTAATAATTTGAGATTTCCCTTTGATGCTTAATGTACAGATACAAATTGTGCAATTTTTTAAATGCAAGACATTAAGTCATCTGATCATTCAGCTGTCGAATGATCATTGGATGTTTGGTGGATATAAACATTTGACTCATTTGCATCAAACTGACGAAGGTTTTGGAAATGACGGTCTTGTAGGTTTTTTTGTAACATTCAAACAGTTCTCTTTCTATCAGTTGGAGTCAAACTTGGTAGAAGTGTTCTTTACTATTACTTCCACTAAGGTGTCAATCAATCAATCAATCAATCAATGTTTATTCATGAATTAGGCTATTCAGACCATATTACAGAAGTACAATTCAATAAAATATATGAGGTCGACAGTAAAAATGCACGTGCATTTCGCATAAATATTTTGGGCTACATATCCAATATAAAAAACCTCACGATATTCTGTATGCATTAAACTGAACTTTTAATAGATTTGCACCTAAACGTACCTGCCTAAAGCCATTTAATAAATGAATTGTAAAATAAATTGGAGATTGCCCTTTCAATGCTTAATGTTGTGACATCTACTGCAAGAAAATTAATTCAGCTGATCGATTTAGGTGTCAAATGATCATTACATGTTTTAGGTTAATGCAACGACAAGTATGTCTGTTACCTAAAACAGCTGATTTGGAATAATGCATTTAAACCCAGAAGGCATTTCCATCAAATCTTATTGTCAACAAGATCAACTATCATTATAAATCTTAATGATTCAAAATATTTTATATAATTTCCTATTGCTACATCAAACATTAGTCTTTCCATCAAATTGTTTTTAAAAGGTAAGCATTACTTGTTTAACTAATATCATTATATTCCTGAAATATATTTCAACAAAATAAGTATTTTAAAGGGCTATTTGATCCTGCTTGAGGAATTTAATGAGAAATGTTTTTGTACATATTAAAAATAATGACAAGGCACATTACAAAAACATAAAAGAGAAATGAAATAAGATAATAAGGCAGACGTTATTACAGATTTTGAAATATGAATCACCCAAGCGATACATTGGCAAATGAACGAAAATCTTTATCCATATATTATAAGTGGAACTATAATCGAATACAGATAAAGCATTAAAGAGAACATTTGAAAAAAATGTATTATACTATTCTAAAAAATAACAGGCTTGAATATTTGTCACTTGAGTTATGAATGACCGAAAAAGTCGGAATTAATCGTAAATCATTATCTCGACAGAAATAAAATGTGAACACCGGCAACTGATTATTTATGATACGGTGACTATAATGTTTCAACCAGTAGATCGTAACAAGGACATTATGACATTAACTCAAGAACAACAACTCTAGAGCATAGGCTCAAGAACAATGCCAATGCCAACTTTAGGTCATGGAAATAGTTCAAGAACAATTGGTCATCAATGTTGATCTCGAACATCATGTTTTGAATAACAATAGCTTGGATGTTAACTCTACTGAACAATAGGCTATAACTAATAGAAAGCTAACACGAGTTTAATGTTTTATTTATGAAGATTAAGCAGTGCTGTCAACCGAGACGGGAAGGGCGAGGAGTAGTGATCAATAAGAAAATGTAGGAAGTTAGCCAAGACCAATAAAATTGAATTGGGCGAATGACTTCGACATCTGTGATAAACAGATAGCCAGATTCTTATTTCAACTTCAATCTCTATTCTTATTTCTACCTATACACTATTCGCCAAAACTACGTTCATGTTGCACAACTATAGTTAATGTCATAAACGTTTTTGCGTCACAATGTTAATAAACGGTCTAAGTTGCCATTATGACTCATAATGTCATCACATCGTTAATTTTATTAAAAGAAAACAGCATAAATGTGTAAAGATTTTCGTCATATTGGTAGTTTTAATCTAGTATTAACATGACATAATTTGCTACTATTCCTAAACAATCAGACCAAATTACCGATCATTATTGTTGTTGTCTTTGCTTTTGCTTTGTAACCGTGACATAATAGTTAGATAATATGAATGAACACAAAACACCCAATATTATCCTCTAACGTCTTCTCAAGGTCTACATAAAGAGGTACTGACAGAACTCACCAATTTGTAGTTGTATATCATCGATAAGGTAAAGTTTCTTGGTAACATGTTAATCTTTATACTTTTATATATAATATGTATATGCAATATATAATATATATCTTACTCAAAAAAGAGGCAGTGTCCGTCATGAAAAACGATTCAAACGCTTTTAATATTCGACCTCATTGCCTTCATACACATATTATGCTTGCAGTTTATGGCTTTGATAATGAGTTGCTTTCACCTGAGTCTAGGGAAGTTCTTCAGTTACTTCCTTAAGAAAAAGCTCCATGGTAATCTGAACCCATTAAGGTAGTCTTACTGTGTTATTAAAAGATGACACAAATTTAATCATTGTAATAACGTTCTTTTATGCCACTGCACTGATATCAAAATCCTACTAGGTAAGGTAATGTTTACAGAAACATGATTAAGAAAGTTCAAGAGGTCTTTTAATCTTTTTTTCGCTAGAAGTTTCACCTGAAAAAAAAAATTTGATTTGGGATACGTGTCCAGAAAGTACATTTACAAATAGCTGTTAAAGAAATTCTTCATTGACGAGTTTTGTTAAAAATTGTATATTTTATTTAATATAATATATTAATATTTCATGACTTGAAGAATCACAATTTTTCATCAAATGTTACAACGATGCACGTTTGATGTAAAAACAGTTCATCCTTTGAAAAGCAAAAACTGATTTTTTTCCAAATTTGAAATCTAAATTTACTAACTCGGCTAATATACATGTACATGTACACCATTCTCTTATGTTTGCGCCAAGTTGCAAGAATATGAAGACACAAATCAAAATTTCTTAAATTTCCGCTTGGCGGTTGACTTCTACGTGTCATGTCAATAATGATTAAATCAGTATGGTGATATAGATTCATTGAACTGTTGAAAAGTTAATTTAATCATCTTCAGATATTGAATAAAGCTCAGCAAGGACGAAGGTTGGTAACATGTTTGAGGTACAGGGTAACAGCCGTTTAGAGATCAATGTTGTAGCATCAATCATTGAGTGTCCCTAGTGCCTTGCAATGTTCGTCCATCACTTGAGTCAATACCTTATCGTGATGTGGTGGTTTGCGTGCGTCATAGACCCCGATAGCTGTGTCAACCGGAGCTTAAGTGCTCCTGGTAAAGCTGGAGAGGTCGACGGATATCAGCCAGACCGAACTTGTGTCGTTCTATAGCCTGCTGTCTGCATATCACTATGTATTTCTTTCCGTCTTTCCCTCATCATTTCGATCCCTTTTATCTCTTCTTCTTCTTCTCCTTTTCGATCTCTTCAGTGTTCATCCATCCATGAAATAGTGTTAACTGTTAACACGTAATATACCATATCACTAACTCACTGTAATGTCTGAAGAGAACAGATGTGTTTACACTCCTAAGCATTTAGTGCCAATTTATAATTTACTCACTGCCAATGAAATATGAATTCTCGAACACGTTACAGTAGTTTTGCCTGCAAGTTCAAAGAAAAATATCTGCGACTCATTCGAGTCATATATGACAAACTTTATGATCGATGGCATGTTGTTGGGAAGTACATACTGTTGCTGAAAAGTATTATGAATATCTCAGTATAATGACAATAAAAAGGTATAAAGACGCGAATAATAAAGCCGAAAAATAACGAGCGTCAAAAGAAATCAGGGTAGTCATCTGAAGCTTGTAAAATTAAGATAAGATAGCAAAATGAAATACTATGAAAATCACGAACTAATTACCATGCCAATATTCACAGTGTAAGGTCAACTTGATCTCTCAGATTTGAAGTCGACTGGTGTCCCAACAGATTTGTTGATTTGATGATAGGGATTACAGTTGTTTGTAATCCATTACCATCACTATTAGAGTCTCTGAATCTGGATTTGTGGTTTCCAATTACTCTTTCTTTCTGCAGAATAGCTCTCCAAGTTGTTCATCTACAGTGATCAATAAGGATGCGCGGTATTAACGGTATTATCGGTATATTGCAATACAGAAAAACAACGATACGTACCGGTACAGTCTGCTGAAGTTGTCCAATATATCGGAGGTTTTAGAATTAACAATTTCCGTGTAAAATTGCAGAAAAAACGTAACAAGAAACGACGTCCATTTGAGCATTGATTTCTTTTCTAATCGCTGTACATGTTCTTTAGCCAAGAGAAATGGAAAAACGTAAATACGAAAAGTATCAATATATTGCAATACGTATTGCTTTGCGCTTTATGTATCGCAATGTATTGTAATATGGAAATGAGGCCGATACCCATTGTTAGTAATTTATAACAAAAAGAAAAGTTGGTAACAAACTATTACCTGCAAGAACATGATGTGTAGAGTGATAAATAATGGTGAAAAGCTTACCAAGAAGAACAACACTAAAAGTCCAATAGCAATGGTTGACAATGGCAAGGACACATCGAAACCATAAAACACGTGTAACAAAGGCTTAAGTTGTTAAGTATTGACTTGATGTGATGAAGAGCAGTTTGCGTCTTTGAAAACATTTAAGGAACGTAAGCACGTTTTTTTTAAAGATTTATTTCTTCAAATTGTTCTTCATAAACATTAGTTTAAGCCAAACATATCTTCGGCGGGTTAAAACATCTCAGTTGTGGAGGAAATAATGAAGTATCAAACACCACAGGCCGCCATTTTTCTGTGAACAAGATCAAAAGAAAATTTAAGTGATTCACATAGCCAAACCTAGAATGTTACATTCTTTTCAAATCTGTTACTTTTGCAACTGGAAATATTTATTTTCGTCCTTGCGAGATCCCTTTATCTAAACATGAGTTATTGCCTCTTTAAGGTTGACGTCATCAACCAACAAATATTTTATGTCAGCAAGACTGATTAAAAAAATTTCATTTCTGTTTAAAAGAGAGCACAGCTCATTAACTCTCATGTCCTGCTTCAGTCGGAGAAAGGTATTACTTAGGAAAAGACACATCAAGGACATTGCTGAATGTCTAAAGTTTGAAGACTATGGCCGATGCAGATATAGATGCGTGTTAATTGATATCAACTATGTCATTATAGATATATTTCTTTGCACAAAATGTTAACATTGTCTCTATATTGAAGCATAATGAGGCATGTAACAGTGAGAATCGGGGAGTCTTTTCTATTCTATTTTTTTTCGTTGAAGGCGTACATGTTTAATTTGTTTAATAAGTGAACTATCTGACCTAAAAACAGAACATCTGAGGAACATGTTTGAAAGCTATTTATGTTAAGATGTCTGACTGTCGTGTATTTTTCTTCGTACTAAGTTCATACTCATGGATAACGAAGACAATTTTAGTTAACTACTTTTAATTCGGACGGAATGGTAAATTAAAGCTGCTGCGCATGCTCCATCATGACTTCATATGTGCTACCACTATCAAACATATTAATACACTACACTAACATTAATAGTTTTTAGTGATGGAGTCATATCCCACATAAGAAAATTATTGAATAATTGGCCTGAATGAAATTCAATCTGAGCTTTGAAGATGTACAGCTTGAAGTGCTTTAAATGAGCTGGTTGGTATGTACTGAACAATAATGGTTAGTGCTCACAAGGTTATTGGTCGTAATATAGACAACAGAAGAAACAGACACATTGAAAAACCACACATTGTCATGGTGTCAATGTAAAAGTTGATGCACATGCTAAAGCAGCATGACGTATCGTCATTTAAAAAAATTCTTGTCGCAGTAGTTTACTACCACAGATCGGATTGTTAAAACTTTACCAAATATGCCTCAAATCCACTACGCCATTAATTCATTGCTTAGTCGAATCGTGTACTGGCTATGGTTGAGAGATGTACATAGAACGGTCACAATCATGGATCTGTCTCAAAGTGTCATTTCCCGGTTGAGGACACAATAATAGGCAGCCACTTATGTCAAAGAACGGCCTACAAGTGAAAGACCTCATGCGACAACGCGACAGGATCGATATCTCGGTGTTCAGACACAGCGGAATCGATTTCAAGATGTTGTTAGACTTATAGGGCTCTCTAACAATGTAACGAGAACGGGCCTTCATACACGTGTACCGGCCGTACGGCCATATCTCCTTCTAAGACACAGACGAGCAAGAGTTACTGGAGTAATGTCTTACTCACTGACGAAACCCGTTTTTTTTACTTCCGTGATGGCAGGACACGTGTTAAGTTTAGACAGCAGTTGCCCCGAACCTTCATCCAATCGAACATGTTTGGGACCAACATAAGGTTCGGATCTCTTCAAAAACCTCTACAGATTTTCGGATATAGGCCAACACTCCCAAAATCAATTTTGGGACATTGATTAATGGCATTCAACGTCGATGCCAGGCTGTTTTTGAATGCAAACGAAGTTCAAACATAATGTTTATGATGTTCTTTGATAGGACATCGTTCACGTTTGCGCCCATTTTCTCACAATGTTTAAGGGTGGTCAGCTTCCCGCTCCATTGGCGGACTTTAACTTGTTCGCAAGGCAATAATTCATCCATTATGTTAAGGAATTTTGAAATTACCTGAAATTATATATCTTGTCGTCTTAAAGAACAAAAGAATTCTGGAAAAATGATATTTCACTTTTTGGCGGCCAGAAAAACATCAGTAAAAAAACGATTTATCTGGTATTTTGCAATAACATCGGAGGGTATTGTAATCTAATCTCTTTGTCAAATCAATAACGTTTCATCGTCAATATACATAAATGATATTGGTAATGAATCTTAACCTCTTTTTAGATTTTATGTCATTTTGTAATTTTAGACTGAACATGTGTTTTCATTCCATTATATATTGACATTTAAATCTATGCCATTTTGAAATAAAAAGACGATAAAGCACTATTTGCTCTCTGTTTTCAATAACACAAACATAACGTACCATATGGGTATTTGCTATCATCGAATTTGCCAAACCATTATAATATCAATAATTACAGGGGATCGTATTAACTTGTTCGAGGCGAGGATCGACCGGAAGATTTTTAAAAATTAGAATTGATAATTAGAGTAATGACCATAAAAATCGAAGGGAAACGGAATAAGAATTATGTTCATCTCATGTTAATTCTCATTAGATTACATTTCTAAAACGATGTTCATGAATTTAATTAACGTGTATTTACAGTTGTCGCAGACAATATCATAACTTGGCAGAACATTTTGAAAAAAACTCGAAATTGAGTTCAATAAAGTGACATTGCACAAGTAATCGCACTTTAACCTCTTTTGAAACCTGTTTACTGTAAACGTATATTTTGTCTATATGAATGTAAACCTGAAAAAAGATGTGAATTACTTTCTTGATTGAGATATAGTCTCTATTATGTGGTTGTCAAACCAGATCCTAACAATACCAACTAGACAATATATCTAGAACAATGACTCTAGGACAAAGATTCAAGAACAATAAAAAGTGGGTAGACGTAGAACAAACGGTCATAGCAATAGTTCTAGTACAATGAACTATTGACGTTGATCGCGAACATTAAGTTATTGATGATTTGTAGCTAGGTTAGGGAAAATTGATATCGAGCAAAAGGTTATAAACAATTACTTGTGACGAAAGGTTTTGATGTCAAAATTATTCGTGAAGACAACAGAATGTTGCTACCGATGAATGAACAATAGGATCACTAGTGGTGATCAATGCATGTACATATGTGAATGAACCAATTCAAAAATACCAATTGGACAGGACTGATGGTTTCAACATCCATGATACTTTGATAGACGGAATGTGAATTAATTATAATTCATTTCTCCGTAATTTCGAAAGCTTTGAGCACATTCACTTCTACTGAGCCTTTGAATAGAACTTTTTGTGCTCGAAGGTCATTCAACTGTGCGTTTGATGTTAAAGAGGCAAGTTTTTAGATAAATAGAGTGAAAACGAAAATAAATGTTTTCAATTACAAGATAATGCTTTTTATCAAAAGAATCAATTTTAAACGAACTTACATTGATTGGTCTAGCTAAGCAATTTCATGACTTAACTTAAAATGAAGATGTTCAAATCAAATAAGCAGCCAGTTAGTTTTGCTAGACATGATTAATTCATTTATGACTACGGATGAGGCGGTTGAGTTATTTGATATTTTGACCATTTGTAGATTTGACATTTGACATAAACTAATATTTATCGGGGAAAATTAGGAGAAAGAAATCTTTAAGAAAACGCACTACATGTACTGTCCCTTTCAAATGTTCAAAGTTTCGGCCTTACAATATCAATACCGACGCCCCTTGATGACTTTAAATGAGATGACATAAATGTTTTAATATTTTGCGTATAATATTAATACCGCTGTCACATTTGTAAGTTTTTCTAAAAATGACCTCTTAATTGTAGACTTGTCTCATTTTGAAAATATCGCCGTCTCATTGGTAACTAAAATTATACGTCATAGCAGTTATAACTCATATAGTCGTGACATGGGTTTTTAAAGAAAAAGTGGTCATTTTAAAAAAGATAGTGTGCCTCATATAATACCGCCGTCACATTAGTTACTTATGTAATTAGTCGGCATAAGTGTTTGAATATTTTGCAATATGTTAACATGCAGTAAACTTTGATAATTTACGTAAGGGCGGTTACTAATATTTAGATATCAAAACGCCGTCACATTGGGAACTTGATATCAGACGTTTGTGCATCACGATAACACCACCGTCATATTGGGAACTTGATATAAGACGTTTGTGCATCACAACGATGACACCGCCGTCATATTGGGAACTTGATATCAGACGTTTGTGCATCACAACGATAACACCACGTCATATTGGAAACTTGATATCAGACGTTTGTGCATCACAACGATAACACCACCGTCACATTGGGAACTTGGTATAAGACAGGTTGTGCATCACAACGATAACACCAGCGTCACGTTGGGAACTTGATATAAGACGTTTGTGCATCACAACGATAACACCACCGTCATATTGGGAACTTGATATAAGACGTTTGTGCATCACAACGATAACACCGCCGTCACATTGGGAACCTATGTAATTATACGTCATTTTTGTATGAAGAATTGACGAAAAAACGTCATTACCTACGTCAAATTGGTAATTCATACAAAGACTATGTATCAATCTCCTTCATGAAATATCATTATTGAATATCGACGGCAGGGTATAGATAAACATCTCTGTATCTGGAAGAATTGTAATCAGAATGTAGTAGAATTTGTTTAACATTTTTATTTGTCTGCCCTTTTCATGATTTAATGAGAAGTAAATATATACCACTCATACTTTCTGATAACCCTACCTTTTATTCCTACAATGTACTTGTAACCAGTATGGAGTATGAACTTTTTCTAAATGTACCATGATATGTTAAACATTGCCTGTCTCTTCGCAAGACGTAGTATTTGTCCCTTTTGTAATACTGTTTGTGTTACAAATGCTTTGTACATGGACCAATGGCCTAAAAAACGAATAAACTATTTCACTTTTGATTGCATCGTAAAGTTTTAGCATTTAGCAGTTCATCCGTTTGATGCCAAGATTACTCACTCGTTAAAAATGAATTTACACAGGAAGACCCGCTTACGCTTTGAATAGTATATACTCAAAAGGAAATAAGCGTTTTAGTATAAAGTTTTTTCGTTTAACGGAAAACATGAGAAATGTCATTCTAAAGTATTATATACAGGTTCTGATATCAGGTATCAGCTGATGTTTAACTGTGAGCAAACCGTGACATGAATAAGGAATATACACCTGTACTTTTCTTAATGAAATGAGACAATATTTAATATTAGCTTTACATTTAGCGTTTAAGTAACAATTCACGTGTGTATTTGGCTCATACATTTATTTATTTTTGTTGTTACGCCAGACAGTTATAAGACATGTTCAGTCGTATACATCAAATTTCTTTGGGATAATAAAGCTTTCTCTTGTTTTATCTTATCTGTATATTTCAGCAGAATTATTCATAACACAATGCATAACACAATGCATAAATTTCAAGTGTGCTTTTGAGGTTACTCATAATAAATTGTAAACCAAAATATCAACATACCAAATTGAAAAACTAGAACAATAAAGTGTCATACACTTAATGGGTCATAAGTTCATGTTTAATTCATGTAAAATTCGCTGCTGTATGAGAAAAAGGTTTACTATAACTTGTCAGAAATGTTTTTAAAGTTTGGTAACAATAAATTTAAGGTCATAGTATCGATTGACACTATACATCTTCAGTTTAATATATTTCTTATTCTAATGATCTTTTCATATTAATAATAACGCTGTTTCGAACAAGAGATGTTTATAATGAGAGGTACGTGTTGGTAAAAGTTTTTAAACCTTGTCAAGTAATAAAGATCGTTGATTGTCTGACAATATAAGAACGATATAAGAACCTATACTAAAGCGTCCCCTCCCAATGTTTAAGAGAAATTAAACGTCCATAAAATCCTGTAATTTGATTCACTTTTGAATGCCATTAATTATAAAGCAATTATACTCAATAGTATTTAAAAAAACCAAAAAGCCTTGGTTACGGAAACGCGGTGAGAAAGAAATGTTAACTCAATGAAATTCATATTAAAATCTCTTTCATCTCCGTAGATATGAAAAAATGAAATGGAATTGAAAATTAAATTACTCCTATTTGAAAATAATTGATTATTTGGTTTAACCCAGTAAAAAATCAAAACAAAAACATTTTATCCTAATAAAAATAAATCTTTACAGAAACCTGTTTCAAATGGCAACATGCAACTTGAAAAGCTCTGACTTAAGTGTCATTACGATCTCGATTACTCTGTTCATTTCCATAACAAATACACTTAGTGGTTCTCTATCGCATCACGAAGACAATAATTGAGAGTTTTCACTTTAAATAGGGATGATTCCCAAGTGCCAATTTTTATGATTGCGATCTGTCAGACCATATTCTGTAGCTTAGGGGCAGCTGCAGGTTACGATCGATAGTCAAGCTTCCAAAACAACGTTCTCTCCGTTTTGATAAACAGCGGAACAGTATCAGTCAGCCAGTCGCTCTCTTGATTCGCAGTTGTTGTACCGCCTGATTTGTGAGCGGCATACGTCTCCTACTAGCGAATGACACATTTGCGCTCGCTCTTCGGCGTATGAAGTGTACACGTTGCAGAGGGCAGCTCTGATGCTTTTGCTTGATAGTTAAAAGCAGCCAGTAACGTACTTGATTTGTGCGCAGCATGTGATCCTTCTCCAATCACAGTTTACAGGTATTTGCAGAGCTACAAGCAGTGTGGGCCCATTGGGTGTAAACATTATACAATGCTGTTCTGTGCTTCGAAGTATTTCCGTGCATATAAATACGGCATTCGCTACAGGAGGTTCATATCAAAGGAGAGGTGCATATCTCCAGGGGTGTGTGCTTCCTATCTACTTTACTGAATTATATTAGATGCCTTTCTTTCACATTCGAGTCTGGACTTGTGTTTCTTAATCGGATTTTCAAATGGAGTCTTAAGGAAATAAGGAATTGTTTTTTTTCTAAAATCTGCTGAATTTCACATTTCTTCTTGAGAAATCAAGATTGTTGATCTAAATGTGATTTCCGCCCTCTGAGAGAGATAGTGTATTTTCGATACACATGTTTAAGTGATGCCTATGTGATGAGTAATGCATTTTGATCTACATATATTTGTCTCTCAAGAGTGAAGAAGTTTCAAAATGTGGATATCTGATGTATCGGAGAATGAAGAATAGAGAATAGTTTGCGACAAGTGGAAATTAAAACCCCTGATATTTATGTTGTGAATTGAAAGTTGTGACTGTTGAAAAAAATTAACGTAATTGTGAATATATACGTGTAGTGATTGCTTCTACAATTTTGGAGACACATGTGCATCTGGCACGCTCAATCAACCTGCATTGCTGGTCATCAAGAAATAATAACAAGAAAAGGAAATCAGCTCAGTTGTAATTAAGCTATTGTGAATGCATACCTCGTCTTTCACTGGCTAATGAGCGACTTCTTTATCAGCTGACGTGATCTCTCTTCATGTCTTATGAATGAACGATGCTCGGAGCTTCCGATGCTATACAGAGATACTGACTTGTCTGTTTGAAGCGTTTATGCTCGCGACACGGCAAGTAGGAATCGCTGAAACGTCTATCTTTTTCTCTACATTGTTGGAACAAAGGATATCCTCCGGCGAGTCGACGAAATTCGATTAATGAGGATCTAGTCCAGTTGATCAGTGTCTTGTTTTGATTGTGGCTTTTATTTTCGCTTGATAGTCATGCTGCTAAGAGGATAAAAACAAGGATGGCATCAAACTAAGCCTTGGTGACAAATCAAAACTAACGTCTTCTCTAGTTGGGTGAAATTAGGTTTTTGAGTCTGCATAAATTCTCTTTAACAATTATTTTTGATACAATTCATATTTATCAGCCGGTTAATGAATGTTATATAAATTCGATAACCTAATTAAAGATGGTATGTCAATCGATAAGTTTCGATTTCAGTTTCAGGATCACTTTCAGTGATTGTAATAAGGATGTTCAAGTGATCAGTCACAGTGTGTAAATATTCATTGAGCCAAATTTGAATGAGTCTGAACCATACCGATATCAAAGGGATATGTAATCAAAACCGTTGACTCTGAAGGTAAAAGTACCGTTGACTCGAAATGCAATATAAAAGCAAGATGCTGCTTAAATTCAATTCTCAGTGACTGTACAAGATTAAATAACAGAATTAAATTGTACAAGATGTCGAGAGATCAATCCAAGTGACCAACCACTCTTTTTAACAAGATGACATATCAAAGAGAACTTGTCTTCCCCAGGAGATTTATAAATACTGACACTGGATAAGATCAAACGTGACATTACCACTTGTGATTTAGTTACCTATACACGTGTTACCCAAAGATCTAAAGGATAGTGATACTAAGATGGGGGCACACTTAGTGAAAAATAACAAGGAATACAGAAGGAGGAAGTCGAGTGAGCGAATGAAGAATTCAGTGGAGGTGGAGGAAGTAAAATTTGTGACAGAAAATGAGAAGAACCTACTGAAGGACTCGTGGGTTGTTCTGAAAGATGACATGTCGAAGGTTGGAGTAGTGACCTTTATGAAGTAAGTAATACGTATTTACTAACACTGCAGGTGAAATATCACACAATATTTTGATGTCTATTGTGAGTGAGATGCTATTTTAGGAGAGGAGCATGTTATTTCATTTGCACCTTTCGGGTTATGAGCTTTGACCTCAATGTCAATTGACACTGAGGACTAAAATCGAAAATTCGATTCAATATCCGAAACTCTGAAATGTTGAACGTTACAATCGACATGACACCGCCTGACAGGAAAATACATTATATGTTCAATTCCTTTATCCAATTAATGACAATGATTTAATTTAGAAACTTACACAAATAGTCTTGACATTCGTTAAAAGAATCAGTAATCAATCAGTTTGCATGCTGAGTACGAATGATTAAAATTTAGTTAGTGTTATCCGTTTCAGGTTGTGTTTTATTTCGAGGTTGAAGTATGTGTTAACTGTGACTTGCTTTTTGGGTTGTATACTTGCATTGGGCCTGAGGATAAAATTACTATAGCCTTTTCTGTCTTCACCAAACACATTTGAGTATACGTCGCAGGCTCCTTTATTTAATTTAGAATTATATATGCACCTGCGACAAAATTCCATACTTTGATTGAAGCTTCAAACAATTAAACTCCGCTTTTAGTGATTGACGGCGTTTGAAATCTTGAAATGTGTAGATTACCAAGAATGTGATGATAAAACACTCTGTCTCAGTAGTGCACGTCAAAAACCATTTAAGATGGTTACCTGCTCTTAAATCAGTCTTCAACAGGTGTGTAATGACTTGCCAACTGACATACTCCTAATTAGTGGAAAGGAATCCGTTCCGCTCCTTTCTTATACCCTGATCTTTTTAAAAACCAAAAGCCTCTTATCGCTAGCTTTCTAACCAGCCAATGGGATGATTCGCCTTCAGCAACAGGGGCACAACCCGGATGGAAAAATCCGTTGAGCTCAAGGTAGAAAGGTCAAGCTACTTAATTAACGAAATTTCATTGGCTGAAAAAATTACAGGTGATCATAGCGAATATCAAGCCGTCAGCCATACGAGGGATTTGGCCCAAAAGAGATCAGCGTATTAGGAAGGAGCGAGAGCGGAATCATATACGCTGATTTAGTAGGATGGCCACTTGATAGTTAAAAAAAAGGACATTTAGCAGTAAAATGTATTGCTTGGCATTCACATGTCTGTTTAAAAGGTATTTATCATGAAAGTCATATGGTTAAGATTGAGCTCAAAGACTCTGCAATGAATCAGAAGCACTAGTCTTTGACGTCTAGACTCATCTGTCATTGACAGTTCGACAAAAAAACCAGTTTCGAACGATATGATTTTATGTTTGAACATTTAAAAAAATTTATTTATGTTTTATACAACACACATATATGTAATAATTGGAATGATTACTATGGGAAAAGGTGGTGATAGTTTACATATATATTGCCTAACGTTGCTAAGAGTTGGTTTCACGATATCGATTTGTTGATGGTAAGACAGGGCTTCTAGACTAGTTGATGTATCTCGTGAATGGTCGTTACAACCGATAGAACAGACATGCAAAGTCTGCAACAGTTGGTGATATGTTTATAGGAGTGATTCATGCACAAAATTTCTTATTTCGTTTTACGTATATTACGTATTATGCATATTAGTGCCCACTTTGCAGATATTTCATTGAGAGATAGCGTATCCTGATTTAATTTTCCATTCTCTGCATTGGCTATACCATGATGTCAACTTTATTTTGTTTCTGAATAATTCAGGGGAAAATCTTGAAAATCAGTAATGGAGCAAAGCCATTGTTTTAGGAGAGTTTACAAGTAACGAATGATGTCAACAACAGTATGTGTTTGTTTTTTGAGTTTGGGCTATTAACTATTTACGTGTCACAAAACAATTTGAGATGATACATATGGGACAGAGTGTTATTTCTTAGCAGCAAAAAATATAAGCTGCATTGTATAAATCAGATAATAATACTGACATGTGTCCCAATGGGGCAGAAAATGTGCCATGGGTGACGTCTATAAAACAACTTTCGTTGTAAACAACGTAACAGATTTGCTTCAAGGGGCGAGGTAACCTTATAGGTGCGAAAACCTTTCGTCATGATGTTGTGTTGTAGAAAAACTTTTCAAGGCAGCAAAAAGCTGCTTTGAAGAATCAATATTTTTGCCTTTACTTGTGCTCCAATGGTGCTTGAATTCTGTTATTGCTGATCTCTATAGAGCTACTTACGATGTCAACAACATTAGCGATTGCCTCAAGGGGAATGGGTCGAGGGCGAAGTGACCTTTTCTTGCTAGAGATGCCATTATTTATAATATGTATTCAAAAGAGTGTATTTTTTAGCAGAAACGATTGCAAGCAGAAATAAAACATGAATAATTTTGCATTGGCACGTGCTTGGGAAGTGCAGTAAGTTTACCATTGGAGCCAAACACAAGTAGTCACGATATGAGTTCTCTATACGTTTGATAGCAGCAAAGGTTACGAACAGAATCAAAACATCGACAATTATGCCTTGACGTTTGCTATGATGATCCAGAAGATTCGCCTGGGTGAAGTCTATAGAACCGCTTATAATGGAAAAACATTACAAATTTATTCTGAGGGGGTAATAAACTTTTGCGTGCCAAGGACCAATAGTCATGATGTTTATTGCAAATAGTAACATTTTTTGCAGAAAATGTAACTAGGAGCATTGGCTACGTCTATAATGAAGCCTTGGCATGTGTGTGAATGATCGAGGAAATTGCCTTCAGGGAAGTCCTTAAGATCATTTACGATGTTAAAACATTACTAATTGGCTCTGAGGGGGAACGTAACCTTTTGCGTGCCAAAGGCCAATCGCCATGATGTGTTTAAAAAAAGGTTAAATTTTTATGCAGCAATAAATAACAGAAGCAACAATGAACACAACATAATTGGGCTCTAGCATGTGGCCTGTTGCTGTTTGGCATTTCTTATGAGGGTAGTAAGTGAACCTATGTTGGCCACAACATCACGGATGGAGGAATGGGGAGAGATGGCAAAGTAACCTTTTGCGTGCCGAAGACTAATAAATCATGATTGGTTTTAACAGAGTTTTTTTTTAAACAGCAAGGCATCCAGATGCATTGAACACATCAATAATTGGTGCCTCACAGGAGGTGGAGTGGTGCAGGAAATGTGCCATGTGCTGACTTTGTATGCGATACTAGCGAAAGGAAATTAGATGGTTAAGGTTCTGTTCACCGGAGATTACTTATCACCACTGCATAAAATATTCCTTGTATTATTTCTGCTGTAAAAGACTTTTTGTGTGATGTCTAAATGATTCAAATGAGAGAAATAATTCTAAATGTGACAGAATAATTGTTTACATTGCCCATCACATGATATCGAAATGACATGACATGAAATAACGTTTGTGAAATCTATTCTTTTAGATTCTTGATTGAGAATACTCACTATTAAGATTTAGTTTTTTATTCAGTTTATGCGAAGTTTTAAATGTATTGTCCTCTGATGATGGGTACATGCAAAAAGGCTTTTGAAACATCGTATGATTGATTCTAATTCTAAAATCTTCAGAGAAAATTGTTACAGAATGTTTTTTGAATATACAAACTACACAGACTATGATACTTTGACATGATTAGAAATTTAGAAAAGAAGAGTATATCCATAAAGATGGACGTTTATAAGAACAAGTATTTAATGTATATATTTTTTCTTGGGTGTATGACTAAATATGATGATTGCTAATGTTATAAATCTTCGCATTGTGTGCAATCTTAAATAATCTCAGTGATTATATTTCATATGGATTATTTTTTACCGTCAACGATAGTTACATTGAAGATGGCGAGAGAAGAGTTTATTTGCTATCGTTTTTAATTGAGGAAAAAGAAATTGAGATCGTTAATGACTAGTATTATGTAGCATTTCTAATCCACCAAAATAGAAAGTTAACATTAGATGTTAGTTCTGTGTATGTCTATTCTCTAAAGAAATGCTTATTACCGCGATTTACCTCTCGACTTGACTATAAAATGATCGTCCTAAGACTAGACTGTTATACGGTGCGGAATTCACAGTTCTTAATCACCACGAATTATACATTATGAGTCAATTTTAAACAATTGTGGTTTCTCATGTTTATTGTTATCTCATGTTTATTGTTATCTCATGTGTACTATTATCTCATGTGTATTGTTATCTCATGTGTACTATTATCTCATGTGTATTGTTATCTCATTTGTACTATTATCTCATGTGTATTGTTATCTCATGTGTATTGTTATCTCATGTGTATTGATATCTCACGTGTACTCTTATCTCATGTGTACTCTTATCTCATGTGTACTCTTATCTCATGTGTACTCGCATCTCATGTGTATTGTTATCTCACGTGTATTGCTATCGCAGACAGTGGCTAGTCAAGAAGATTAAACACTACTAGTCCAACATAGACCAATTCTATCATTTATTTTATATCAATTTTAACAATTACAAGAAAATACCTGCATTTGTATACTGCCTTTATCTTCCAAAATGTATTGATTGAATTACATTATAGATTTCATGGTAGATAACAATATCACAAGAAATAACATTTCACCTTGTATCTGCAAAAACTAGTATCGACTCCTACTTATCATTCTCATCTTAAAATCGATACGTATTGAAATCCTTAGCTAAATTCACGAATATTATTGTAAGTAAAGTTTCACAACATATTTCTCCCTTATTTGTGAATATTGCGGTTGTATAAACTACCCCCTTGTTTAGTGTTGTATGATTTTGTAATGCAAAATTTTACCGTACCATTCTACCTCCCTCGGTGCTGCTTAGGAATGATAATGTAGAATCTTTAGGAAAGATTAATTGTCAGTCACCTCATGGTGCCATTATATACTGATAAGTACAAACAGATCTACGAACAGGATTCAACGACTCGTTTTTTAGTCTTATTTAGGTCTGATATTGTTTCTTAAATTACGTTCCTTGTCAGTTTGAATGCCTGCTTTACTGTATATAAAACTTTAATAGATAAAGTCTGATTATATAACAATTAAAAAAATATAGAATTTTTAGGGGAGAGGTAATAAGATTTGTGTCAAGCATTCTCAATAAATTATTCACGGTAATATAAATGAAATAGTTTGTTGTGTTTTTTTAAATACCTGGTCTAGCATTTGTTAGAAAATGAAAGGATTTTTCTAATTTAGATACATGATTTCAAAACTAATATATCATTAAAATGTCAGGTAACAGATAAAATGTTGAAATGTGTAAATATGCTATACATTCAGAAATAGATTATAGTTATATAATTTTAGCGAAACGTGGCCTTCAGATAGTGAAAGATTTAGCATTATAAATTAGGGTCACTCTATCTGCAAAAATTCATGTGATGCTTGAGATGGTAAGGTATTGGTAGGGTTCAGTGCTGTCGCTGAGACAAGAATTTACACTTTTGCAAATAGTGTGATCCCCGATACAACAATGTTAAATATGTAGATATTTTTTATTGACAGTAAAATAGTTTTATAAACACATACAATGTACGAATTATCTTGTTAATGATTTACGATGGAGTAATTTTTTCATAACTTAGATCATGTTTGGTGATCTTTTTGAGATTGTATTTTATTTACATACTATAACTTGCATCAGAAACGTATGTTTTGCATCAATAGAAAATATATGTGACAAAAGATTTTCTCCTATGAATTCAATTTGTACAGCAAAAATGTATGATACAAATAGTTGGAAAAGCGATGGGCAAAGAAAGTTTGTCATTCAACTAATTTGCGATCCATAAGTGTTAATCGTCAATAAACCTGTTATTTCTATTTCCGCTAATGGCTAAGTTGAAGTTTGTTCATGCTTTGATTTATAATCGTGCTCTTCCTGCTATGGCGTTTTCATGTTGAGCAAAGCAGTGCAGTGCTGGTCTCTGACGCTAAAGGTCCGGTTTCGAATCCGTATCTGTATCGGAACCCAGACCTTATACTCAAGTTAAATGTACTTCGTCCAAAGGGCACTCAGTTAGGTGACCAGTACGGTAAATGTTAAATTATCATTAGATAAACATTAGTCTTTATTAAACATGGGATTTGTGATCCATATTTTTACTTGAATTGAATATATGTCTTTCTTGATAATGTTGAATAGTTATAAGGAATTATTTATAAATATATATTGATAAAACATCACGTTTCAGATTCAGTTAAATGTTCAATTATTCTTAAAAACTAATTTTGAAATAAATTCTTTGTGTGATGGCTATTTACTGTTAACAATATAAAAGTTGTGCTAGAACATTAACCTGACCTTTTCATGTAGGATTTCTGTCTTCACAAAGCGCTGATGTCTGCCTGATTTCATTAATTGAACGATCTAAATGCTTCTTCCCGTATAAGTATAAAAACCCTTAGTTATGACCTTTCATCTGTACAGCTATAAGATCTCGACTTAATCTGTCATAAACACGCCTGAATAAATGATTTTATTCGGTTTGACAGCAAAGAGATTATTGGGGATTTTCGATATGATTTAGTTCTGAGGATAATTGAAACAGCCTCTTTTTGAAGTCCTTAAGTACAAGTATGATTTCTTGCAATGTTTACGATATAAAAGTTTGTATCTTTTGACACACCGAGGTTTACATTTACCGATATGGAATATGTCAAGAAATATTTTATGTATACCATAATGACATCTTCTAATGAGCTAAATGCTATTCCAAAAGTTACTTCTTTGAATAGAAACATGACCTGATTTAGCTGATGTCTCCTAATATTTAGATTCATAACTCGCCTGCTGAAGATATATCTGTTTAACGAATCTACAATGCTAGTTAATATTGTGTCGTAACATCACTGACGTCACAATCGTTAAGCATAGCATCACAATGTTAGCAGCGCAGCAGATATTGTAGATGCCAGAGATTTCCATGCACTTTCATGATATGGATCAGCGAGTAATATATAAAGTACTAAACTCTATCCCGTATTATAACAATTCTATGCAACTCGTGCATGGTATTTGTATCTAACTCCCTTTCAATCGTTAAAACCCGAATCACACACTCGCTAAATACTACAACTATTAAACGGGGCGTCGTTTAGTATTCTCTGCTATATACCCAATCTACCCAATATACCAAGACGTCTGACGAATCAGATAGCTCGCTACTCGAGCCCATGCGCAATTCAAAAACTCTGAACATCGCTAAGGCCGGATGGTTTACCACTGTGCTGTGTAATTAAGTGTCATTTCAGGGCCACTGGTCACAGGGACATCCGCTTCGAGATGAATTCCTGAGATCTTTGAATAATATGAGCGTAGTTTACTTCATATTTCAATGAGATCGGCTGAAAGTGTAATATGTAAATGTTTTTCTTTTAACATGAGCTCCATTGATGTTAATACCATTTCCAATAAAATTATTTTATTGACTTTGTGACAAGGTATGTAAAAAACACATACTTGCAAGAAAATAAACAATCCACAATAGAGTAATAAATACGTCTTTTATGCATATAATGTAAATGTACGTTGGAAAATGTTTTCCTGTTTTTAGTGGATTATGAGGAAATAATCAATTAACGTTAGATGAGTGGGCCTTTGTCTGATGCAAATAAAGATTATTACCTGAGGAAGTGTGTCATATGACTTTTACGAAACGAGTGTGATTTTATATTACCCGAGCGATATACTAATATTCCCGTCTGTTTCGTAAAAGTCACCCCTCCAAGTGTAATAATTTCTTTCTTACCGATTCTAATCAATATAAAACACATTAAAATATTCTGAAAACGGCCTATTTCGCTACAGCAAGGTCACGAACAAAGGTTTTATGACGTCACAGACGAGGAAATACGGTAACTCGCGCAAAAGCAAAAGTGATATGTGCACATGTGCTTATATTGAAAATATGTCACCACTTATGATTAACCATATGGGTAATAAATGCAGATGTTGGAGAGGTTTTTCAGGTTTAAATTTTATTCTGAGAAAAGTGCTATTGACAATTACCTTATATATTTAACATTAAAACAATGCATGACATAGAGCACGCTCTTGTGTGTAAGGAAAAATATTTTCATAGAAGGAAATGTTTATGGTGCATCACAATCTGAATATCTCTGTTACGAGTGTGATATATGGAATAACCTGTCGAGGAATGAAGGAAAAATCATTTGGTCTAGCCGCATGACTGAAGACTGGTTAACAGAGAGTATATTAAGAACAAGATGTATATCACTGAGTTATGTTACACATCCGCATACAGTGTGTATTTCATCAATCAGCTTCTTCACAATCTGACAATATTTCATAAGAAAGGAAATAATACATCTTCACTGTCTTAAAATTATCTTTGATCTCGAGATTCTGGGGAACAGGATCGCTATTGTCCTGAGAATGACAATGCCAGTTCTTACCATATTTTCAGATTTGAGCTGTTTAGAACAATGGTACGTCCATGTTCTATTTTTCAACACAGAATGGTTCTCAGCAAAATTTTCCAATGGCTTTTGAGCTTGATTAAGCCAATTAATTGGTTTCGCTAGTTTTTCTACATCTTTTCATATAGACATGTAGGTCAGCTATTATTTCCAAAATTGTCCAAGATCAGGTAATACGTGTCTGGGAATCCATTTAATTTCTTCAACCCTAAGGCGGCGTAGACGTGTCTCGTAAACTAGCTGTGTTATTTCCTAAGTCTCCGGTTCCGTGGTTGAAATGAAATATTTCCTAATAAAGAAGTTTTATGACTTTTCGAAATGAATACACGACGAGATTCTAAATCAGAATGTCGTTCGACAAACTTTCACATGTTTTTTTCATTTGGGAATTTCTCGAGGACAGTCTGTCCAAAATATGAGCATATCCAATTCAATACTTGATCGAGAGCTTTTTACCGTCGACTAACCAAAATATTCCCAAAGATGTCCATGATAAATTTACAAAGCATTTAATTTTTAACTTTACTATTATTTCAAAATACAGGTGACGTTAACATTTTTATATAAAAACCTATTTTCATGAGTTTCCAAGTTAGGAAGTAACAGAAACGAGTATACGTTAGCATCCCGAACCTTGTTATAGGCGAAAAGTATTCGGATTATCCTTTTGATATGGAAGCTGAGTTCAATAGTGATACACGTCAACGTCTCTGCTACTTTAATCTAGATCTTCATTCAGAAGACTGGATTGAAAAAGCATCTCTACCAAATGAAATAGTCCGTGGCGGATTTTGAATCGGCTTCGTCTTTGAACCTCTAAGAAATTGCATTCGATTATATTAGCATTTTTATGTCTTATTCTAATAAGGAGAAGCATAGCAACATAATCAATCAAATTCCATCACTTATTTTGAAATTAGAGTTTATTAACAACAGGTTTTTCGTCGGATCATGCCGCTCTAATGTAGTTGGAAATGACAAAGTGTTAACATCAACTCTTATATATGTTATCTAAGTGTTAATATCAACTCGCATATATGATATCTATATATTTTGAGTACATATATTCTATATATAAGGAAAGAACACATACATGTACATGTTTTCACCAGTGGCGAAGCCGTAAGTGTAACTATATCAGACTGAACTTCACTGGATGAGATATACAACGGGAAATATCAAATGTTCTATTTAATACATTTTCCTAAATGACACTTGCGTATCTTGAATGCCGCACTAAACCATGGTCAACTTATGACGTCATTGATTTGTTGCATGACTTCAATGATGCCGTCATGCGATAGTATCTGTTATTTCACTCTATCTGTAAAAATACTTAATTGATTTTTTCCGATAAATTACTTATTTAACTATTACAAATAAAGTAAATATTATATATGTATTAATATATTTATTATAAAAATATTTGTCCTCACAACAGGGCGGTAAGGTGTAACGCTAATTATATACTGAGTATAAGTTTTATAAGTATATATGTACGGCGTTTGACTTATTCCATGTGTGGTGAATATACACTTTGATTGACATGTCGAGATCAATTTCGTGTATATTGTGAATATACAATGTGATTGCCTAAGAGAAGCAGGTCATCGTGTAGCATGAATATGCAAGGTGATTGACTCATCAGGAAATTGTTCTGATGTGTACATTATTCACCTGCTGTGAGTGTTACATGGGAAACATGCACATGAACATAGTTAACTTCCTTCAAAGTGCATATAAACTAATGATTTCATTTTTTTTGGATTGTCAACGTCATTATTTAATGAATACGGCGTTGTTGTGGATATGTAAAACCCGATATCAATCATGAGATGAAAGTTAATGAAATCAAGCTTATGATAGCACATACATACATGTATGTAAAAATTGTCATAGAATTCAAATATTACAGTAAAACGTCGAATTAAATTCATTGATAATTGATAAATTATCTTTAAAATTTTTGTTGTATCATGCCTTTCACTTTAAACCAACTCTTTATTCTCATGGTCGTTTAACTACTATGTACATTATGAATATTTTGTTAAACAGAAAATAATCAATTTAAAATAAGTTTTATTTTAACCCAAGCTCAAAACTGTTTACATATGAAAAGTATGATACCCATATCCATTCTCGCGTGTGTAAGTGTAATCAATTATTTCCATAAGTAATATCATATAACACATTTGTGAATTAAAACTTACAGTAAATTATCTTGTTTTAGAACTGCATGGAAATGTGTATGAAACTCTATATTAACAGGTGTGTCTCTGTCTATAAGTATATTGCTTTCAACATGTCATATGGCATTATAGCACCCTACAGTATAATGCATGAAACTTCGAAGCTTCTACGCGAAAACTAAAAAAATAAACGTAAATGGTTCCCATTTGCACTATAAAATCCTAAAAAGATTAATCACCTTCATGATGTTATAGCTTACAATCTATGTATATAAAATAATATTTGTAAAAAAAGAAAACACCATGTTATAAACGTGTGTGTAATTCTATATGAATACGTTTGTAATATGGCATTATAGCACAACTTGGAAGCTTCTAAGCAAAAACTGTAAAAAAAACAACCTGTGAAATCACGTGCTTATGCAGCGTTTCCGTGTCATGGGACTCGTAATAGATAACAGCTGTCGTCTATCAGAACAATTTGCCTTTTATATCTCCTAAGCTTCGACTTTCCTGCTGTTTTCCTGTTTAACATATTTTATGTATCGGGACTGACGTTGAAAGTTCGAATAAAAAATGAAGCTAAATTTTAAGAGTTCTTTGACAATGTTAGAATGTGTCATGTTTGCATCGATTAAAAAACGTTCTTAAATATTGCCAACACAGATAAGTCGTGCCAAGGAGAAAACATTAATTCAAAAGCGTTCAAACTTTCGAGAATAACTCGATACCTCTTGTCATTATAAAGAGGCATTAGCACGTTATTTTCAGATAAACGAAGAGATCTCACGAAAGCGGAATTAAATGGTGCCAATTGCAAGGCGATTTCTTTAATTTATAGAAGAAACTCTCAAAGGAATGTAACATGTTTGGTTAAGCTTCACACTAAAATGGCCACACGTAGTCTTTGCTTGTTACTTTATACTTTCTTCTACGACTACAGATAATCGCTTTAAGTCATGCATTTTGTATAACCAAATATTTATTGGGAGAAATTTGAAGAAATAAAATTTCCCCAAAAAGTGCTATTGCTCCTTTGAAACTTTTTATCATGTCTAAATTTTCTTTGCATACGCTTAGTTTGTGCTTATTGATTTAAGATTGATTTAATTGTTTACTAAACAAATGTTTGCCTCGTATAACTCCAGGTTGTGATTTCCTGTTGTTTTCCTTTCCAGAAATGTTCATGCACTATGGAACGTGGCTGGTATTTTTGAATGAAGTTTAACTTTTGAGACATATGCTTCCACAATATGGAAAAGTTTTTAACCAGGAGGTTCATGCACACCAAGTTCAGATTTAAAAAGTTTTTAATTTCAAGTGACAAAATGAATAAGATATAAGAAATAATAAAAAATAAGAATAAAATCTGAAAGTATTATACAAATTATCTGACTTAAAATGGTGACTCAGGTACATAATATAAGAAATAGGATACACCATACATCATTATACTCATTTTTCTGTGTTTAGATTTAGTTAATGTTTTCTCATGAAATCTTATTTGACAATCAAAGATACCATAGAGTGTGTTCGTTTGGCTTCTTTTACACTTTGTATAAAAGATCGATCTCCAGATCTTTAAAAGAAAACAGCATACACATACTTAAAGTAAAATTCTTTGAAAAACACATACATGAAAGACATGAAGACAGAAGTTAAAAGAAATGGAAATCCACAAATAAGTTTTTATGAGGAAAACTGCAATTCCATGTCATTTTAAAAGTGCAAAAACATTAAACATGTTTTAAGATCAGAAGTAAGTGAACGCCCTTTTTGTATTATCAAAACGCTACACATGAATCAAGGAATCTTCATAACATTACACAATTCGTTTCATTTCATCTAGATTTTACTGATGTAAACGTAAATGAAACTGATGTGTTTATAAAACATTGGCCTCTTGGAGTTTTTATCTTTATCAGTTAAAGTATCTCCCTACTCTCCAGAGTTTTGAAGAGAGCCACATAAATAATTTTACAAAATATAAAGAAACCTTAGTAATCTATCTTTGATGTTTATTTCCCTAGTTTCATATAGAAATTTAGTTTTAAAACTTTTGACATTGAAAAAGATTTACGAAGGAATACCAGTGAACCCTTTCAAGTGTTTTCTTCAAGTAAAAACGGTTTCCTATTTGGGGATTTTAGCTTGACATTTAAGATTTAATGTATAATAAGAAATGGATTCCTAAGTTGGAAAATGGTAATGAAAACGTGTTGTTGATAAGCACCAATTTACATCTGTAACATACGTGGAAGCATCCAGTTTCAAGTAAAAAGGCAACCACGTTGCGTACTTATTTGTATTGCTTGAAGCGAGACAAGCTGATTTGTTTATAAAACAACTCGCCACTGGAACCGTTTGCTTCTTTTATTACGTGGCTGTGTGATTACACGTTTCAACGCTATCATGCCATAACACATGTCGTCAACCATAACCCGACTGATAAGCAATCCAATGTGCTCAAAGACTTTAAGTTAAAAACCCTGCAATGTCTTATGTCTAATTTCTTTAACCGTCGTTGAAATGTAATTATTTGTTTTGGATTAATGTAAAACGTTTACAGATGTAAAAATTGATTAAAACTTAAATTGCGTCTTAAGGGCATGACAGATCTTTAAGCGTAAATGAAGTGAAACCTTTTTACTGAAAAGCTAAATCCTGTAGTATTTCAAAGTTAAGTAAAGAAGTGAAATGTTTAGTCTATTATATCATTTAAATATGTTGCTGTTTGCGAGCATTTGGTATTACTCACAAACTATTTACCAATGTTAACCAGGAACGTGTTATTTGATAATGGAAGGCTAATCTTTGTTAGCTTGAATGATTCATAACTTCACCTGCTCAGAAGTACACACACAATAAACACTGATGTTTTTGTAGCATTCCCTTTACTTCAGCTGCTGTGGGCGCAGTTTTCTTTGGGTCATTAGATAGGAAATGGTCCAAGTTAAATGCACTGTGGCACGCTTTTGTATGTTCAATTTTGTTCAAATTTACCCCTTCAGATAATAGAACTGTAAACCTTATATTTAAATCTTTTCATTAGTCATCTACTGAGACATTAACTTAATATCAAATTTACAAGGTCGCTTAGTTGTGTTTTACAGTATGTGACATGTAATGACGACGTATGTGGAACCGTATATCCGTATTTCCTTTTATATACAATATTTATCAATGACATAACGGCAACATTCTCAATATTCACTGTTTTGGTCATGAATATGAACTTAATCAGTATATATTAAGTGACTAGGATAGACAGTAAAGAGACACGAATCATCTTAACACATTCACCCACGTGTTCGAAATATATTGTACTTCGATTTGAAATGCTAAGACAATGTCAATGACAATGTAACATTTTTGATGCATTGCTTTGCTAATGTATTAGATTTTTTATAAGTAAATAATCCATAACAGGGCTTGTCAATGAAAAGAGACACAAATCATTTTGACACATTCTCCCAAGTGCTTGACCCACAGTCCTATGAAGTGCAGATGCTATCAGTGTAGCGTAAGTGGTAAGGGAAGTAGGAGCTAGACTTTAGCCTGATTTCATCGAGACTTGAAATAAGAAATGTGATCTAAGAGGCCGCCCTATTATATAGGTAGCGCAGTTCACTGCCAAGAGCGTCGGATATCATAAGTGCAAAATGTCCTGTCTGGTGAAAAACGTTTGCTAACTAACACTTAACGTTGACGTATACCGAAGGTTGCTAGACTGCTTAGCTTAAAAAGGCTGCGAATCCAGAACAACGTAATTAGGTTTTGTAATTAATGATGTTTGAAAGAATAAGTTGATACAAGGAGAACTTTGGTTCAGTTTCTGCTGAAATTAGGGCTTGGGTCAGAAGTTAACGTAGCTGGACTTTTAAGGGCTGGACTGATGAGCTATAAAATTGCATTAAAGATGAAATTTGGTTTTGTAATTCATACTTAAAGAGAAAGTTAATACAAGAGGCTTTTTTTATTGGTGGCATCGTTTCATAAGAAGAAATTTTAAGTCAAATATTAGGTAGGCATTCGTACATGTAGTTATGATATATTGTTACTTACTAGGATGAAAAGGACTCTCTATATGCTTGAATTTCGAGTAGAATTGTCATAAAAAGAACGATGGGACAGCTATAAAGGTCATTACCGTGATATATATATATATATATATATATATATATATATATATATAAATATATATATATATACATGTATATGCTGTAGGTATAATTTTATTCATGACATGATGCATCGAATTTCGACTTGAAAACAAGTCTTCTTTTCAACAGTTTGGCTCTTTTACAACATGGTAAATATATAGGCACACATGCTTAACGCTGTAACAATGTACAATAGACTTCGATTAATTAGCAAGTGACAAGTGGTTAGTTAGTTACTATGTATGAATGATCTTTTATGTTATATATATATTATATATTTGGATATACTTGTACTGTATGTTCTCTATATCACTCTGTTTTTTAAGAATGTTCTTTTCTGTTCTGAGTAGCGCACAAAACACTAATTATGAGTAATTTAAGTCTTTATAATTGCCTATTCCTGGTCGGTCCCAGTCCATGAATTGATCATTTGTTTGAGTTGCACAATTGCAATTTCTTTTTTATATGAAATTTCTAGGAGTATATGTTTTTGTGTTTTTTTATAATAATTTCTTTTTTATAAAATCAAATTTACTTCAAAAACTGTATGTGCTTCAAAAAGCCAAAACTCTCTTCATTTCAAAGTCACAATGAGACTTTGAAATTTTACCTTGTCTTAACGATTTCTGATGAAGATCTATTTGTAAGATTTTCTCGATTATGGTGACTTTCATATTATGTTTTTAATGCATGCATTAGTATTATGCATGAAGGCCAAATTTATATATAATGTGACATTTATAAAATCAACACGTATTGTGTTTTTTTAATATTCAACACATATTTGAAACATTTTCATTGCTTATAAGATCCATTTTATAATGATCCATCTTGAATAAGTTTATCTCTATAACTTATTTCAAGCAAAAAGACCTTCAGTTGAAATTTTGCAACCATTTCGGTTCGCTCTATCATTTTACTTACTTACTGTGTTATTTTTGTGATCTGCCATAGCGTATTTTATCGATTCATTCATTCATTCATTCATTCATTCACTCCCACAAGCTCTCTGATTGACCGGACTGACCTTTTCTCTACTTTTCAGGTTGTTCGAGACACACCCAGATGTCCAAGATGCCTTCCTGCCATTTCGTGGGCTGTCTACTACAGACATGGAACAAAGTGCCATCCTTCGTGCGCATGCGCTGAGGGTCATGATGACAGTTGACAAGTGCCTGAACCGGATCGAAAATCCAGCCAAAATTGAAGGACTTATGGCAGAACTCGGTCATCGTCATGGCAACTATAATGCCAAAGCTGAATACATCGATGTGAGTTTCACTTAAGATAAGAAGCTAATCATGACATCATTTAATGTAACTGTTACGGTTGAGATTCCTATGATTTATGCATAACACCATCTTCCCCACATGGCTTTAAATTGCATGGGTATCTATAACTGGCTAATGTAAACCTTGCCGCCAACTAGTCAAAATTTGTGTTTTGAGACCTCTTCGGCGAAAGGTTGCAATTTTCATATCATTTCTTATTGGACTATCGCGATCCGTCGCAGCAAACTTTTCGACAAACACAGAAAAGTACGGGAAATGCGGCAAGGCCTTTGGGCTGGCGTAAGAATACGGCACGTGTGGGAAAATAGCATAATGCAGGCCATTACCATTGCACTGTTTAAATGTCAGTGCCTTTAACTTTTGTTGAACTTATAACTGTGACTAAAATGAATGTGTATAGAAATCTATCAACATGTTTATATTCACTTAATTAAGAACAATACATCTTCGGAATTCATTTGACGATACTACGTTCAATTGTACCCCGAATATGTTAATTTTTTCCTTAATGGAATTTTATTGTATCTCCCGCAAATTCAAAACCATGGTATTTAATCATCAAAGTTCAAGATTAAACATTATATGGATTTCACTTTATTTCAAACTTTATCTTAACAAGGATTTCCTATCTTTAGAGCTTTGATCATCTCAAAACATGCACATTTTTATTATTTCTCTATAAACTATGTGTTTAATATCATAACAAATATTTCTCCAGATGATGGGTGAGCAGTTCATATATGCACTGAAGACGAACCTCGATGACAAGTGGACCCCGGAGTTAGAACGAGCCTGGGTGTCTTTGTTTAACGTCATGAAGTTTTACATGAGGAAAGGACTATCTGAAGCAAGAGCATAGCACCCCTCAGTAACAGCTGCACGTGATTTGTATATATGGAGAGGAAAGACTTTGCCAAAGGCATTGCACAAACTCAGATAGTGGACCCACGAGTTGTATAAAAGAAAAACAATTTCACATTCTCCGAAGGCACTGTCTTCAAAGCCAGACGCCTCGACGATGTGAAGGAGAGCTGTGCAACTCAATTCCTTCTCCAACTATTGTTCTGAAATGGAAAATTTTAATTCGTTATGGGAAGATGAGTGTCAAAGTTTAAAGCATCGCATTCATGAAGAGATGCATTTGAGTCAATAAAGATAATGATATAGAGTACTCATGTCCAAAAAAAAAAATAGTCCTACAAAAAGATAAAGTAACGTTGATTTGCAATTTACCAAAATAATCAAAATATCAATTGACCTATGGTTTTGAAAAATATAGAAATCAAAAGGATGACAATATTAAATAGTTTTTTTTACAAAGTTCTTCAAACTAATGATATAAAAATAATTAAATTAATTTATATCTTTAATTCTACTTTCACTTGCTCCGTATTAGATAATGAAAACAATCAAATCATTATTTTTTCATGAATCTAATGTAGACACCCATGTGGCAAACTTTTCATACTTTGTCAGCTTTAGATAAAAGACTAATATATATCATGACCATGTATATAATAAATAAGTATATACATGTATATACATATACATGGGACTTATAATTTCTGCATCTGCAGATGTATAAGACAATTTTTCGACATGCATTGTAAACTAAAATTTGTCATGTATTTGTCATATGATATACTTCTGAGTGTTACCATGTCTATTCCATTCAAAACGCATGAAAATATTCAGGAAACGGCCTGCATCCCTTGCGACGACCCGCTCATGTGACGTCACGAACAATGGTTTTATGACCTCACAGACGACGAAATACGTAACTCGCGCGGTAAACTATCGTTGCTAAGCAAATGTGATATGTGCACATGTGCTCATATAGAAAATATGTCGCCACTGATGATTAAACATATGGGTAATACGTATGTATACATGTTCATTGGACGCGTAATTTGGTGAACTGCAGTTGTATTTTTTGATATGCATTATAAACTAAAATTTGTTATGTATTTGGAATTGGATTAATATGCAAGCTATTTAATATGCTTTAAATTTGCGTTTTCGTTGGTATATTCGTTTTCTTCAGAATAATTTTTTTCATCATAGAACTGCTTTTTCGGATAGAACGGATAATCAAATTGATTTTAATGAGCAAAGATATGATAGTTGGAAGTTATGTGTTTAAATTGGATATACAAGGTTTCGCTTTGTGTCATAATGTAAGAATATGTGTCATTGTATTCATGTTATAAAATGTTGATGCCAAAGTATGATTCAAAGGCATTTCACTTCGATCATCTGCATGTACATATTTTTGCGTCAGTGGTTACAGTATTATATGATACAAATACACTGCCGGGCAAAAGAAACGACTACTACTTTTAGACGTAGAATCAAATAACTTCTAATATGATTAACGGTGGTCTTCAAGATATGCTGAAACTAGAACTAATATGATAGTCTATTGACATGGTGTACACATTTTATTCGAGAAAAAACTTCAACTTAGTATTGTGATACTGCCAACTGATTATTCATAGTGTTTTTTAATGAAATCTGATTAAATCTTTGTAAACGTTTCTTTTGCCTTGTAGTGTAAACATGAACAATCATGATAGACAATCTGATTTGAAAGCATGCTGGTATTTTTAATCTCCGAATTGCCAATATTATAGGAAAATGTTTCACATGGTCGAAATAAAATAATTTGGCATTTGTCATCTCCTGCTATTCACTGTTTCGAAACTAGAAAACAAATCAAAACTTTTAATGTGTGGTCTTTCTATTCATTGGTTCTCTAATTAGTTTACAAATGAAGAAGTGATTGTCTTTGTCCCTGAAGACTTCCGTAGGAAAGAATGAAAATCTGTTTTGAGAATTACAAGTTATTATCAATTTCTTCTTCAATCCCACATCTTCATTTCTTCAATGTTCAAAGGGCAACATTGATTGTGTTTTAAATCAGATTGACGATACATGCCAATCAAGTACAGAAATAACTGTTGTGAAGCCAGGGTGTGTTTATTTTATATGTTAGAAAATTTGAATGGATGGCAATGAACATGCAACAGGACCTAAAGAACATATTGTTTGAAATGGATCCTAGATTGAGTGTTACATGTACATTTTGTTTGATGTCTATAGTTGATGCATCAGTTGTAACGAACTGTTTTCTGATTCAGAGCAATAATCTAATGTTATGAAAACATTTCAGGTTAAGATTTTCAGGTAAAAACATGTCAAAATTTCACGGAATGATCAATGTCATTCTCTCGGCACAGAGATAGGTTATCTCATATCTTCTTGAGCTACCATCTGTATTGAATTAAGCACTTTCTGGCTAGAAATGAAGATGCCTGATGCCTAATGTAGTAAGATGTAGATTCATCAACGCCATTTAAAGAGTAATCACTCAGAATATTTCAGTCATTTGTTTATGCTTTGGAAAAAATGGAATTTATCCGACTGTGAATCTTCTTGATAGAACACTATTACGTGGTATGGCCACTGAATCATGACATCGTCGTGTGAAGTGATTTCATTGGCTGAAATTTGGCAATTAGATTGTTTTGCAATTTTTGCCGCTGCGAGAATCTGTTAGGAATTTGTGGGAGTGTTCGAATTACAACAGATGTTAGTGAAAGAAGATATTGCTTGAACTACGTCTTCGATAAAATCATTCTTAACTTTGACTTCGAATAAGTTAAACGTAAAGTTTTATTTGGTAAGGGTATTGGCGTTTTTTAACAAAACATCAATCTCGTAGCAATTACAGTGATATCATTCATAATTTTTAATTTCAAAATAAATAACGCTGATAGATTTGTATAAGTTTTGATTTGTCTTAGTATATGAATAATTATTTAATTAGTAATTAATGTGATTTGCACTTGTTTTGTATTAAAGTTTTTATTTATTTGCTTGTATGTGGTATTTTCATTTCATTAAAATGTACTTAATGGAAAGTTCATAGATATTGTAATTCTTTCCCAGTTGCTTAGAACATAGAAATTTATGATTACAGATTAGTGTCAGAAGGAACAAGGGTGTGGTTTGACAAATTGAATGTTTATTACTTTTACCCATGATAACGTTACCGTTACGTGTGTTTATATAGCCTTGCAAATTAGTTGTTTATCGTTAGATATTTTGTTTTAAATAAGACTTGTCAAAATTGATTCATTTGGAATAATTTATTCTTTATAGTTATATTTTTGGTTCTTCTATGTTGTAAATGATATGAAAGTGGCTTGTCTCGGTAACAACGATGTTTCCCGTGTGAACAATAAGAGTATGAATATATACATAAATGTGTCCACGTTGAAATATATGCATTCATATATATTGTACGAGTGCCTCATTAACTGAATAAAGTCACTGTTGGAAATAAGCATTTGATTAGACTTTTTTTTAAAGGCGACCCTTCTAAAATCAAAAAGAGAAAAGGTGTGTGCCCGTGTCTATACGTACTAAACAATAGCCAATGCTAAATACAAAACCCCTAATAACGGACACAACGTCACAAATGGATTTTCAACTGAATAATTTTCGTGGTGCTATCATACTATTCAATGATCCAATTGAAAGCTGATCAAAAACTAATTTCACTGATCTTGAATAACAGATGCTGAACAGAAGTTTCATTGCTTTCTATGTCACGTGATATGGTGTTCGGAAAATTTGACTCATTTAGCCATCATTCGTTTTGTATTAGATTTGTTGGCAGTATGAAGAACATACATAGCCCCATCACATAACTTTTCTCCACACAGAGGTAGCTCCGTCATTAATTCCTATACAACCTCTGTTCTAAACCGTGGTATTCTCGAGCTTCCGGCAAGCGAATGTGCTGTATAAAGAAGATTCAACGTGCGGAGTGCATATTCGAATATGATTTAGCTTCTCGAAAGCATACGAAAAGATCTGGGGCGCTCCGAATGATATTTTTGAAACAGCGTCGCTGATTGCACAACTAACTTGATCATATCAGATGTCTATAATTCTAGACCGTGGAACGCTTGTATTTGGACAAGGTTTATATAGGAATTCATGACGGAGCTAAGTCTGTTGAGAGAGAATGCATCACATACTGATCGAATAAAAACTAAAGCTTCATGTCGTCTCAAGGTTTCTCTACACAGAGATAAATTGTGGCTTATTCATTCGGTTAAATGATGTGTTTGATAACATAAAATGGGCCGAAAATAATTTTCATTGACTAAAAAGCATCCAGACGAATGTTCAAAACGTGATGTTAGAATATGAAACCTCAAATACAAGTTAAAGCTAACCTTAACAAGTTTCTGATATAATGAATTTGAACAGAAAACAAAGCAAAGTTGATATTTTTGTAGAGATTCATCGAGTATTCAAATCAATTACTTGTAAAAAGGTAAACTTTCTTGAAAGCGTTCATGTGCTAACTCTGTTTATAATGTATTCCATTAATACGTTAATTCGTTAGTTACGCATTTTCATAATCACCCGATAATCACATTTCAACATCCCTATTTTACATTATATAAGCATTTGTGTACCAGGAAATAAGATAACTAACAACTAATCCCGTTGAAGTGGACAATTATTGGAATAAGTATCCATTGGAGAGATAGAAAATGCCCATATATATGCAATCTAAATATCTCATAAGGTGATCAATATAAGCTACCATTCCTTCTGTAAGTTCTTCAAATCGATGATCGGACTGTAATTTAATTCTCTCGGATGCCTACAGAAGTTCATATAAATAATTCAAAGATGTGGAGCTTGTTCTGTTAGAAGATAACAACAGACTCCCCTTCCTTGATGTCTTGGTCCAGAGAGAACAGAACAAGCTCCACACCACGGTGTACCGTAAACCAACTCATACGGACCAGTACTTGCACTTCGCCTCAAATCACCCACTCCAAGTCAAGAGAGGAATCATTGCGACCTTGACAAGACGAGCAAAAAACATTTGTTCAACAGATGAGGTTCTGAAGACTGAGTTGGACCACCTCAGACACGTACTCATCAGATATAATGAATACCCAGCAACCTTTGTTGATCAGATCATCACGAAAACCCTCAACCCTGTAATTAAACCTCCTCGCCAGCAAACTGCATCGTTCAGCATCAGCCTCCCCTACATTGGACAAACTAGCCACCACATCCGCAGACTCCTAAAGCATCAGGCCAACATTGATATGTAATTTTCCTAAGAAGTAATACCATCCAGAACAAACTGCAGGCCACATGGAGACCAAAATCAGAAGAGAAACCGGATCCCGCAGGCGTTGTCTACAAGATCGGCTGCAACTGCGGTGAATCCTACGTAAGAGAAACTTCCCGCCCGCTTCCCAGGATCAAAGAACACCAGGCATCAGTTAGGAAGAAGGACTCAAAATCAGCCCTGGAAGACCATGTGAAAATCCATTCAGACCACATCATCAACTGGGAAAGCATCAATGTCATAGAGAGAAACAAACCGGACTACAAAATCCGCAAACGTCTTGACGCTATCCATATCAAGGAGATAGGACCCTCTCTCAACAGAGATGAGGGATACTTCATCACTAGGGCATATCGTCACTTATTAATGTAACTTACTCAATGTTTCTTCCTAAATTCATGTTCTGTAATACATATTAATTCACATTTCATTACCTAATTCTGTACTACATCTTTCCCATGTAATTTACTGTGTACATCCACTCAATCAATTGTATAAACATATAATCTACTTGGCTTCCCATCATTGTATATCCATCCTCAATCTATATGTACATCAACTTAATCTACTATATAAACACCTCCTCAATCTATGTACATCAACTTAATCTACTGTATAAACATCTACCTTGCTTCCATTATTACTAATTTACTTGCTCATTCTTCTATCCAACCATTGTACATCAATCCTATCCATAGTATAAACAACTCGCCTGTATAAACAACTCATGTATATAAACTCTATCCACTCCCTAAAAGTCATTACTTGCTTGACAACGACATTAGAATCTATGTCGAAACGTCGATTCCACAGAATAAAGAAGTTGTTTATCCATATAAATTGTCTTTACTCTTCATATCATCAACTTCTAGAATGCCTATCAAAGAGGACTACTTTAACCTGTTTGACATATGTGTGTAATATCGATCTGAGTTGATATCTTTAAATAAGATGAATTACTTGAAGTCACATTTACATGCTTTAAAACATCAAGATACTCAAAACATTGGATATAGAACTTGACACCTCAAAAACATTTTGGGTAACATAATATGATTAATGAGATGGATTATAACATTAATGTGCAACAAATTAATTAAAAGGTAAGATACATCAATTAAATTCTTAAAAAAGGGATTGTTATGAGTGGAAAGGAAAGATAGTGCTAAAGATAAACTCAAAATAATTAAAGTGGTTAGAAGATTACATATATCAATTAACGACTCCAAGAGAGTCCGGAACAAACAAGTAAAATGTTTCAAACATCTACAGATAATATGACTACTTATGTACAATTCCCTAGGAGGCCCTATAGGAGGAATTTCCAGTGCACACAGAATATTATAAAGCTGCTAACTTAGTTACAATTTACAAAGACCACGTAAAATGTTATGGATAACAATCAAGTGCATTTTAACTTAAATAAGATTTACTATTTGAATGAAACTTCTTTTTGTAACATAGAAATAGAAAGGATTGTCACAAACATATTTACCCACTGTTGACAGCAAAATACTCTTACAAGTGTATATATAGCTTGGTGTTCGCTACTAATTATATTTTGGACATTTTCTATTTGTGGGAAAATCAGACTTGACAAACACTTATCACATGATGAAAGGGAAATTTATTTTTACAAAAGTAGTAAAATTCCAGTTTGATTACCCTATAAATACTATTAAAATGTTTGCTAATTAGCACGAGATAGATACCCGTGTTATTTGTCTTTGATCAACTTCCTGAAAAACGTTAAACAAATTTATGAGATACTTTGTAACTTGATGCTTTGTTGATACCGATACGCTGATGGAGCAGGATGTCTTTATCTTTTTAACAGAACATTTCAAGGATTTACAATAAAAGCTGTACCTGTACATTTACAAACTCCTCATTGCAAGCTTTCAAGCAATGACATTTTCTTGTAACAATTTTCCCAACAAAGTATCAATTATTCATAAGAAACAATGGAAACCTGTATGTAACTACATTAGATAAAAGCATCTAAAATCACCATATGTTTGAAAGCAAACATATAACTCCTTGGACTAGCAATTTGTGTAAAAATCAGTATGTCGACTGGGATGGTTACTTTCAGAGGAACAAGTTACCTCGTACATCTGTCTAGAAATGCCAAATGAGTAATCACTGGTTAATGCATAAGAGATGTTTCTTAAATCCAATAACTGACCTAAGTTTTCAAGTTGAAAGGGCATAATAAGATAAACGTATATTCCTATAAATGTTAAATAAATTAAATTTGTATCTTTAAATGTATCAATACTTCTTTTTAGAAATGGAGAGTAAGGAAACTTTCATTTGACTTTAAATTTAAAATTTAACTTTGTTGAAAGATAAAATCGGTTTTGAGACTTTGTTTTGTTAACCAAACCAAATAAAATAATTTTTCTTAAGTTCCATTTTACAAATTCTTGAGCATTATATTTCACTGGGTTGTCCTTGGCTAAGAAGACCTCCGATGACTACCAGCAAATCAGACAGGTCAGTTTGTCCTTGTTACTTATGCAACAGGTTAATCGAATTAGGAGGAAGAATATCTGTATTGTACAAGAAAGTGCAGAAATTAATCATGTCTGGATGCCTGCAGCCAGGCAGATATTGTGGTTAATGGAGGTCACCAAAGGTATTGATTGCTCTGTAACCTTGACCTTTCGACATGTGAGCTGCTACGCCACGTCTCTCCCGGCATTGGGCAATAAATGTTTTACAATGTTAATTTTACCAATCATTGATATCTCAACACTACATGTATAAAGCTGCTGAAAGTTTGTTTAGATTTATAAAAGATCTTATGCAAAAAAGTGCTTATTGATTTTATCTCTTAAATGATTATTACTGAGTACAAATTAACATGCCAAATCAAATATACAATATACAATGCCATCTATTCGATCTCCTATTCAGAATATCAATGACTGATACCATCTTGTCATGTGGTGCGTGTCCTGAATACATAGAGATTTCAGATAAATTCAGTACAAGGTTCGGGCACTTTGCTCTGATGAAGATCTGTTAGTCTTACATCTTTGCTAACAATAGACCAAAGTCAGTTTTCCAGATGTTCAGGATCATGTTTCCCTAGATCGAGTGGTATGATATATCACATTGGCCATCTCTCTTATCACTGTATCAACTAATCTAACATGAAAGGTATCTAAGTAAATTTCTAATTGTTGTTTCAAACATCTATCTAGATTGAGAGGAGATTATTCTCATGTTTTAAGTATTTCCATAGTAAAGAGCACGTTACTCTTATAAGAGTCTGTGCCTCACTGTTATCATTTAAATACATCTCTATTACTTCTTCCGTTATGTGTATGTTTTCATGCCCCCATGCTATCAGGATCGTCTGTGGATTTAAATATACATCAATTATAAAGTTGTATCAAATATTATATTTGATGCCAGATCATCAGGATATGTTATTACCTATTTTTTTGCATTTCAGCTTAGGACATCTATAATCTCTAGATATCTATGCTATATCTATGATCGTACGTGTACAGTAGACCTGTTAGTTTCGAGTTTTTTTGTGTTTTTTTCCACGAGCTGGTTTTGTAAGTTGTCACTAGTCAATCTCTGTACCTTTTGCGGTAGAGAAATTGAAACATTCGAGCATTTATTTTATTCATGTGAGAAAACTAGAAACCTTATTTCACAGTTAGAATCATGGTACCTCTCAAGAACCAGAACCAGCCTTGATACTGATATTACAAAATTTCTACTCGGGGACCCAAAGGCAAATGTATTAATAAATCACATTTACATTATTACAAAAAAATATATCAATAAAACTAGATTTACTTCCAGTGATTTAAACTTCAACAATTTGATTCATTGCATAAAATATCACTCACTATCACTTAGAAAAGTACATATTTTCGGAGGAAGACCCCAAATTTAAACAATAATGGTCATGTCTTCTTTAAACATTGCACCGTGAGTTTCTTTCACTCTTGCCCTCTGTAACTGTCCACTATCTCCTGTCTATCTCTCTCTCAGTCTGTTATCGTTCTTGTTACAACAATTTATCTTTCATATGTTGAAATCATACAATTTGTTTGTACCATTCTCTTGTAATAAAAAGGAAAAAAAAAGAAATCCAGAACAAGCTTGAACTATTTATCTCTGTCTTCCTTTCAATGATTAAAACTACACCATCCCAACAAAAAGAAAGAAAGAAAAAAAAGTTGTCACTAGTCTTAATAACCGTCTTTCTCAAACAGTTGTGTGGAATAAACCGAGCCTTAATAGTCTGGTCAATATGTCAGTGAATTCTTGTCCTTACTTGCAAATGACATTGAACGAATGTAGGCTGTCCAGAAATCATGATGAGATAGGAATGCTAAATCAGACTGCCTTTGAAGTTGTATAACTACTTCATAAACAATGGCATCGATGTATTTTCTGCTAGTTAATACACAGCTTTAGACAGATCAGACATTGACACCATGAGACAGAAAAATGGAACTAAGAACTTCAAAAGCAATAAATGATGTGATTGCCCTGTTCAATCATTACGTGTTCAATTAACGTGTTTATTAGTTAAATGATCTACTTAAAACTATCAACCATTGTTTTCCTTTGTGGCTGCTGTAAATAACTTTCCGAAATTACCTTTGAATCATTGACGCGCGTCACTATTTTCGATCACAAATCACAACATGAACGCGTTTATTGTCACTATACTGAACTGATAAGCACTAGGATTCTGATTTTCCTGGACAACCACTACTTCTCGATAAAATAACACCCTTTATGAAGTTTTACATATTTGACTCCAGCAACATAAATGTACTCTGTGCCCCTTCAAGATGTGATTAAGGAGATCAGCTATGGATAGTCATCATCATAGAGGTCAGCCCATTAATTAGGACTTATGCCGAGAGCTTGTACTCATTGCTAGGTGATGTTGGTCATCCTTAAAACCTGTACTTATATAGTCCATTCTAGCAAAAATATTTCCCTATCAATGTCACTTCGAACACAAACAGAAGCACATTTATCAAAACTAAGGTAATTGATATAATGAGTTTTGTGCATGGTTATCAAATTATTGCTATCTGGCATGGGTTCCCTTCCTTAACCAAATTCTGTCGTCTTTGTAAAAAAAGGCATGCAAGGTTAATAAATGCTGATTAATTCAAAACTCACGTTTGAACTGAAGTTTTATTTTAGCTTCTATCTATTCATCACTATAAATCGTGACGAGAATAGCGTGTTTCTAAAATCCATAAGCATTCAGCTATTCAAAACAAATTGCATGGTAAACATATAGTAATGTATTTCTTCACATTCTTAAGTAAACACACTATTCAATTTATTTTTCATAAACTACAACAGATAGCTGACTAATGTTACATTGATAGTTTTTTGGGGATATTCGTGAAATCACATAATAGACTTTTTTGTTTTATAGGAACGTACATATTGAAATATGATGTAAGTAGTAACACTGAATGGTAACAGATTTTTTAAAAACTTGATAAAAAGAGGATGCAAGTAAGCTTGGAAGTTTAACGATCTCTGTACAAACATTACTTGTATGCATTCGTCACGCACAATACTCCTTGAATTAAAATTGTATACATGTAGTAGCAATATCCGTGTTAACAATTCATAAATGGCCAAGGTAAAACACATGTGCTGTCTTTTAGTGTAAAATGATACAAATATATTATCATACTCTCTCGTGACTTTGAACTTAATTAATTGTCTAGATTTCTTAGCCTGTTGAAATTCTTGCGTCACGTGTCTTCTTGTCCTCTCGGTTGTGGTAGGTAGGTTATTTTACAAAAGTAGTCTGTAAGTTCATGCCTATTGATGAAATTGTCAAATTTAAAAAGGAAAGAAAGTTCCGCCCACTTAATCAATGTCAAACTGGCTGACATTGTGTTGTATAGACCCCTTATTAGAGGTTTCTTAAAGCCGGAATAAGAGCTTCACAATGGTCAAACATGTAGCAGATGATTGACTTATTCCGTGTTTAGGGTGAATATATACTTTGATTGACATGTCACGATCAATTTCGTGTATATAGTGAATATACAATGTGATTGCCTAAGAGAAGCAGGTCATCGTGTAGCATGAATATGCAATGTGATTGACTCGTCAGGAGAATTATTCAGAAATCCATACATTGTTTCAATTATTTACTGGGAAACAAAGTGAACGAAGTTAACTTCCTTCAAAGTGCATATGAATTAACGAAAACCAGTTTTATTGGCAGTCAAATTTTCAACCTTATTCATTTAAAACCCGAGATCGAAACATTTGAAAATTTTCCTTGTATTTCAATATTTAAATCACCAGGACAGGAAATTCATGAATACAAATTTTCCTCGTATTTCAATATTTATATAACTCGCCCAAGGTATATCCAGTAAAAACTCGAAATAATTCCTATGATTAATACCGTAAGTATCTTTTAAAAATAATCTTTGTCATGCTTTTCACAATGCAGATATTCTTTATTCTTGTGGTCAGTTAACTATGTGTATATATATACATTGTGAATATTTCGTTTCCACGATTTGGACAGTAGAAAATAATCAATGCAAAATAAGTTATTTTTCTTATCCAGGCTCGAAAATGTATTGCAGCTGGAAAAAATGAAACCCTTAGGTACAATAAAACCATAGTAAATATTATTCATCCTCCCAAAGTGTAATAAATCAGTTCCATAAAGTAATATCTTATTATTCACAAATGTTAATTGTAACTTGCGAAAACGTAACAAAACATTCTATATGCATGAACACATGTTTGAGTATGTTTATGAAACTCAATATGAACACGTTTTGTATATTGCTATCACCATAAAATATTGCTTCATAGCACCCTCGGAAAATATGCATGAAATTTGTAAGCTGCCACGCGAAATCAATTTAAAAATCCTTAAGTCACGTGCACATGCAGCGTTTCTATGTCATGGGACACAAAATGGATGCCAGCTTATAAGAACAATTTGCCTTTTATAACTCCCAAGCGTCGACTTTCCTGTTCTTTTCCTGTCGAAACATATTTTATGGAATGGAATTGACGTTGACAAATTGAATTAAAAATGAAGTTAAATTTTACAAGTTCTATGATCAAGTGAGAATGTTTGTGGAATGCCTGGATTCAAATGCGTACTTTTTGTGGCAAGTTGTTGTACCAAGGTACGATTTTAAATTCAAAAGCATTGATACCTTTGAGAATAACTTGATTTTTTTTGCGGAGAGTAGCTCGTTTTTAGAGAAACGAAAATATCTTACGAAAACGGAAATAATTGTTGGCTGTTGCAAGCCAATCTTTTTAATCAATCGAGGCCCTCCGAAACCAATGTAACATGTTTGGTTAAAGCGACACTGCGTCCATAATAGAAACGAGACTCCTCGTTATCAACACGGGCTAACGAGCCACACTGCTGCAACTAATTAGCCTGGGTCGGTAACGATGCGTCCTATTTTTATTTCTGGACGCAGTATCGTTTTAAGCAATGTGACTACATTTCCCTGCCTTAAATGATTAAAAGATGTTCACATTAAAATGGCCACCAGAAGTTTTGCTTGATACTTGTTACTTTCTTCTACGACTACGGATAATCGTGTTGATTCATGATGTGTTTGACCCTCTGAAGATAATGTATTTGACGTTTCTTAGAATTATTTGTTTTTATGAGTAAGAAACAGGCTTTCATAAGTTTTCGTACGCTTAGTTTAAGCTTATTGAATCAAATGGATTTAGCTGTTTACTTAAATAAGGTTTTTGCCTCGTGTAGCTCCGGGTTGTGATTTCCTGTTGCTTTCCTTGTCAGAAATGTTCCTGCACAGTAGAGTGTGGCAGCTACTTTTTAAAATTCAAATTGAATTTTAACATTTGAGACATGTGTTTCTACATTATGGAAAAGGTTTAACCAGGAAGTTCATTCACACAATGTTGAACATTTGAGACGTGTATTTTCACAATTCGGAAAAGTTTTAAGTTTTTTTAAAGTAAAAACGGACGTTCATGTTAGCCATGTTGATAATTTGTATATTTCTGTTTGTTGTAATGCCAGAAATGTTCAGTTCTTGGCAAAAGAGCGTTGTTGTTTTTAAAAAGTTGATTTAAATAAATACATCTTGATGTCATTTTGTCTTGCCATTAACAAGATTCGGACAACAAGAAATAGACAATTGATGACAATGTTTAGTGAACGATTGATTTAAAATACAAAACTGAGTTTGGGTATGCAAATTATCTTACTTAAAATAGTGGAAAGCATATGACTGTTTCGTCATACAAGGAATAAGATTTAATTTGGCATGATTAAACATCATCACACTAATTTTCCTTTTGTAGATTGAGTTTTCGTTTTTGATACATTACACATGAAACTACAATTCATAATAAACTTTATTCTGTTATTTTGACTTCTTTATCACTTTGTGTCAAATATAGATCTTTGATGGGAAAGGACACACTCATGATTGATTTGCACACATTAAATATTTAGCAGGCATGTGGAAGGAAATAGAATCCCACAAATAGGTGTCATCAAGAACATTATATTTTTTGTTATAATTATTTAAAGTGCTATATATTATCAAACATTAATAAGTGCAGAAGTTTAGTGAACGCCCGTTTTGTAATCAAAACGCTACACGTGCATCAACGAGTCTTAATAATGATGAACAATCTATTTTTATCTAGATTTTTCTGATGTAAAAATATATGAAACTGATATATTTATAAAACATTGGTTTCTTGAAGCTTTTATCTTTATCAGTTCAAGCCAACCCAGATAAAGTTCTGAAGAAACCAGGAATTTAGAAACTGTGTAAGAATCGGTTTTTAAAGTCAAACTATCTTTAAGCTTTTTCATGGAAAATGACTTACGAACGCATACCAATGCACTCTTGAAAGTGTTTTGTTACAAGGAAATATAAAACGGTTTCCTATTTAGGGCTTTTGCCTTGGCATTTAAGAGTTTAGGGTATAATAAGAAATGGGTTCCCCAGTTGGATAATGGTAATGAAAACGTGTTGTAGATATCCCAATCTACGTCTGCCACATACGTGGAAGTATCCTGTTTCAAGTAAAAACACAACCACGCTGCTTACTTATTTGTATTGCTTGAAGCGAGACAAGCTGATTTGTTTATAAAACAACTCGCCACTGGAACCGTTTACTTTTATTACGTGGTTGCGCGATTACACATTTCAACGCTATCATACCAGAACAAATGTCGTCAACCATCACCTGACTGATGTGAAAGTTACATGCATATGAGAGTCATGAACCCTGCTCTGTGTTTAAGTCTAATTTCTGATTAAACGTTTTTATTTATGCAATATTATTGGTTGTTGACTAACGTGAAATGTATAAAGACGTATAAAAATGATAAAAACTTAATTTGCATCATTAGAGTGTGGACGATCTCAAAGTGTAATTGAAGTTTCAATTCTTTTTATTCAAAAGCTACATCCTGCAATGTTTCGGTCGAATGAAATGAACGTTGTAGAAGTAAAAAGTTCGAAGACATACTACCACAGGTATTCAAATGATGCTATTTGCAATTTTACATATCCACTCTTTTTCCCCGTGTAAACCGTAAACGTGCTATTTGATAATGTAAGGCTAATCTTTGTTAGCTTGAACGGTTCATAACTTCACCTGCTCAGGAATACACGCATTATAAACACACTGATGTTTTTGTTGCACTATTTTAGTTCAACTGCTGAAGGTTTTGCTTTCGGTCATTAGGTAGTATATGTCCCGTGTTAAATGCAACGTGGCACACATTTTTATATTCAATTTTGTCTAGATTTGATCCTTTGAAGATGGTTCTGCAAAACATATACAACTTTTTTTACTCATCCCGATTGCAAGTACTCGTAGAAAAAGGTATCATATACATCTTTGAAGTGAAAACTTTATGCGGCCACTCATGAACACCTTACAATAATTTGGGAGTTAGGGAGATAAATCTTCGTAGCTTAACATTTCTTTGCAGCTTTGTTTAAAAATAGTTTCATTATTGAAAAATATTGTTTTGTGAGGGTTGACTTTTTTCCTCTACATGATATTCCTTTATTATCCAAAAGGCAAATGATACAGTGCTTTCAGATTGCTACCTTCCTAAAGATAACACTTGTCCGGCCACTATAAAATCCTGCTGCATCAGCTTATTTGAATCCGCTGATCCAGCTCCTCCCATATATCCTGATATCCTTTAAGCCAAAGGCCTGGTATTGCTAGCTATCTAACCGCTAATGAGACGACTCGCATCCAGCAACGGCGGCACAACCCGGATGGAAAATTCAAAAGAGTAGCTTCAAGCTCCTTGGATAACGACATTTCATTGGCTTAACCAATAACAGGTGAACACATCCACAAATATCAAGCCGCGACAGCCGGACGAGGGATTTGGCTCGAAAGAGATCAGGGTATATGGAAGGAGCTCGATCAGCGGATTCAATTACGCTGTTGAAGCAGGATGCCACTGGAAGGAAAAGGTTAATATACTGGTTTAAATATACAGGAATGGAAATCCACTATGTAAATTATAAACTATAAATAACTATCTATTTTATATTCACTGAGACACTGACTGAAAATTAAAAAGGTTAATATTTTTATGTAAGTATTTAGTTAGTTAATTAATAAGTTATTTTTTCAAATATATGACTGGCAATGACGAAGGAAGTCTCAAAACTCTTAGTGCGGAGTAGTATTTCCGTATTTCCTTTTATCTAGGATGGTCTTTGAAGAGAAACAAAAAACTTGTTTAACATATTCACCCACGTGTTCGATATACATCGATATATGAACTCTGAAAAATCTTCCACTTTTCCTCAGAGATATGAACGAACGAAATTGTTTTAAAACAGCCCGGAAGATATTTTTGTTCTGAAAATATTTCCCATTAGATGCTATATGAATTATTTTTTTCATTATTTATATTATTATTATTATTATTATTATCGTTGTTGTTGATGTTGTTACTGATATTATTAACATTGTAAACATACTGATATTGTTAACAGAAAACAATTTATTCAGTGTTTATGGATCAAAACTGCTTTATGGCTTTAAAGTTGAGGAATCCATTACTACGAAGGCGCTGAATATCCCATTTGCACGCTCATATTAGCCAGTTAATTATATACGGGCAAATGAAGACTCGCTTTAGCTTTCTAACAATGCAATAAAATACTTAATTCCTCACAATTGGCCTGCAATCCTGGACATAACAAAATGGGTCACAAAATGGAAACAAGAATATTGAATATCAAACAGTCGAACTATGAATGTGTACAGATTTTGGATATATCTTAATCCTTTATGTACAACTAATATTAAGTACTCTTTATTGAGGTATATCTTTGTTTTCACCGATTGCATATGCATGATTTAATCTTTGTTGCTACAGTTACTATAGCGGAATCCTTTTTTGGGCAAACAAATTTATGAACACATTTGAATATTGCCGATATCGTAGATCATGCAGATTTAATGCAATGTTGCATGGCTCTGTTAGATTTGATTTTATAACCTGACTAGATAAAATGTTTCGAATAACATTAATGGTTACTTGAGTGTGGTTGTTTAGTGATATCGAGAGATAGACATTTCTGTCAATTGTTTATATATTAAAAACATTAGTGTGCATAAATGGATATTATCCCCTGCCGCACATGTACCGTGAAGGGGGGGGGGGGGGGTTGTAGCGTGAACGACTACTTCCAGAGTGGCCATATTATCCATAAGCCTTGGCCAGCCATGAGTCCTGACCTTTCTCCTAAAGAGCATGTCTGTGACATGATCAGGAGACGTGTTCGTCAACGTCAACTGACAACACTGCAGGAATTGGCAGAGATACAAAACTTATCCGGTTTAAATAACAAGAAATAGATACTCTTTCCAATTATCCACGTCTGTTACATACCTCAGCTATTCATTAAGGATTTTTAGTTAAATTATCCCATTAGTTATGAGACACTCACTATCGACCGTTCTTTATGTAAGTTCCTCAAATCGATCATCGGACACTAATGTCCGTTCTCTTGAATTACAACAGAATTTTAACTAATTATGCCAAAGTTTATTAAGTGTGCGAGTTGGGCTTTAACGTGTTTTGAACAATATTTCAGTAATCAAACAGGGGGGAGGGGAGGGGAGGGGAGGAGGGGGGATAGAGCATTGGTTAGCGCATTAAAGAGGTCCGTTGTTCGAATCCCGCCAGTGGCTCGGCAATTTTCACTGCAGTAGGGAACAGTTCTACGGAGGTTTGGGTGCAATGCTACACTGGATTTCAGATAATGTTCACCCATGGTTCGTTAGTTCCAGTCTATGCTAGCAGGATAAGCATAGTCACAATAGTGTTCCGGGCTTTCTCTCTGTACTAATACTAGCAGCCGTGATATAAATGAAACATTCTTAAAAGCGGCATCTAACCCCAAATCACCTTACCTCAGTAATTAAACACGTGGATGAAAAGCATCCAAAGGATAGTGGATAGGTCAGGGAGAAAGGATGAGGGGGAGACGGAAACAAAGGCATAGTGAGAGTTATCTCTGGCCTCTACCCGTCGACCTGTCCAGCTTGGGTGCCCCTACCATGAGCATGTAAGCACCGACTTGCACAGCTCACGGGGTCTTTGAAACACACAAAACACCAGACCACGATAAGTTAATTAACACAATCACTTCTTGTGATTTTGTAAGTAAAGCAACTTATGGTCGTATCTCCAATACGTTTCACTGTACGCTATGTATGTGTTATATAGATCTGCGTTTGCAAGTTTAAATTAAATGAAATACTTTAAGTCGAAACTTCATTATTTAAAATAATAATGAGCTGAAAAAATACTCTTAATGTTGGATATATCATTTGATGCTAAAGAGAGTTTGGAATAAGTGTAATTCTCTCAGCAGGCTATTTGATTAATGAGAAGGATTAAATCATTTTGTGCTACAACAGATTGGAAGAAGCGTGGAACGTCTGACAATCTTCAGCGTAATGGTTAATGAGATGTCTAACTCATTAAAGAGCTGTTAAATACTCAGGTACAGATTGGATAAATCAGTTGACGCCTCAACGAATGTTGACAAATCTACTGATCTTATGGTGCATTAGATTAATTAATGAGCTGAAAATAGTCAACAGATTGGAAACACCAGATAACGCTTCAAAAAAAGGTTGGAAGAAGTGTAGACTGTTTGATAACTCTGCAGATTATAGGGTGATTGAGATGCTCTAAACATTAAAGAGGGTTGACTAATCAAAGATAAGATATATCAAAGATAGAATATATCAATAAACGCTTCAAAGAGAGTTTGGAAGAATAGTAGACTGTTTGACAAATCTCAAGACTTAAAGGTAAATTAGATGCTTTAAGCATTAATTAGCTGAAAATTGTCAACAGACTGAATATATCAGAGAGAGTTTAGAAAAATAGTAGATCGTTTGACAGAATTAAAGACTCTATGGTAAATTAAATGCTTTAAGCATTAATGAGCTGAAAATGGTCAACAGACTGAATATATCAGAGAGAGTTTGGAAAAATAGTAGATCGTTTGACAAAATCAAAGACTCTATGGTAAATTAGGTGCTTTAAGCATTAATGATCTGAAAATGGTCAACAGACTGAATACATCAGAGAGAGTTTGGAAAAATAGTAGATCGTTTGACAGAATTAAAGACTCTATGGTAAATTGAATGCTTTAAGCATTAATGAGCTGAAAATGGTCAACAGACTGAATACATCAGAGAGAGTTTGGAAAAATAGTAGATCGTTTGACAAAATCAAAGACTCTATGGTAAATTAGGTGCTTTAAGCATTAATGAGCTGAAAATGGTCAACAGACTGAATACATCAGAGAGAGTTTGGAAAAATAGTAGATCGTTTGACAGAATTAAAGACTCTATGGTAAATTAAATGCTTTAAGCATTAATGAGCTGAAAATGGTCAACAGACTGAATACATCAGAGAGAGTTTGGAAAAATAGTAGATCGTTTGACAGAATTAAAGACTCTATGGTAAATTAAATGCTTTAAGCATTAATGAGTTGAAATGGTCAACAGACTGAATACATCAGAGAAAGTTTGGAAGAATAGTAGAACGTTTGACAAATCTATAGATAATTTCATTACTCAAGAACAATCCCCTAGTAGGCCCTAATGGTCAGAAATTCATACCGTGCTTTAAAGAAGACAGGCTTATCAGTAAAACAACGCATCTTACATGTATATAACTAGTATATTTAGAGATAGAGACATCCATGTTATTTAGATGATTATTTTAATACTATCTTTCTTCAACTTAAATCACATTCCTGAGAGACATATAACCAATTCAATCTATAGCAACTAATAAGCGATACGAGACTTTGGCTTAACGAATAGCAGGGTAATGTAGGAGATTTGTGGATACCTATACCCTGATGTAGCAGGTTGTGTTATCTGTTTTACTGATTATTTCAAGAATACAGAGTGACAACCAGATCTTGAAGTATTTAAATTTTAACTTAAACAAAAGAAATTGATATTAAGATATACTGGTTTCACAGTTATACTTTAAAGCTGTTTCCTGTACATGTACAAGCAACTCGATGCAAGCTTTCAGGCAATGACATTTTGTTGAAATGATTTTTCCCGCAAAATATATAAATTATTCATAATAAACAAAGGAAAACCTCTATGTAACTACATTAGATGAAAGTATCTACAGCTGCAAACCAAAAGTTTGTTCACAAACCACTGTATCGTAGTGCAAATATCATTTAATTTGGGTTTTGTTTGGATGTCAATAAAATATCTTCAGCAAAACTGAAAATGAAACACCTATTGTCCATGTGTAAAATAACCATTCTTTAACGTCTTTTGTAATCGTCTTGTCTGTCGTGCAGTAATTCGAATTTTGGCATGATAAAATAGACAGAAGGGGTCATATTTTCGAAATTATGATTACCTGAAATTTCGATCAAAATATTCCCGTTCCTATCTCTGAGAAAACAATCAGCACAGTCACATTGGCTTAGTGCATGGGAACAAACATAACTTGTGTTTAAAGCTGTTCATCACTTCAAATGGATTTAATAGTGAAATTTGACCCCTGGTCACTTTAATCTCCTGCCGAAACTGCTATAATTAACTAAAATAAATTTATGTGAAAGTAAAATGAATCTGCACTTCTGTATTGAAAATTCAACATTTTACGTTTCTTTTTCGCAATGGTATGAAGCCTCAAAGACATCCTTAATTACATGATATTTGCACTAGGATGCGCAGGTTTGTGAACAAACTTTCGGTATGCAGTTGTACTGTGTAGGATTGAAAACGCACATATACCTCCCTGGAATAGCAATTGGTATAAAAATCAATATCCTGTCTGGAATTGTTGATTGAAAATACTGAAGATACCTCGTATATATATTTAGAAATATCAAAGGTATTGAATAATTTGCATCGTTGCAGGCCACATGAAGCTTATGACCGCCTTTTGCAAAGAAGACTTCGGATGACTACACCCAGCTCGGATAGGTCAATCGTTCTTTGTAACCTAGGTTACAGGTTCATGATTAAAAGAAAGAATATCAGTATTGTACAATTAAGTGCATACGGAATTTTTGATCCTGTCTAGAAGCTAAAGTCAGTCGAACATCGTGATTAACGGAGGTCAGACTAAATATTGACTGCTCTGTGACTGACCTTTCGACGTGTGTTTTTCTACACAAAGTTCCTAGTTGTATACACATACAATACACATTTCCATCCACTTTCTTGCATGTCTCATTACTACATGAAACTTTTTTAAATATTCAAAAGTTTCCATTTAAAGCATCATTTTAGGATATTTTGAATTCTTACGGTTTTTTAACAAATACTTTCAAGTCAAAACTGTTTGATCAAATGTAATGGTGGTATTATTTGAAAAATGTATCTGAATAGGCATTCATAAAATAGATAAGCTTCTTTCGAAGTTTTAGTTTATATTATTTGTCCTAAATCAATATCTGATCTGTCCAAAACCTTCATTTACAAGAAAACATCTCTTATGTTAACGGTAAATACCGCACCAAACAATAAAAAAGCATTAGATCAAATAGACATACTTATATTAATTAATCATGAAAAGTGTTTGAAAATACCCAAACGTAAAATTGCCGACTGATCAGATTTATGAACATCTCTGAACACACTATCTCTCAACTTTTAAATTTTTTTAAAACATCCTGCTTCATCAGCGTAATCGAATCCGCTGATCGAATTGAGCTGAATTAGCGGATTCAATTACGCTGATGCAGCAGGATGGATATAAACGTGTTTGGTTTTTAGTACTTGAGAATATCTCAAATCTCTGGTAAGAGTTATTAGTAAAGTTTTCTATCCACATATACGATAAAAGGTTGAATGCAAATTAATATGCTCCAACAAAAAATATCCAAAATCAAGCTCCTATGAGTGTCGAATGCCACTGATTGACATTGGCTACATGAACAGATTACAAAGAGATTTCTGAAAAATTCTGTACACGGAGATGACACTTGACTCTGATGACGGTCTGTCAGTCTAACATCATTGCTGACACAAGACCATAATTCATGTTTTGATTAATCAATAATTTTCCCTGGTGTTTTCATGACCTACATGTATGTTAAACCGGGATCATGTTTCGCTTCAGGAGTAAATGTAGCGGCGAATTATTTAATTCATTGGGCATCACTTTTACACACTTCATTCACAAAATAAATCTCAATTTGGATATATAGGAATTTCAAGTTTTCAAAATTTTGTTTCAGAAATAGCTACACAGGGTTCACGTCAAGATTTAGAGCAGCTGTGAGTTAAGTGAAATACTCCCGAAAGCGGTGTGAAATCCCAATTCACCTCACCTCACCTCACCTCATTTCAATGTTTAAAGCCACCTTCCTTTAATTACAGTTTGCCCCTCACTGCTATCACTCAAATGCAATTACATGTTCCCGTTTTTGTATGTTTTTGACGCCCACTTTCAATCAGGTCCGTTTTAGGAAGTTGAATATATATAGTTGAAAATAGTTCTAATAAATATCATCAGAATATAATAATTTGATCATTTTATGCTATTTAGCTTCATATCTAAAAGATCTGTGTTGTAAATGAACACATACTTGTTTGCTCAAGTTTCACGTTTTACTTCTGTTTTATTTCACGGGCTTGGCAGCGGTTTTATTAAATTGTCACCAGTCTTATTTACTGGCAACCTCAAACAGTGATTTGGAATAAACGTTTCTATAAATCTAATTAATGTGTCATATTATTTTTGTCATTACTTGCAAATTACATTGAACGGACGGAGGCTGTCCAGATATCATGATGAGATAGGAATGAAGTTACATAACTACTTTCATCAATTTTTTTCTGCTAAAGCATTTCATAGATCTGCCAATGATACCATGAGAGAAAAAAAATTAAGAATTTCAAAAGCATCAGATTTTATGATACACCTGGTTATTAAGATAGTTATTAGAACTAATGCACTGTTTTATGATGATCCCAATTACCTTATCATAACACATTATGTTACCTTTCCTTATCATATAAGATTACAACCATTGCCAATTTCAAACATGTAGTAATTGAGCAGTTACAAAGTACCTTCCAAACGTCAAGTGTTCCAAGTTGTTGTTACAGGTTATTGGACAATAATTGTGATATATGCTTTTCTGTGCTCTATGAAAGTTTGAAAGCATTAATTTATTATCAGCTTCATAATCACCAGGTGCTCACTATATAAGTTTGATGTAAGTCAACACCATCCTTATTCATCAGGAACAGCATGTAAAGTGATACAGTTTAAATCGAACACTTTTCTGTTAGACTATGTAATATACTTGGACCTGGAGAGTTCGAATTGAACCATATCTGTATTTCATTAATAAGTTTATCCATAAAAGATTTAAAAGTTTAAATTACTTCTAGTCATGGTAGAGAGGAAATATTAGCTATCTAGTCCTTATGTAAATGTTTATGTGACACGATTCACCGGTGTGCTCTTCTAATTGATTGCTTCTGAAGGTAGGTTATGAAATGTTCAGAGTCATTAGCTGCTTCCTATGAAACATTTCGACTCCAGAACTTGTATCAGTTTCACCATCTGTTTCAACAGATCATATGCCTGCTAAGATGGTGATGTGATAAAAGAGAACAGATATGCAGAGTCAACAGCATAGAGGTCTGAGTACAGACACGCTCATTAATTTGACCATACAACGAGATGTATTCATAGCTAGAACATGTTTGCCTTCCTTAGAACTTTTTCTTCCCCTTTAATTCCAGTTGGAAACACTGAAGGGTATGTCTCATTAGGTTATCAAACCAGCCGGAATAAGAGATAAACTAGTTACCTCAAATTACTTCGAGCCAAGAGCTATAATATGCTTATGAAATCAACGTCTCTTCCTTATATAAATTGATTCTAGCAAATATCCATGTTATTGTGACTTCAACTTTAAAGTGAAGTAAATATTTATATAAATGGTTGATATATAATGAGTTATGTGCATGGTAACGAAATTATAGTAATCATGGTCCCCTTTCTTTACTGAATACTACTACTTTCTTTTATGTTGTGTTTCATAAAAAGAAAATATTCAAGGTTCAAAACTGATTATAACATAATCACTGCTCAAATTTGACTTGAAAGAATATCAATGCTGAATCTATGGACAAAGCATAAAGTAAGTTTAGTTCTAACGGCTTTTTTTCATAAATCGTTTAGAGAATAGTGTGTTTAGATAATCTGAAAAATATTAGTTATTTAAAAAATATATGATGGTAGAAGTTAAGCATGTGTATGTTTTCATATCTGTATTACAAAAGTAAACACTATATTAACAATTCATATAATATTAATAGCTGACAAATTCCGCATTGAGATTTTTTTTACGTGATTTTCGGGACATAGTCGTCAGATAATAAACTGGTTATTTGACAGGAAGGTACATATTGAATTTTGATGTAAATATTTATATTGTGTCTTAACAGAGGTATTTGATTTGCAGAAACATTCTACAAAGGACGATGGAAGTGGGTACGACCATTTATCTTCACACATAAACATGTCTGTATCAATTTGGATAAGCACAATGGTCCTGGAATTATTATTGAGTCATATGCCTAGCTAGTGTTACAAAGTTTTAAATTCTCCTTCTGTTTCGCTGCGAGAATATTCTGATATGTATTCATGGAAAGAAATGCACCGTCAAAATCATTGTGAAGAAAACTTATGAAAATTGCGATCAAATGTTTCACTTATGTTTTGATATTTGGAAGTAGAATGAATAAATATAATATGGCTTTGGTTCAAATCTTATGAGGAAAGACAATATACTTATCTGACAACTTGTTTGGAAAAATATATCCTCCTATTCAACATACATTTGCATATGCATTTGGAAAGTGCTGACACTATTTCGGCAGCTTGGAATTTCCTATCCGTTATGATAAAAGTCTTTAAAGATGAAGATACTGCCAACCATTTCGAAAGTTCATGTGTTACCAATAGATTACTCTATTCTCCTCCATAATAAATAAATATATTTTTATCATAAGAAAAGTTACTGGCATCTCAAAAACTTATTAATAAGGTTCTCACAAATACATTTTGATACAACTTTGGTGAATGAATTTTAAAGTTCTTATTTGGTCAAAATAAAAACCTTTGATGTCTTTCATTGTAAAATTAAATTAAATGTTTTTCAGTTAGTCTCCCTGTGAAGTTCATTTCGTGCAGCATTAGAGAAATAAATTCTGTCTGATGTTGCATCACGTTTTTCATGTATACGTAAATTATTTATCCTAGACATTGTTGACTGTTTTTGACATGAATTTTTTTGTATATTATGTTATTATTTGTCTTCACATTTCTGGAGAATTGTTATTATACGAAACAAATTTCCCTTTTGGGACAATAAATCTTATCTTATCTTATCTTATCTAATCCTATCGTATCTTAGTTGAAATTATTGTCAAGTGCGTTCCCGTTTAACGTGAAATTGTCACACAAATATTGATGATCTACTTTCATGTATTTTTTTGGTTTGATAGTTTGGCCAATCGAACTTTAGTTGTCTTTTTTACGTTCTGTAATTCGATCATCGTCTTCCATTTTTAAATAATGTAAATTCGCGTATCACATGTGTTGGCTGCTTCGTATTTCTTTTCCTTTACGTTTTATTACAGATGGATATATATCAGAAGTCTGTAAGTTCATGTCTATCAATCATTTTCAGAAAATGTTATTTTTTCACAGCCAAAAATGAAAGGTACAAGAAAGATTCTACGTCTCACTTTATCAATGCCAAATTAACTGCCTTAGTGTTGTTTTAGATTTCATACGAGTCTGAGTTTGAGTTTGCAATTTGCTTGTTGTCAGCTCTGAGTGACTTTTAAATTGCGACATTCATAATTTTCTGATTGTAGTGCTCCACTGTAGCTGTAGAAGTAAGAAGTATTATTACTTAATGAAAATTCCTAAGGGAAAATCTCCCAATCATTCTAAGACTTAGAGCTTTTACCCGTGTCCTCAACTGTCAGCTTCGTTCCTTACTGTTTGTACAAATTTTGTACGCCATGCATGTTCCTCTGTGAAAGCGTTTGTAACATTATCAGGTAATGAGTGTCAACTTCTCCCTGTGCCGTGAACTCTCAGCTTCTCCCTGTGCCGTGAACTCTCAGCTTCTCCCTGTGCCGTGAACTCTCAGCTTCTCCCTGTGCCGTGAACTCTCAGCTTCGTTCTTTACTGTTTGTACAAATTATTCAATTTTCCAGCTTGATTGCTCTAGATATAGTTCGAGGTTACCATGGGGACATTACCCTGGTCAATTACTGGCAGACAACTTTACATTTTTGTAGTCCTCCCTCATTTCTATAGTGTCTGGTTAAACAAAAGTGCACTGGTAATTTTAAACTACAGTTCACGTCCTTAACTTGTGTACATTTCACGTCCGGTAGTGATTAGCTCCCTTTAAAAAACTATTGCCACGTTTGTTTGGGTATATATATAAATATATATATATGAATAAAGAAACAATCAAGAACATTTGTCACTATGAATTAGTGAATTAGTGAATTTGAATCCATATTTAAAAATATCTAATGATTTGAAAAATATCTTTGTCACTATGAATTAAAAAAATTTCAAATCATCAGATATTTGAATATTCAAACGCAAGGTCACATATAGATTAAATATAACATACTTCACATAGTCGTTTGAAGAATCATTTTAATCCGATACTAGTATTTCGTCAATAGTATTGACTAATCAGGGATGAAACGATATGATCGTTAACATCGCATTACAAGCGTTTTTATAACAAAATATACGTACAATGTACAAGGATATATTGTAAATTATGCTAATCAGGTGACATCATGGTTCCTCCTTGTTGGTCTTCTGATTGACACAATCACTCTCTTATGAGTTTACCCCTTGAGCTCATAACTCATAAGAGAGTGATTGTGTCAATCAGAAGACCAACAAGGAAGAACCATGATGTCACCTGATTAGCATAATTTACAATATATCCTTGTACATTGTACGTATATTTTGTTATAAAAACGCTTGTAATGCGATGTTAAAATGATTCTTCAAACGACTATGTGAAGTATGTTATATTTAATCTATATATATATTCAAAAATATCTAATGATTTGAAAATGATCTAATTCATAGTGACAAATGTTCTTGATTGTTTCTTTATTCATTAAATATTGTTGATGATTTATAAGATTAAACACAATTAACGTCTTTTGAATCATTTGTCTTAGCCACATGGCATGTAAGCAATGCTTTTTGTAATCCATCGTGTTATTCATGTTATGTTGATTTGCATGTCACTTGAGTGCTTAATTTGAATGTGTTGGCAGCTTTATATTTCTTGTTCTCTTTGCTTCAATAAGTGCAAGCCTATTAATCATTATCAAAATAAATAATACAAGACCGCTGCTACCACTCACTTTATCAATGTCAAATTGGCTGTTATTTTCGACCTCTAAATAAAGTTTTCTTACAGCGGCTTGAGAGTTTGCCAATTCCTAAACATCAACCGTAAATGACACTTGACACTTTTCATTGCTTTCGTATAGAAGTGATCCATTTTTTTATAACAGAAATACAAATAAGAGCATATCAAAACCAATAAATTATCAATACTTTGTCTGCACAAGCAGGTTTGCTAAGTCTCAGTCCAGTTTATCCATCCTGAAAATATCACTGCGTACTCTTATCTTTCTGAGACCTCAATATATATAATGATACTATGTTAGTCTGTCCCTCATTTCTGCCACTCGACTATCAAAATACAATTTCCTTATCCTTTGGATTTTCTCCCTGATATGTCCACTCTCTTTTGGATGATTTTCATCCTCGTGCCTATTAACTGAAATGTTGTTTAAAACACCTTTAACCCAAAATCATTTACTAGAGATCCTACCAAACTTTTATCATCATCAGTACAACATGAAAATCCTCTTATCTGTAAAGAACCCTCCCAAAGGATAGATATAGCCGAGTCAAACTTTTCTCCAGATTTATCTCATGACTGTTGTGATGGAATTCCTATGTTGTGTATAGTCTTCTGATAAGTGCTGGGCAGAATCTCAATGTTTTCTTTTGTGATCATTAATAATGTAAACGTCTGTGTCTTAACTGCTATGTGTATACATAACATTCCAGCCCTCTTTGATAGATCTTCATTTTCGGCCATCTTGGCAATATTTCCGAATGTCTTACTGCCAGGAAGAACAAAGTTTCCTATTATGACCCACGATTTCAAATTTCTGTTAAGGTTAAGAGAGAGTAGGGATTTATTTTCAAATTACATTTTGATAAATTTCAGTATCCTCCATGTATTAAATATTAAAACCCTTCTCTCTCTCTCTCTCTCTCTCTCTCTCTCTCTCTCTCTCTCTCTCTCTCTCTCTCTCTCTCTCTCTCTCTCTCTCTCTCTCTCTCTCTCTCTCTCTCTCTCTCTCTCTCTCTCGACAGTTATCATTTTCATAATTTTCATAAATTAGTACGATGCAGGATGATAATTTGTGTGTTTATAGTCAATGAAGTTGAAATACATTACTTTTATTATCATTATTATTAAAACGCTACTTGTAATAATATGACAAGCTCCTGTTAAACTCTTACTTTAAATTACTTATCACATTAACCAGCAGTGTCAGACGTCACTCGAGTTATCTTTAAGGGGCACAGAGGGTGTTGTTAGGGTCAAATATGTCAAACTTCCTGAATTTCATCGACCAGTAGTTGTTGTTTCTTGAAATCAACATCTCAGCGCGCCAATGTCTCAAAAGTTATTTTGGAAATTTTACAGCAGACACAACGAGAAGTATAAGATGGGATTAGTAGGTCATTTAACTGATAAACATTTAAATGGGACGCTGAATTTCGACTTCTTAGCATTAAAATCGCTGTTATTAATTTACAATCGAAAACCAGAAAATGTCATAATTTTGGCATTTAAGAGATTAGGATGCAAATTCTGATAGACGATTTGAACTAACCTCAGGTCACATAATAGTTTTGCTCTATCTAAGCCACATACAAAATTCATGAAACTTTCTCTGTCTGTGTCCGTTTAAAATTTAAAGAAAAGGTCCGAAGGTCCTTTGTGCTACAAATTTTGATGCCAAAAACACGTCAAAGTAATCCAAAGTGACTTGAAATTACTCTCTCATAGTTCATTAGTGTCTGTTCTTTTTAAGAAATTACTTTCGTCACTTTGGAACTATGTTTCCTGAAATGACTAACTTGTACATAATGTCATTCTTATTCTGCACATAATCCTGACAACCAATAGTTAGTATGGTTATGTTTGCTAGCTTGTTCTTAAAAGGACAGTTTCTGCTAACATTTTGTTGTAAACCTTGTCTTACATCTCCAAAACTCATTCTTGATTTTCCTTATTTTAACTTTCTAAGGTTTTCAACAATTTGAATTTGAAAAAATAAAATCTGAAGAGGCAATGATGCACTCAGCACTTGACATCCCTAGCAACTGAGCTTTTGGCAATCACGCACTTTTGTAACATATATGTGTGTTATTTACGTGAGAAAAGGTAATTATCTGAAATTACTTCTCGTTCTTGGTTCTTACTTCTCACAAGCACCGTTGGTTCTTTATGTAAGCTATTTAAGGAACATCCAATATTTTTATTGAGGCTTACATTTTTTTGGACATGTTTCTGGTCCTAATTGAAATTTAATAATTTTTTAAGTCGTGGTATAAACATTTCTAATCTCGGACTCTTCTATTTGATTTTTTTACTAGAACTCCCTCACATATATGTACGCGAGCAAGGTTTCTTTAAAAAGTGATTAGCTCTTGCTGAATGTTCAGAAACTGAATTAGCTGAAAGATTTCCAATGCTTGGTCTTGTTGGTTTAGGCCTAAGGGAACTTCAATGCTAGCCTGTTTTAGGTAGGAAGACTTTTCGAGCGATTCCCAATCATACTCGCATAAATAAGCATATAAAGATCGTCATAAATTTTAAAATATTTGAAAATGTGTCAAAATTGAACTACATTCTTCATAAAACTCTTAAGATTCTGTTCCAGGAAAATGCAGACCTGTCATTTTGTTAGAATGTTAATAATTTGAGGTTGTTATGGACCTCAATCATGAAAATATAAGATTTGTTTAGCGAATTCATACTTCATGTACCGAATATTTTCTTTCTAGAAAACTTATTTTGTAAAACGAGTCAAATATATTAAAATCACCTTCAAAACCAAATAATTAGTTCTTCTCTTTGTTCAATATGTTCACGTTGATGATCTGTTCACTTTACAGAATGAAATCTTCACTCATTATCAGTAATCTTTAACGTGAAATGAAGGCCTCAAAGTGTCATCACTTGCTGTTACTGATGGATGTCTGACAACATAGATGAAGTGAAAGATTACCCATACCTTACAACAATTTGATGATGAACGATGATAATACAAAGCCTATTTATGGAAACGTACCTAAACCAGAAACAATGACAAACATTGGTTGATAGTGTTATATAGGTCTTTTAACGTAAAGCCTTTTTACTTGGACACAGAATTTTAACATTAATAGTGCTGCTTTCCGACTATCATTGAAAACAAGAAAACATAATAATTCGGTATTTCAGAGATAGAGATGTGAGATTAGGGAGGCGTTTACGACTTAATTCAAGTCATATAGTCTTTTGAATCTTAGTAAAGCCAAATTAAAAATCATGAAACATACTCTGTGTTACTTTAAGGTTACAGTTATTACGTGAAACAAGCACATCATATTTACTTTACGAAGGACTGATGCTTAAAGGACTGCATATATCTAACGGATTGATTGGGATTGATCTATAAAATGGGGTTATAAGCATTATAAACATTATAAAATATGGTGTGGATCACACGAAATCTTGGGAAATTATAAAACACTTTTCTTCATGAAGATACGTCAGCATTGGTAGAAAGGAGAAATAAAAACAAATATGGCGAAAGGTTACAAAATTTTGTTAAATTTGATACAAATTAATGAAAACTGAAATATGATCAAACATTAATCATCTTTATTCCATCTTGTGAATGTTCTAGATCAGTATTAATGGGATTTTGTAAAGTTGAAACATATATGATTAGCCTGCTTTTTCCAGCTACACGTATTAAAGAAATAAGTTGTAAAGACGTAGGAGCCGTGGACAAGGCGAACGTTTTTTCTAACGTTGACCAAGAGCATTACGTTGCAATAACTGACATATACAAAATCCATGGTGTTGCTGTTATTTCTTGAAAAAAATAAAATTCCAAATGATTAATTGTTCAAAAAGAAAGTATACACTGTAATTGACAAAAAGATTAACAAAAAGGAAGATTGATTGATGTCAATAGAAATTCAAGTCTTCAGCATATTTACACAATTCCATTCAATGCTAATGCCGGAGGTGCCATTTCAGGGTCACCAAAAGACATGTACTATCATAATGTGTAGTTTCACACAAACCAAAAATTTTGCATTTGTTCTTAAATCTCCAATATTTCCTTTGTCTCTTTGATGCACTTCATTGTCCTATTTTTGATCAGAACCTCGACTTTTCACCTTATACCTTGTTTTTCCACTGTTCTGAACTGTCCTCAACTAAGTTATTACTGTACACTGCCACTGGAAGGACTGTTCTCCTACAATTATATTGTTATCCTGGTTGCATATCTCCGAAACCTTCCAAATCCCAAATGAGGCACTGATTCTTAAAAAAACAGCCACATAGCTAAAGAGAAAATACCATCAGGTACATTTGTTACATATCCAAAAATATTTCATGAGAAAAGTTATTTATATCAGTTGATTAACAGTCATTGCTTCTAAGCTCTTCATAGACACGATAAGTTCGTTCTGTAGCTATTTAGCAAACATCTAGTGTTGTTATTGAGCTTTCCAATATATACAAAAACACATTTTTTAGTCTTAAGTAAGACCTTTTAAGTTCTTCTGGTCATGATAAACTTTTTCCGAATCACGATCTTTTCATATAGATATTTTTCATGTTGCCAAGTACTTTCTTACATAAATATATGTGAGCAAGGTTCATTAATACTAATTACCCGTTGCTGAATATTTGTAACTACAGTGAACTAAAAGATTATCAACGTCTGGCAGCTAGTATGTGTTTTAAATACCAGGTTAACATTAGAAAGTTCTGATAGCCCAAGTAACTTCAGCAAATTACACTGATGCTTGAATGAATAAGTCCACGTGCATTTGATTTTCCGACATTGATTTGTTTTCAACTAATTAGTTGAGGAAATATACAGAATAAAAAAAAATCTAATCTAATATGTCGGATCGTATGTAGGAGGCGCCTGTAAGTATCCCCTGCAATGTCTCTAAGTCAAACTTACATTGATGAGAGACCCCAAACCGTAACTGTCCTAACACCATATGGTGGAGTCGTTTGATGTTTCACCTAGTGAATCTTGGTTTGAAGCCTTCAGTAACCAGATCTGCTCATCAATAATGTGTAGGAGAAAACAACTGAGTGTTACCAATCACATAGCAGTGTTTGAAATTTTCCAGAAATATCATTTTCAAAATCGGTTTATTTTATACTGATGAACACACTCGCAATCAGGGATCTATTAGAGACGTTGCCAACGAGCTGTAGTGAATAACTAGGAGAAGGAACTGTACTGTAATGGGTTTTTTTATCGTTTTTCAACCAACAAAAGAAGCCTTTGGTATTAAGCATGTTATGAAAAAGCAGAAATGTTCTGGTATTCCTGGTTTACTCAAAGCAATAATAAAATCAAGCCCACTTTATTTCGATTTACTAAAAGCAAGTAAACAATCTAGTACACATTATATCTGATTTACTCAAACATATAAAACAATCAGGTTGAGTAAAACAACACATTCTACTTCTGTTTTACTCAAAGCACATCAAACATTTCGTTGATGAGATATGAAAGCTTTATTTCCTATTTTGATAGTACTTATGTTCAACCTTTGGGATTGACGTCTGTAACTGCTAAAACAACTTAATTTACTTTTTGAGATCTGAGAGTTGGAGGATGTTTTGAAGTAGTTATTTAACCTCGATACATAGAAAAAAGTACGACTTACCATGACAGTGAATACATATGCAGATAGAATGTTTATTTCGCATAAATAATTACATGTTTCACACATGATATGTTTCAATGTCTTGTTTTTAATTTTGAAATTAGCTGTATAAAATCATGTTTATGTAAGACAGCTTAAACGTTCGGCGATGTAGCCTTCGGCGAGACATGTGTGATAAACGATGTATGAAGGTGATCTACTTTTTTGAGTTATGGAAAATGATGCCGTAATGAACTATACCACTTTGTTTTAAGTCATGATTAAACTAGATAATATCAAGATGTTCTCTTAAGTTCAAGAGAAAATATACCAACAAAATATGGTTTTATATTGAAGTGTGTTAAAGATGATATCTATATACGATACTAAAAAAATTAACTTGTAAGTGCTTTAAGTTATCAAGTACAGGCGACCCACCGAATACTTAAACTTTAATAGTTTTGACGAAGTAATTAACAAGATAAAACACTTCAAAGCTAAGTTCTGTGCATCTTAAAGCTCCTTTGTGAACTTTTTCAATTGCTGCTATATTTTTTAAATGATTTTCGAACCAGAAACAAACTATTCCGAGAAAGAATTCAAGCCTCCCACATTGAAAGGATTTACTATATGTGTTAGATAGCATACATATATTCCTCCAATGAAGCACAATCTTTGTTAAAGTGCCACAGAGTATGTCGTTGGAGTCAAGTTTGTTAAACTTAAAAAATGGTGTTATTCAATAGAGACGTGTTTGTTGTTGATAATAGGATCTTAGTGCTTATCAGTTCACAATGGTGACAAGAAACAGGTTGCAGTCGTGCTTTATAATCGAAAACGGCGCGCGCCAACGGCTAAAACGTTATTTTGGAATCGTATTTACAGCAGATATAAAGAAAAATAGGGGTTGTTCGGTTAGTCATATAACATATAAACATGAAATTAGGAGACAGAATTCTAAACATTTATATAGCCGTTTTTCACAATCTCATTGAAAACAAGAAACTATCGTAATTCAAAAGAGTTTAAATGTAACTTTATCAAATCAATTTGAAATTAGTGTTTTGGCTCTTACTCCACTCACAAACAAAATTGTGTAAATAGTCATAGAAATAGGAAGTTTTAATTCCGAGTTGACGGACAATGTCTCATTACAGCATGTTTCTCGTTTACAAACAATACAACTTCTGTAAGTACCTTCTGTAACACCAAACCATATGACACATACATTTTCTTTGCTATTGCTTTGGATTTATTTATTTTATTTATTTTATTTCTTTCATGGAATCTTAATCAATGTGTAAACCTTTTAATGATTTTGAATTTAATAATCTTAATGCTGTTTCAAAATCAATTTGGTGTGTTAGTATTGTTGGTTGAAATGATGAGCCTCAAATTAAGCAATGAAAATCTCATTTTGTACCAAAAAAACTTTCTCTTCTTAACATATTTTTATTTAGGCTACGAGGACTCAACTGTGTTTGTAGTTAATGAAATGAACATAGTGTGTTTAAGTGTGTTCATTGCCATAAATGACGTCAGCTTAAAACAAATCGTTTAAACCCTTAAATGTTTTTTCCTGATCAAAATTTCCATCTCACAACTCACGAACTGTTTTCTCATATATGGTTTATATAGTTTACGTAAACTTAATTCAATGGTTGTTCGCAGACAATTGGTTAGCAAAATTTATAGATCAATGAAGTAATTTTCATTTATTTCCTATCGTTTAAGTCGTTGTAGTGTGGTCAGGTGATATGGGGTTTAACGTCGCCTTCAAGAGTATTTCACTTATATGGCGGCTGCTAGTATCATTGAAGGGGAAAAGCACGCAACATTCATTGAGGCTATATGCATTGCGGTGAAACCTGCCAGCATCGGCTTGAACTATCCAATTTTGGTGATATTGCGCTGAAATTCAGTGTAGCATTGTACCCAATTCTTACTGCGTGTAGAACAGTTCCCTACTGCAGACAAAGTTACCGAGCCCCCCTGGCGGAATTCGAACCAAGGACCTCTTGATCCGAACCACTGCGCTATCCCGCCCCCTTTAGCCGTTGTAACTCTATTTACTATTTGAGTGAGTGAGTAACTTGAGTTTTAACATCTTTTGAACAATATTTCAGTTATTCAACACATGGATGACAAGCATGACGGTGGACAGAGCGGGACGTAAGGGATCGAAAGGACGAGGGAACAGAGGGAAGGAAATACATAGTGAGAGACAGCCAACAGATGTGAGAAATATTCAAAATTGGTCTGCCTTCTTCCAGTCGACCTGTCCAGCTTGAGTGACATTATGAGGAGCATGTACGCTCAGACTTGCATAGCTCTCGGGGTCTCTGAAGCACGCAAACCACCACACCACGATAAGGTATCACGGTATCAAGTGGTGGAGGGAGAAGATGACGTTATAACTTTATTTACTATTTCGATAACGATGCATTACAAACATCTAGTGCCAGGTTTTCTCATTTCGTTTCATGCTTCATAAGAGTATTTACAATGTTCCAACGTTTTTGTGACAATATTCCCATCTAATGATAACAACTATTATGTTGGATCTAATATTTCGTTTATGCACTAAACATTTTATTCTGATGATAATCTGTTGGTCTAAACTCTTTACTGAGACTCGACTATAAATCTCATGTCTCGATCAGATTCTCGTGGGGTTTTTCTGGAATCATGGTCGGATAATAACAGAAACAGGAATATAGAGCCTTGTGTTATATATGTCGTGTACGAGTTGTGATTTTGTACAAGTTATAACTTGTATAGCACAATTGCCATCATACAAGTTATAACCTGTATGGTTTTCATTGTACATGTTATAACTTGTACAGTTTTGGTTTGCAGTTTTGCTATAACTTGTACAACATGAAAGTCAAAATAAGATTTCGATAAAATTGAATCATTTATTTACCTTTTTGACAGAATTTGAACATGATTTACTTGTTTGAGCATGGCAGTGCGTCATGACAGCGTGAGTTGCAGAGTACTCCAGCTTGACGGCACTTACACCGAGCTGTCTTACATTTAGTTTTACATTTACATTGAAAATGTCCTTGGCCGCCAGTTTGTGACAAAATTGTCACCGCTTTTCTAAGTGAAACTTCTTCCTGGGGTATCATCTCTTTCGTTATAGATCCACTCACTTTTTCAAACTGATTTCGAGAGAGAGAGATCTTGATACATTACCAGCTTTTGTGCCAATTTTGAAACCTGTACCAGTAATATCAAGTACAATCCCTTGAAGGTTTCTTGGGTCAGTAGGTCCGCGATCCACATGTGCAAAACCCACTTAAATTCACCATCACATGCAGATTGATAGTCAATTAGATCGACTTGTCCCCGTAAATTGAAACTTGATGAAATTATTGGCTTAACCACTAGTTTTGATGTCTCCGTACGCTTTTTCTTCATAATACATTGGTCACACTGTGAGACGAACATCTTGATTGCTTCTCTACTTTTGTTTGCAAAATGGGTATTGAGTTCTTTAAATGTTTTATGGATACCTCCATGGCCTACAGCACAATGTGAAGTTTTGATTATATGAAACATTTCCTCTAATGGCACATAGTAGATAACTTTCTCTTCTGATGATTTCTTTACAAGCTTATCCAAACCAGCCACATGAACAACATCATATTTCTTCAACAAATACCTTTCGGTGCTTGACTTCTTCCCATCCAACTTAAGTTGTTTGATTTTGTCAATAAGGCTTGCAAGTTTCTCTCTTGTAAATAATGTGTTATTTGTTGAGGTATTGTCTTCTTCCAACTTCAACAAGATAGATGTAAATCTGTGTTCATGTGTGGACTCCATGGTCTCTCAAGATAGAATAAGAGACGTCAAAAAGAGGCTTTAAGCAACGTATAAGCTAAATGATCACACTCAGTAAAATAGATTGGCTTACCTCCTAGATTGACAGAGTGAGAGCATCCAAGCTTTACCCAATGCATATGTTAAACAATTAGCCCTCAGTAGTCTAATAGAATGCAAGCATAGTATGAAATACTACTGAGAAGTAATGCATTTATTGGTGTACAAGTTATACCAAAACATTAGCAAAAAGTTGTACAAGTTATAACATGTACAGGTGAAATCATACAAGTTATAACTTGTATAGTAGCGTCATACACGTTATAACTTGTACAAGTCATAACTTGTACACGACATATATATTAATTGATAAAACTAACTATATTACTTATCATGCTGATTTAAATTATTCATATGCTCTACGTACGCAATTCTTATCCCAAGGGGATTTCGGAATGTCAGAACAAGACTAGTTTAAGAGTTCTCATTTGAAAGGGTTCTTGTATAGATTAAAGGATACTATTCTCGTTGTTCTGAGTTATGCCATAACATAACTGCCACTTTGCTCTTATCACGGTCTATTCACTTCTGTCAATCAATTACAGCTTTCGATGCTTTTATTTTCCTTCTAGTGTATCGTATGTTCTTGACTTCCTGCCCTGCTGGGAAAATGTATCTATTTCACTATAAATGTACATAAGTGAAATAGAAAGTCCTTACATAAAAGTACATAACACGACTTCAAAGGAACATCTGAAAATGAGCCTGGTATGAATTTCTTGTTGTTAAGGCCCACATGGGGAATATTGTACTAGTTACTGGTACCTTAAGTTCATAAAATACACTTAGAATGTAAATAGAATGTGGATATAGATATAAATTATAGAAGTTAACATAGGTAATGTTCTTATGGTGTTTAGTTCAACATACCAATTCTATTCATACTAATATAATAATGCGTATTTGTAAATGCGCTCAATCCACATTCTGAGGTATGCTCCGAGCGCTACACATTTATTACCCTGAGGAAATTGTACTTTCGATGCTGCTACTAAGCGCTTCGCGCAACCATATAGATCCATACATCCCGTATTCAGGTACCCATTTGTACAGCTGGGTGAACTGAGTGCAATGTGGATGAAGTGCCTTGCCCAAGGATACAACACGGTGTCACAAATGTTTGGTGACTCCACCTGGATTCAAACCCGGGTGGTTTTCGTGAGAGGCCAGCGTGCTGACCACTACGCCACCATGCTCCACATGCTATTCATGGTGTAAGTTTGAATTATGTATTGCTAATATTTGACGTTTTACTTCTGTTTTTTTTGTCATTACGAGTTGTCTTTTAACGTGATACATGTACATGCTTCTGTGGTGTTCACTATTAGGTCTTCCAGTCTTACAACAATACTTTACAACACATCCTGCTGCATCAGCGTAATTGAATCCGCTGATCCAGCTCCTTCCATATATCCTGATATCCTTTAGGTCAAAAGCCTCCTAAAAGTCAACCTGATCGCTCTTATCAATATCAACACTCTGTAACATGTGAAATCAAGTTTAAATTTCACAAGGGTCGAATCCACTACATGCCTAACCTTTAACCGTTGGGCAAAGTGGACATCCTAAATCAACCGTGCAAATTAAATTATTTCTCTTAACATTTACATGAAAAACATCTATTGATATAAAATAACTCGCTGTCATGGCAATAGTAACGGGTTTGTTATTTCTTCCCCAAGTCAATTTGAACTAAAGCAGGACGTTTAAATTTGATCTCTGATTATAGTTAATGCAGAGCCATTCTAACTGCTCCCAGTAATAAGATGGTGGAACTCTAAACTAATAATTGAACCGGTAGATCCATATTATTTTTCGAAACCGGTGTTATTAAGAACAACCAATCCTACAGATGGTAAACTTTTAATGCTTCTAATGGTTGTTTATATGCACAAAATAACACTGCCACACACATCCCGCAAATACATTGACAAATTTATATTTCACTATGCCGATACCAAACGTAATTAACTTGAAAGACTAAAAACTAAAATGAAATGTTTAGTTTAATATATTTAGTCAGATTCATGATAACAATTACAATTTCGTCCACTTAACCTTTCATTTCACACTTGTTCACATGGCTTGTATGTGTTTGGATAGCGTGATCAAGTTTGATTTTAACGTATTCTCAACAATATTTCAGTTATTAGACACGTGGATGGAAACAGTCCAAAAGGGCGTGGACAGATCGGGATGAAAGGGTTCAAAAGGATGAGGAAAAGACGGAAAGAAAGACACCGCAAGCGAGGGACATGCCTTTCGACAACTGGCTTCTACCCGTCGACCTGTGCAGCCTGGGTGACCCTGCCAGGAGCTTGTAATCTCCGGCTGGCACAGTTTTCGGACTCTCTGAAGCCTGCAAACCAGCACACCACGATATGGTCAAGTCAAGTGGTGGCGCGTTTGGACATACGCAGTGCTACTTGAATATATACACTGAGATCAAAACACCCTAGTTGTGAACCGACTTTTTCACAATGTATTCATGAAATAAAATGTACAGTCACTATGTTTGATTGAGAATGAAATAAATCATTATATCAACTGAAAATCGTATATTTATTGAATAGATATCAACATGAGAATTTAAAGGCTAAGACGGAAATCAGGGTATTTGGAAGGAGGTATGCGTGTTCAAACACGCTGATGGCGAAGAATGCCCAACAACGGCCTGGAAACAGCCTCATTGCTCGCACGTTCTGACGTCATCCCAACTGGCAAAACATGCAATATAGCACTTCTCTTCAAGTGAAGCTGATGTTGCAAAGAAGTTCACAGTTTAATTGTCTTGTTCATGTTCCTTTGGCAACGTTCATATATTTCTTAGAGTTCTGTTTTTTTGTTTCGTCGTTGATAAATGTATGAAATGATTAAAGTATGATGTTTTAGTCAGTTTGGTTTATCACATACTTAAAGTGATACTGAGTATGTTTTATGATTTTCATGTGGCTTAAATAATAACCAAAATAACATATGTCATGAGATAAGTTCAAATCACCCGTTTAATTCTAACGTGCATTTTTATCTCTAAATGTCAAAATTATCATATTTTCTTGTTTACAGTGATCAACGAAAAACAGCCATATAAATGTTAGGACATCGAAATTCTTCTTCCATTTAATATGTATATTAGGTAAATGACCTACTAAACACTGCCAATCAATGTTTGTCTTTGAGTCTGTTGTAAGTTAGTTTCCAAAATTACGGTTATCTACTACAAATCGCGACTTCAACCTGTTTATAGTCACTTTACTGAACTAATAAGCATTAGGAATATGATTTTCTGAAACAACCACTACTTCTTGATAAAATAATAGCATTCATGGAGTTTGACATATTTGACTCCAACAACATTTAAGTTGTGCTTACAACTAAACATTTCCTAGTTACGCCCCTGGTATCTGCTGTCAATAAGATTCCATAAATACGTATGAGTAATTGTCCCGCGCCATTGTCAGGTTTTCGATTATGAATTACAATTTATACCTGTTTATTATCTCTATTCTGGACGGATAAGCGTTAATATGTTGATTTTCATAGACAACCACTACTTCTCTATCAAATAAGACGATTTACAAAGTTTAACATATTTAACCCTAACTGCATGCTCTGTGCCCCTTTAAAGATCTATCTCTCACTATGCCTTTCTTTCCGTCTTTTCTCCTCATCCTTTCGATCCCTTTCTCCCTGATCTGTCCACTCCCTTTTGGATGCTTGTTATCCACGTGTTTATATGTTTTATGTGTTTTACTGAAATATTGTTCAAAACACGTTAAACCCCAACTCACTCTCTCACTTAAAGACGTTTAAAGTGTCACAGGATTTAGCGTATGTTGGCAATTGATTCCATTCTATTGCTGCTGCTTATGAAAATGACCTGTGTCCGTTGGTAAATGTTATTGTGAGTGGGACAGTTAGCATTCACACATTCACATTCTTTATTCTCTAAAACCACGCACGGTGGTACATGAGCAATTTTACAAAGAGAATTAAAGATACGGATTGCGCATGCATAACATAAAAAGTAACATACAACAGCATATACACTTTTACAAATGTGAAAAAATGCATTTGATGAACAAAGAGAGTTCTTTAAACATCGGAATTTGTTACTATTGAGGAGTAGATTAAGTTTGTGAGGGTTTGGCCAATTTGAATAATAAACTGGTATAAACTGAGCTCTAAAACTACTTAAGGCATTACATCTGAATAAATAATGCATTTCGTCAGCAACCGTCGGTGAGCCACAGAGGTGGCATGTCCTAGCCTCCTTTGGGATTCCGCGCCACCTCCTTGTCTCAACGGGTAGGTTGTGATTACATGTTCGGAACTTTAAAATTGGGATTGAGATATTTTTTGGCAACAACAAATATTTTTCAATACAGCAAGTTCCGGCACTCTGACTCTGACCTCAGTGAGGCATTCGGGATGTATGGGACACGGCAGTCACGAAGATACCCTGGAGCAGACCCAGAAACACACTTGGAGACCAGGCAAATGATCTCCAGCAAAGACAAAAGACAAAAGCTTTCGGTATCAGTATCAAGGGCAAGTAACTAACCGTTAATTCTATACTAAGAAAATATTGGAATGTTTTCAAGCCAAATAATATTAGTTTGTAATTTAAAAAATTTAAGCGAAATGCATTTGTCAATCAGAAAGGACATGAACTCTGCGCACTTCGATAAATGGTTTTAACTGATGAAGTATTGTTATCTGAAACGTGACTATACCGTAAAAATTAAACACATTAAAGATATAATTTACTATTTGACATTCTCAAGGATGTTTTCAATGTAGAGAAAATAGCAGGTAAAAACAATATTCTGACATCATTCAAAGGATTTCTCTAATCATTTTATTACAATAGTGACCAATGCCTATATTGTATGAATGCTTCATCATGTTCTGTAACCTGATGACTCGTATGTTCGAATTTAATGTACACTTATGGTATTGAAATGAGTAGAAGATTTGAAAAAAAGATTTCTGAGATTTCCTATACCCTAGAAGACACTTCTTTACAGGACAATTTGCTAGTCCGCCACTCATTGCTATCACGCGCCAGTCAATAACAGCTTCCGACGTAGCCATTATATCGCTGATATGATGTACCATCTTGCTGTCAGATCTTCATCGGCGAAATTATACCTCATTAACTACCTATTCATAGGCACTCGACCTATTTCTTGACATCCATGCACTGAAGAACATGATTTCATTATATCATTCCAAGAATCAACGTGTAGCCTTGGTAACAATCAAAACAAAGCTATTGGCACCACCAAAACGGAAATTTCTTTAATGATTTATTGTAAATCCATATATTTGTGGGCTTCATATGCAGGATGACATTAGTTAATGGATTTGTTTTAATCTTACGGTAATCTGATTTGGCGGTATTGTTAGTGGTTATAAATCCAAACAGTTAATAAAAAACTGGTGCAGAAGTTATATTTTTTATGAATGTTGATATAGCGAAAAGATAGAATTGAATTAAGTCATTATTTTGATAACGTTTTCTTCTATAACTGTACTTTCATCTCAGTTACTCAACATGTACATATAGTTATACACACGCACTTAGCTGCTTATCAAAAACTACGCATTGTCACAATGGCGAAGTGATGACATTAATTGCAAAGGGACATTGAAGATGCATTTGTGAAATCCGTCATGAATGTAATTCTAATTACAGATAACTATTGGAGTAAAAATACTAGCCAGGGATCCTGTTCCGTATGTTATCAGAGCTTGCTGGTTGTTTGGAGGTGGTACATGTACCAGCTGCTTCAAAAGGTGATCCCAAAGGTGTTCAATGGGGTTCATATATGGTGAGTTGGCTGGCCACTGCAAAACAGTGACGTTGGTGTTCTCGAGGTAGTCTCTAACAATTTGGGCAGTGTGAGATCTTGCGTTGGCGTATTGCAAAATCAGTCTTCTTCGCTCCTGCTCTCGTCTTTAAATAGCACCCTCAGTCACGCCGCTGCCACCGGCGTACAATACGTGTCCATACTCAAATCTTTTGGCTTCCGCTCTTTTCAGCACTCTGCAGCTTGTTGGTGGAACAACCTTCCAGAAAACATCAAGTTATCAGCAAATTTGGACTGTTTTAAAAAAAACCTTAAAGACGCATCTCTTCAAAAAGTGTTTTGGTTGCAAATAGATATTTACTATATATAGACTCAACTTGTGACTCAAATGTCCTGTAGCGCTATGAGCATGTTGACTGCGTGGAATTTAGCGCAATATAAGTGTACATATTATTATTATTATTATCTTAATCTGCATTGCATTGTAGTCGGGTCAAAGCCATTCCACGGGAGGGGCGGTAGCCTGGTATACCATCCAAACGAAGTCGACGCGTTATTGTGCTGATGACATGACATGGTTCCGTCGCCGCTGTTGATGTCGCCCTTACAAAACGGTTTCGGAGGTGAATCTGCCTTATGTGCGATCTTCGGCCGCAGTTTGTACCCTCGGTCTTCCCAATCTTGGTCTGTCCTGTGTCTGGTCTGTCTGCTTGTAGCGTATTAACATCCTTCTGATAGTGGTTTGGCTGCAGTTGAAGGTTTTTGTCATTTAACGTTGGGAAGCCCCCAAAGTGGACATACCGATCGCTTGGTCGCGTTGCGCTTGAGTAAGTCTTGGCATACTTTAGGTGTTCTTTAAGTTACTGAACGTCTGCTCTTTCCAACATCACAAATCATTCCTCAAAACACGTTGTGAATGCACAATTCAAGTGGCTGCATTCGATGCGATGCGTTGATGCAGAGGATATGATGCAGTAATACTATCATTTCCTGCTAAGAATCAAACGCGTACCAGCAGTCTAAATGTTTTCATAAAAAATAAAAGTGAAACCTTTGAGCTTTGTCCTTGCATAAATTTAACGAACTATTTCAGATTAATTTTTCTTAATTCCACAGTGAAAAGAAAATCTTTGACAAGGGTCACAGTGACGTCAAAAGCTGTTGGTCTTTTTACGTCAAATTGATTAGTTAGTGAGGTCATTAAAACTTACCGAAAAATCGTTTCTAAAATTGATTCTAAAATCATCTTGTAAATCGGTCCATATTTTCCATTTTCCTAAAGTTTCCATGTAAATGATGCTATTTTGACTGTCATGTTCATGTAGACATCCTCGTGCGGGAAATATTTCTAGAGATACGCGAGGGTCTGCTTATCTTCAGACTCAAATTTCTTCAGACTAAGCCAAGGGATATCCCAATTACCACTTATAATGCCTCACAGTATCCTAACCATTAACGTTGAAAAGGTTGATTACTACAAAATTACTTCTAGTCGTGAATGTCAAGGCGCCCACTTTCAGCGTGTGTTCACTTTGTAAGTTCTCAAAGGGACTTCCCGCTCGGTTTTTCTTTTATGTTATAATATTTGGAAGCATTTTTTAAATACTTACATAACATTGAAGGTTAGTTCAAATAACAGTCTGATTAAATCGACCGTGTTACGAGGATTTACTGTTTTTAAAAATTGACTAGAGCGGCATTCGAACATGCTCTTTCAAGGGCTTTCCTCTCCACAATTTGTAAAGTATGTTCAAATGTCGCTAGAGTCAATTTCAAAAAAACTTTTATTCCTCAGAACAGGGTCGATGTTAGTCAGACTGGTTCAAATAATTACTTCTTTTTCTACTCACTTTGATATGCTTGACCGGATCATATCCCTAATTAACTACAATCACTGCAAGCTGGAAAGTGAATTGACAAGGTGTGGCAATTAAACACATTTGCAACATTTCCAAACATCATGGGCGAGTAAAGATAATTACTACAACATAACTGCAAGTTATAGTTTATCAGCTGCTCACAGTAAATCTTGCCTTTTTCTTATGTAAGTTTTAAAGCGAAGTTCCAATGCTATTGTTTATCTTTCCAATGTTGTCTGTAGCATATTTATATTCCATATCCTGAAGTTAGTTAAGCTATTTCCTTGTAATCATGGCTAAAAACTTCCAAATCAGGCCCTTCCTTCTTAAACAAACAATTTATTGTTAACCAGTTGTCTCTAATGTAAATATAGTTGGTCTTTACAAGTAATTAAGTAGTGCTACTCTTTTTAAACATTAACGAGAAGAAAGATAACCCATACTGGAGAACATCAGTCAACGCCTAAACAGATTTCAAAGCTAACCATTCATTACTATGATGAGATGGGACGCTTTGAAATACATTGCAAGATTGGAACCAGGGATAATTTAGTTATTACCATCATTCTTGTATGAAATAGTTCATGCATGCTTTTCATGTAAGAATTCATGAATTCAACTTTAGCAAATATCATATACAGGTAAATATAACGTTATTTTGCCCAGAGAAAGTATTAATTCCTCTTTTTTAAATCGACCTGTTAGATTTAAGTTATTGCATTGTGGTTTTTTTTTCTACAAAAAGTATTACATTATATTTAGTCATCAATCACACATTAAAGTTTCAAATAGAATATAAATTACTTTATGTTTGTTGGCACGAAAAAATAATCCATTCCCAACACAATGTCATTTGCGTCAAGTAAAAGATTATGCAAGAAAACGGATATCTATTATTCGAAACAGATGTAGTATCAGATCGAATAAATCATATTCTGTGTTTGAAAAATGATTCGTACTAAATCTTATTTCATAAATATGCGTTTGAGAAATAAAGTAAATGACCAAATAGCTTGTTTTCATTTTGAATAAGTCCCATGTTTATACTTAAAATATATTTTCACTATAATACTTAAAATATATTTTCACTATATTTTACTTATGTAACACTTGGGCTAAAAAAAGAATGAATAAATAAAATAGATATACTATAATAAAGAAACAAAAGGCATTTACTTTAAAACCCATGAATTGTAATAAATCTTCTGGAACGTATCGAATCGACAAAGGACTTTATCAGTTAATGGCAAAATATAATTTTACTAAATGATATAATCTATAATTATACAACCTATTAATGGCTAAACTAACGATGTTAACAGTAATGAATACGCTCCCAAAAAAGAAAGGCGTTGGCGATGTTGATAACTTGTGAATCACGTAAAAGCGTTAATTCTATACAATGATAAAATTTCTTTCCAAGACGTCATTGTTGTATTGTTGTTTATAGCTTCAACACTAAAAGGATCAAGTTTGACGTTTTCGTTTGTTAAATAAGCATTCGAAGACGTTTTCGCAAAAATGTCCTTTAGAAAACATTTAAAGCAAAATTCATCTAAGAGAAAGATAATGTTATACTTATAACCAAATAAAAAACAATCGTCGTTTCAGGTTTTGATTTTGCATGAGAATTAAAGTGATATGCCTGAGTGGCGAAAACTAAATTGATATACTGACGACAGATTGAAACTGAAGTGACAATTTGCATTGTATTAGAGTGCTATATTTTGTTAAACGTCACTTATGTCAGTGTGGTGTTAAAGTCATGTAGACTACACAACATATTCCTGTTTTGAGAAAAATATCAACCAAACCGAGAAGGCCAGCCCTTATTTTGAGAACCTCACATCTACGGAATCGCTTACAGTGGTGTTTTAATTTCTAAAGTTAACTTCAACCTCAGAAACATTAAGAAACATTGGTTTAGTGATGAGTCACAATTTTGTCTGCAATGGCAACATTGTACATAACGTATCTTTATAGTGTTTATTGTCGGAAAAATAATAATAATGAATAATTATGCCAATGATTTCATTCAAACAGTCGCTGAATTCAGTTGAGACAGTATGAAGTCGTGAATTGGAATATCAAGAACAAAAAGATCTGATTAAGTGGGGGTTCAGGGTTCATCAACAACATCTTTGGACTTCATATGTAATCGATTATGAAATTGTTGTTATGAAGTTGTTCTAGCATGATTACTTATATTCTTAAACAGCAATTGTCATGGTGTACTACCTTGTAAATTCTAACCTAAAAATGATTCAGTGGTCTTTCCAAAACCAGATCATAACCCAATAGAACAACAATTGACTGAACTGGATCGACGTGCACGTGAACGTCACAACACGTCTCAGACACTGTCACGACTATCAATCGTTTGAAAGACGAGTAGGAAAGAATTGTGTAAAATAGACGTCATCGACTTGCTGAAAGGATCCCAAGAAAGAATGTTGCAAATAATAGATATTAGCCAACTATGCATAATCCCTCTTAACACTATCATGTTAATTATTTACGCAATACGGATTAGCTAATTTTTATTAAATTATTTTGATGCAAATCATTTTGATTCCTCGTGTTTTATAATAGTTTCTTCTCAAGAGCATAACGTTCCTCTTTTATGACGTGATGAGGTATTTACTAGTTTGGAAGACCTCTTCTTTTCCTCTTTTACCTGGTCTTTTAATCCAAACATGGCTTTTCAGGCCAGAGATGAAAATTGATAAGGATCTTTGATCCACCAAGCACGTAACAACCTAGTTAACCATTAAGCTGACGCGATATTGAAATAACATATTTGTTATATAACCACATCAGTAATTTACTTCAAATCATAATTATTCATGTAGATCATAAGTTTCTAATTGTGCCCATACTTTGCTTATGTAAGTTCTTTAGGACACATCCTATGTTGTTGTTTAGCTTTCCAGTATATTCAAAAAGGTATTTACTTTGTTCAAGTAATATACCCTAAGCTCAAGCTAAAGTTTTGTTGAGTGAGTTTCTTGTATTTCTGTACATGTATACTGTGTATCTAAGAATATATAAAGAATCAATTAACGTAACAGAAGCATTTACTTTAAAAGTGTAAAACAATGTCATCAGGTATTGAATCTTATACATAACCGATTTTAATGTATTTATCAAAGTTTGTCAAAACTTTGTTAAAATATCTTCTTTTAAAGAAAGTGTACTATGCTGTAAATACATGTTTTCGTATTTGAATCGTAAAATTTTAATTCAGTCATAAACAACATATTACGGTTTTATACGAATTTATAGGGAAAAAAGTTCTGCTTTGCATGCGATTTCTGACACGCTTCCATTTGCTTAAATGAATTTATTCAGCTATAAAGGGATTTGATTACAATCTATTTGAGAATTATCGGCTTTTATTGCTTGATGTATTATCAGTCATCAAACACACATCAAAGTGTCAGATGAACTATGATGAAGTTCAATCCCTAAAAGGATGCAATTTGCTTAAAGAAATATTTCATGCAAGAAAATATTTTTTTTACTGGAATGGTTTTAACTACATGTACAATGTAGATTGGTATTGATTTCATGATATATTATGAGATCACTTAAACCATATTCTACGCTTAAATAATGTCACAAATAGTTCATACAAGGTGGAAAGACAAAACCAAAAATTGAAAGATATTCAAAAACAATTAATCTGATTATTCATTTGTGAATTTAATGAAAACGTGAGCAATAATACATTTAAGTTTCAGTGGTTAAGTTTTATTAAACTTGATGTTGCGGAGGATATTGAATTAAAATCAAAATAACCTGTTACTAATTGATATTGTTTAATAAAGTTTGCAAATACATTAATAGCTTGAAAGGGATTTTAATGACAGTGAGGTTTGTCAAAACAATTTCGGCATAAATACTCGACTTTATCGAGTATTTCAATAATTGTAAACAGATTATAAGTTTCTGATTTGGTAACATGTTAACATATTACAGATACTTTTTGGGTTGTTTTTTTCAATAACAAGTTTTCAACTATTTACCTAAGGTGAAAAAAGGGGAAAACAAAAGGAAAACAATTATATGGACAGATATAGTATGTCAATAAGTGTCCGGTGTATTCTACAGTTTGTTACAAAGATGTTTAATGTGGAGTGTATTTGATAAATTCAAACATACAGCTGAATTTCAAAAGTTTGGTCACTTAGTAGATAGAAACAATATGACCACTTTTATCTAGGGATCACTCATTTTAACTTATTCCTATATATAGTAACTAAGTATTTTGATAAACGTGAATGCAAATTAGTTCAACTTCTGTGTATGTATAATTTTTCTGCGATAAAACAAGTTATATACAGCGTGTCAGAGAGGCGTGGTGTCCAAAGATGAAAGTCAGGAAACGTATCATCAAGATTTTACTTTTTTCAGAATAAACCTTGCAAATAAAGAAACTGGACGGATTTGGAAAGTACTAAAATTGTTACACTGAAAGATGCGGGGAATAAATTGAGTATCGTTCAGAAAATAATGAGGAGAAAATACAACTGCGATGTTTCTCTGAGAGGTATGATTAAGCTGTATCAGTAAAGTAAGAAAACTGGCACCATAGAAGACATTGCAAGATCTGGCAGACCTCGAAGTACGACAAATCGAGAAGACCGAATTATCAGGAAACTATGTCTAGCAGACAGGTGTGCAACACTCAACATTATTCACGGGAGACTGAGGCAAACACTGAGTAAACGGGTGAGCTCCACGACAATAGCTCGGAGACTCCTGAAGTTTGGGTTGAAATGTTTTGTTCCTGCTAGAAAACCTCTCCTGAATAAATAAACAAAGAACGACTCTCTTAGGCCAGGTGCCACAGTGGAACAAGGTGCTATTTTCAGATGAATCAATCTTTCTTTGCTTCAGTAAAGAACGTACGACGTTTCAGTTACGAACGTTACAAACCTCGTTGTTTGAAAAGCTCTGTAAAACACCCCCCTCAAGTTCATGTCTGAGAATGACTTCCATCAATGGGCCAGGAATTTTGAAAATTGTTCCAGGAACATTGAATAGTGAGAGATATCAAAAGAATATCATCAACGATATTTCTGATCACGGTTCCTGTCTCTTATCTTTCCAGAAAATATTTTTGTTTTCCAGCATGACAATGCTCCAGCTCATAATTCAAGATCCGCACGTGACTATCTGGCTCGCAAAGGAATTCAGTTGCTACCATGGCCCGGAAATTCCCCTGACATGAACCCCATAGAGACGGTGTGGGATATCATAGGGGGGCTTATGTAGAGAGGTGATTATATGTGTCGGAAAATGTAGCAATTTGCATGTACCTATCTCTAGCTAGTATTAAACAATATTATATTTTTGTAACTTAATCTACAAAAGAAAGATTCACAAATTTTCATATATATTTGACATGTTCCAGGAATGAAATGTCGATATTTTCTTAACCTCAGTAAGTAAAATTGGCACTCATTATGCTCTCTCTTGTGTTAAATAGACTAGCATCACACAGCTGTTTCGTTTAGTTAACATTTCCTTTAATACCCATGTATACTTTTATCATTAAATCTAATTTGATTTGGGACTCACAGCAATGAGGCTCATTGACAGGGAGTTGCACTTGGTACGTGACTGATATTTCACATCTGTAGCCTGGGTATATAAAATATAACAGTGTAGCAAAAATAATTGCAAATAAAATGCTTGGTATGCATCATCACTCATTAAAACTTTCATGAATTTTTAAATTTTTTATTCAAGTTATGTGAGGAATGTGTTTACATCTTTGTATTTATTTTCTATTTGATTGAGATAAACAGCAGTCGGTATTTCATGTCCAGAAGTATGTAAGTGCATGTCTATTTATCGTTATCAGAAAATGTTATTTTGTCTTGTGACAAAATTGAAAGTTACAATAGGCTTCTACGTCGTTAAATACTTCTTGTGTATTTATATCAGAATGATCAACATATTGTTGTTTTCAGACCACCAAGAGAGATTAATTGTTTATGAAAGCAGATAATAAAAAAATATAACCAAAAGAATACAGCCATATTATAACATTATTCTGTGTTATGAATTCAGATAATATTTGTCAAGCATACCAGAAAAGATATTTGAAAAGTTTATTAGTGACAATTCAATACAATTAAAGGTATCTTGACTCAAAGTATAGTCTGTTGTTCTGGTCCTTATTAATGACATATGGCATAATGGCGTTTATAGATCAGTATTTTTCCTTGGCTTTTCCATTGTATCATGGTCGTTGTAGCAGTTGTAGTCGGAGCAGATTGAACATCATTAAAAGTTATTGAGAGAAAATAAAGAGCTCACTGGCTCATATGTACAGAATAAAGTGGTGAATATTATCGTATGTCTTATATATTTCAAAGACAATGTCTGTCTTCACCCCTTGGGAGAATGGTATAAACAACAGCAGTCGTTATTTCCTGTATTCCTGGCTTCTGTTCAAGAAGATGGATACACTTTACAACAGCAGTATGCCAGTGCAAGTCTATCAATCATTATCCAAAATGTTATTTAATCTTTGGACAAAATTTAAAGTTACAAAAATGCTTCTACGTCTTACTTTATCTATGTCAGAATAACCATCATAATGTTGTTTTCAGAGATTCGATAGAGATTAACAGTTAATGATAGCAGATAATTAAATAAACAGTTATTTTATAACTGGTCTTTGTGTCATGAATTACGGACATGTTTTGTGAAGCATACCAGAAAAGAGATGTGAATAGTTTATTCATGATTATTTGCTGCAGTTAGAGGACTCCTGACTACAAATGTGATCTGTTATGACTGACACTTGACAAAAATGGCGATTTTAAATCAGTGTTTCCTTTGCTTCCTCGTGGTTTCATGATCATTGTAGCAGTGAAAGTAGGAGCAGTTTGTAAATCATTAACAGTTATTGATAGAAAATAAAGAGCTAACTGGTTCATGTTTCAAGAAGAAGAGGTAATAAGCCTTTGTTATCATTACAGTCTGCAAGTCTTCCTCTTACTACTGCCATTCGACTATCAAAACACAGCTTCCTTCTCTGTAAGGATTTCACACCCTCTTACTTATCAGATTTTCATGAGCGACATTGCACCAAATTGAAAATCTATCCATAGACACTCGATATATATTACATTAACAGAACTGAAAATTATGATGTATTGGAACCTACCAAGAATAATCTTCTAAATCTGACAAGTAAAATTCCAACAAAATTATCTTCGGGAGTCGTCATTGCATACCCTTCCAACAACAGGCTGTGAGTCTTGTACATTATTCCAAAAAGAATGCTGTTTTGTTGTCGTTTAGATGAATAACTTTCATGGCTCTGTATTTCTTATCCCCTTCAGCGAGATTTAGATGGTGAGAGAAGTCTGTTACTACATGCCTACCCATCATTATCAGTTATGCTATTTTATCTGTTTCTACTTTTCATTAAATCTATGTCAAATGACAGACATATTCTTTTTTTAACCTCCCATACAGTTTTGTTCCGAAGGAAAATAATTGAAGAATCTTATTTAACCTTTCAATAATTTTGTTTGACATTTGATAATCTAGGGAAAATATTATCAAGGCATGCATACCAAAAAAAAAGATATGAATATTATCCTTTCATTTATGACAATTCCTGACATTCCCGTGGCCACCTCGTAGTTTATGATCATTGTAGCAATGAAAATAGGGGCATGATGATAATTATTGATAAGAATTAAAACTTTTCACGCTAATGTGCCCAGAGCAAGAAAAGAACGTTGTCGTTTTTCGGAGAAAATCCAAAGACTTTGATACAGTGAAAGTTCTGATTCTCTAATTCAGCTTTTCAGATGTGAGATTGTACACCATTAACCCTTGTCATACACACACGCCTTGGCAATGTTCAAACGAAAACAAAACATAATGAGTTATCAATACTCCATATCTTATCATAACTTTATAAGACTAATCTATGTTTATCTGGTTTATATACCCAGATAAATATAAGCACTTAGTTTTTTTAGATGTGGGTTTGATCAGGTCAAACTTCAATGATTTTGTCGAAACATTTGATACTCCGATATCAAGTGATTTTCACCGGGTACTAACATCATAATCGGTAATCAAAATCTAGCGAAATGTGTTAATGTTATAGTTAGACTCGATTTCAGTAATCCAATTTTTCTCACTGAAACAAATTTGATTGGTAACATGGAACATGTATTTCCTCAAATACGGATATTTTGTTAATGAAAACATTAAGGTAATTGAAAACCTATTCCAAGGGCACTTCTTGCTGGTTTTGATAATTTACCATACGAAAGGCAACAAATTATTGGTAAAAGGTCATTACCAATTGTATTTACATGATCAGTACCAAACCACGATTTTCTTATCTGAATGGTCCCAAAGGATAGTTACACAGATAGCAAACCTTTGTTTAGAATTATTATCATGGGAGTTGTGATGGAAATTCTATGTCATGTATAGTCAGCTAATAAGAACTTGAATAATCTAAAATCTTGGCAATCAATCACACTTATCTTTTTATGGATATTGTTCATGTGCTTTTAGTTTTTCTCTTCAACCGATAATTACATACAGCTGCATACCAAAAGTTTGTTCAGATACCTGCTTTGCCTTGTGCAATTATCCTGTAATTGGAGATGTCTGTTGATTTTAAAATACAGAACTGAAGGTACATTGTATTGTAGAGATAATTAAATTTAATATTTTCGAAATTTTTAAACTTTGTCACTTCCATGACCTGCCAAAACTCTTGCGTTTTTGCCATGATATATGATTGCGTTAAAGTACAATGGACCTTCAGTTATCTATTGAAAAATCAATATAAGAAGTTTCTGTTTCGCAATGCTTCAATGACTCAACGGCTACATCTCAAATTACATAATATTTGCACTAAGAATGCAGGTATGTGAAGACACTGTATATGCTTTTTCAAGAATTAATCCAAGAGGATTCATTATCACATCACAATCATTCACAAGAAATGATTGAGATTTTCAAGTGACCCAAATAAGTGGAAATTATATGATTATAACACACGTCATAGCGATAGAGATTTTTGTTCTTAAATGCTACCAGACCCATAAAGGACTTTTGACAACCTTTCGTAACTTCACATATTTTTCTTTGGCGTTGTATTTTCACATGACTAATACATTTCCATTTTGATATTTTGAAACATCACAATGATTTTTATCTAGGTAATGGTACAGTCTATGTAAGTATATAAGATATCACCATTGTCGAGACCCTTTTCCTCGCTAAGTTTTGAGAAATTGGTCATTTCAGGCTGTTTACATGCAGCAAAGTGTTGATGTTCAATGTTATCATTTCGATAACGAAAGTAGTATCTAATGCTTGCCTCATATCAACAGTGTTTACATATTTCCACTGCACCACATGTAATCCAACTATCAGAGTAAGGTGTTCTCAGTTGCTATCTTCCTGTATATTGAAAGACTTCCACGCAATCTTCCATGTATATATTGTTACGGAAAATAGTTGTGAAAAGATACATTTGAGCATTCTTTAAAACACTCTTTATTAAAGACATGACATTTTATTCGTGAAGAACTAATAAAATTGTATTTAGAAGCTGATTCCAAGATTTTACACTTCTCTAGAACTAATATTTCCAGCAAACTTTTGTTGTATTTTTATGAGGTTCTCATTTTCTTACATTAAACATGGAAATGTTAATTATTAGTATTTAGTATTTGTTCATATGCTTGTAAAGTGCATGTTTCTAAATCTCAACAAACTGCACTCTACAATCACAGTTTAATGTCTTTCTCAACTATACACTTCTGCCATGTATCATAATTCTTACCATGAAGTTTATATTAGTAAATATAATTTCATCCAAATCATGAAGGGCAAGTTTCTCGTTATCAGTATTATGTCCGTCGGGGAAGTATAACGTGAATGTCTTAAACTTTGTATCTATTTGAAATTTTACAGAAGCATTTATATCGTTCATGGAATCAGAGCTAAGTAAAAATAATTATTACTCCCTTTTGTAGTTTTTTAACGTTCTTAAATATGGTCTGTGCTCTCTAAGTATTCACTGATCTTTTGAACTTTTAACACATATCATGGCTTATATTCAATGCTCAATGTTTGCTTAAATTAGTAACTGAAATATTTTCCATGTTTAGATAACGCCTCATTTCAGTTTATAGCAAAGCGATGTAGGGACAGGGACAAAGAAAATCTTTTCTCCATATCAACTAATTGTTGAATACGTATTTGGTAACGTGCAAAATTCCATCAATTCATGCGTTCTTAAAGCAAAAGCGTAATTTCTTTTACAGAAGTACAAACTTTAATGATTAACAAATCCTACAATCAATGTTATTTTTTTAAATGTCTTGAAGTGTTTCTCAGACAGTTTATATGCCTTTAACAAAGCTTCTATTTATTGTTAGAAACCATATCTTATATGGTTTGGAACTACCTAATGGAAAAGCAGAAGTATATAAATTTTTTATTTCATTATACCAAAATGCACAAGATAAATACTACATATTAATAAGTACACACTTGTCATTCATCTTTTTAAAGAGTTCCAGACAGTGACCTTTTTCAAACGGGCGATGTTAAGCTACCAAATGTCAATTACTTTTTACTTACTTCTCATAGTTATGAAAATCTTTAAGGACTTCAGCAATGCTGGTAAAAATGCTTGCAAATATATTAATGATCAAACAAGGAATCTTAATGACAGTGAGGTGTGTCAAAACTATTTCAGTATAAATACTCGACTTGATTAAAACAGATTAAGATTTGGGGTTTTGATGACATGGTTACAATTATACACATAATTTTCTCAAAATAACGTTTTTTTTCAATGCAAAGTTTAAAGCAAACAAATCTTGATTTAGTTAATCAAAACCATATTATCATTCTATTCTACATATCCTGTAAATATATCGTTTAATTGTATATAAAGGTGTTCATTATGGAGTTTATTTGATGAATTCCAACATATGCAGTTGTAAGTGATAATATGCGTCTGATATTGTACTATTTACCTATCTTAAGCTAGTATGAAACAAAATCATATTCTATCGCTTAGTCTACAAACGAAAGCTGTACACAGTCTCATATGCAAGAACCCTGTTCCTTGAAGGAAGAGTTGATATTATCTTAACTTCAGTGAGTAGAATTGGCACTCACAGCTATCGCATTTAACTTGTCTAAAGAGGCTAACATCACACAGCTGTTTGTCTTAGTTTTCATTTGCTTCTATACCAATTCATACTTTTACCTAATCTAAATCTAATTTGATTCGGAACTCACAATAACCAGACTCATTGGCAGAGAGATGAACTTGGTACAAGACTTTGATCGGTTTCCACGTTTTTAGTATGAACTTCATTTCATATAGTTTTCAATAAATGTCTGAATCGTTGCTAGACCTCCAGCTTTTAACGGGCTTCGTAAGCTTTCATACTCAACTCAAATACTTTCTCATTACTCAATGCAATTATCCCTTAATCCTAGAATAGGGTGTCATGCATCAAGCAAGTTATTTGTATAAGGGAATTGGATCTGCGTAAATAGACTGAATTTAGTATATTTCAAAAAGAAATCATTGTATTTATTGAATCTTCAATTGGTATAATTTGACTTCCTCTTTCTTTATGACCTCTTAAAGTGCTTTTCAAATCTTGAGGAAATGTGACACTGGTAGTGCTGAAAATAGAATAATCGAATAGAATAACAACATTGATAAGCGCCCATATCGAAATGATATACAAAAAAGTATGTTGCCTTTGATTAATTTTACATATCATGCTGTATTTCAATATATTAATTTGAATTGTATCGTTAGGTGTAACCTGAATTGCTGCCAAGTGCATATGTTCTGTTTAACAGACGAATGATAAATGTGTCACAATAAGAAAACCTATGAGCATCTTGCAAACATTTCTCATGTTTCAAAGTTGAGCACATCGAAACTGTATTATCTTTACTAAATATCATATTTACCAAACATACATATGATTAAAACCATATGTTTCAAATAATTTATCTCGAATGACTGAAATATACCACTTACGTTATCTTTCCTTCTGTTTGAAATGTATCATCTATGTACGTTGACGTGCACGTAAAAATATATGTTATGTTGAGAGAGACAAAGCAACAGCAGTCTCTAGGTGTATGCTCATTATTCTTTATCAGGAAAAGCTCTTCTATCTTTTGATGAAATGCTGCAAAGGCTGAAAAATTTTCAAAGTAGCGCTTACCAATAATGCGAAAGAACAACGTAAAATGTACAAGAACGAAATTCCAACCTTTAACGGGGCAGTGGCACCTTTTTTAAGGTAAAGAAAGAGATCTCCCGAAAACGGAAATAAATGTTATTTATTGCAAGGTAATCGTTATTGATCAAAAGAGGCATTTTCGAACGAAGGTAATATGTTTTGTAAAAGCACCGTGAATCAGTTTCCCTACTTTAAATTATTTAAACGAGATCACAAAAATGGACGCCAGTACTCCTCTCTTGATACTTGATACATTCTCCGAGGACGAAAAATCGGATAAGGTGGTTGACTCATTGAAGACAATGTATTTGGCATAAACCTATATTTATTGGGTGAAGATTGATAGAATTTGTCTTTCATGAAACCGCGCGACTGCTCCTTTAATATATCTACATTATGTATGTCGAGTTAACAAGTATGTTGTTGTTTTAGATGACTTACGATGAAAAACGATGATTTTATTTTTGTGAAATGATAATGCGGCATAAACATTTTTCACTTATTCATCAAATGTACGTTTAAATCAGTTTTTGTTTACAATTCGTTTTATGTTCAATTGCTCGTGGTCGATGAGAGATACACCGAACCAATAAGTCAAGTAAAGAAACATAAAACTTAATGTCTATGCAGGTACGAACATTTCATCAACTTGACATTTGAATATGAATATTATTAGCATGTTTTGATATCCACTGTCCCAACTTAGGATTCCAAGATGGGATGCGTCCCCTCTTAAGATGGGGCGGATCAGCAGTTGTGATGATACATATTTATCACTCGGCGCATTCATGCAATAGTTAGTCTCAATTGCATAACCTCTGAGCATAGTGCGGACATTTCCTTTTCTTTATTTCAAAGGGGAGCACATGTATATTGTATTATCTCTATTGTTCATAACAAATACATCAATAACAATCTTATTTTTCAAGCATATGTATCATAAAAACATGTTGACGTGTTCCAAATAATGTATCTCAAACGATAGCAAAAACACAAATTAATATGTCATACTTAATTTTTAAAACTCAAAAATAGTTTCAACTTTCTTTACATGTAATGATATTTGCCATTTCTTTGTTGCGTGTATAACGTATTAAAGATTAGTATTTCTTGTAAAGTTGGGAGAAATTGAGATAAACAGCAGTCTATAAGTGCATTCCTATTAATTATAAAAAATCAATCATTATCAGTAAATTCTACTTTCACTTTTTACCAAAGGGAAATAAGAAGGCTACTACGTCTTACTTTATTTATGTCAAATAACCGACATATACTTGTTTTAAGACCTGCTATACGGTGTACAAAGACAGGTTGTGAAATAATAGAGCAATTCTAAAACACTGTCTGTACGTTAACAATTCAGAAACTTTCTTTTGAGCTTATCGAGAAAAACATTTGGAAAGTGTAATTCAAGATTAATTTATACAGTTACATGACTCTTGACTCAAATTACGGTCTGTTATTCTGTTCCTATTAACATACACTCGAGGTAAATAACGATTCCAAATAAATTTGAATTCTCATGGTTTCATGATAAATTTTGCAGTAGAAACAGGAGCCGAGTATATATAGTTAACAATTATTGATAGAAAGTATAGGACTGACTGGCTCATGTGTTCGGAAAAAGAGGAGAATATTCTCGTTTTTATGTATTTCTAGGACATTTCACATTCTTGGTAATAATGACTGTCTGCGTCTGCCACTCAGTCATCTAGATCTGCTTTTGCCTTTAATAATTTCATGGAAGAGATTGTACCCGATTAACCATCTATACACACCAGACATATATATTATCTATAGAACTGAAAAGCACGATTTCAAGAGAATATTACAAGAATTTGTGTTTAACCAGGGTAAAATTCCAAACGATATCCTTGCATTGGTATGGTTTGCTACCCGTTTCGCTTTCCGCTCTTCATATGTAAGGTTCTACATCATTAGCCATCTTTCCATGCACATTCCACCAAACAAGATTAGAAGTGATTTTCCCAGGAAATCGTCGTGTAACCTTGGTGACATTCAAAACAGGCAATTCGCATTTCAGAAATTGATCTTTCTCTAAATGAGGTATTAATATAACATGTTTTGTTATAATTTTGCAAGGCTTTTTATGCTTGTCAGATATTTCTATCCGATAAACACTTTCTTTTAAGGTTCAAGCTTGATCAGATCATGGTAAAGGATTTTGTCAAATCATTTTATACACTGATTTGGAGATATTCTCCACGGGGAATAATTCAGTGCTTACAATACCGAACGCATTTGACCATCTTGTTGATAAATGTACTAGACGGAACCTAATTTAGGCATGCAATTTATGTTATCAGCCACAGATCGTGTACATTTACTTTAATTGTGTGATATGAGAAGCATTTACTTATATAGGGATACCAATATTAATAATGTTTTTGAAACATAATTAACAAAATGTAAATCTTTCAGAAACTTGTTAACACTTTTTTTAAATTATAACCAAACAAACAACATAATAAGTTATGATTTATAAAAGGGGAGACGAAATCTTTACATAAGCATTACCGATAATGATTTTTCTTATCTGTAGAGAACGTTCTCAAAGCAGAGTTACAATGTAAAAGGATAGATAAGTTAAACTGGGTTTTTTAAAATATTATATTTAATAACTACTTCCACGTTTTTCATTGAGTTCTATTCCGCTTCGAAACTTTCATATTCGATTTATATCCCCCATTCTTTAAAACACTTCCATTTTGTAAGAGTGGAGATGCTATTAGTCACAACATCAATTCACTAAATACAAAATTATAATATAAATTGCAGAGGAAATTGCATTTCCAATGATTATGTTCAGATTTTCTCTTAACAAAACAATGCTGTAAGATAATTCTGTATGCATTAATCATTAGACAACATTAGATTTAGTAAATGGCAAACGTCTCTCAACTGGCTGTTTTTTTATGTGTTTATTGCAAGTTCTTTTAATGAGCTGCACCTCTTGGTAAGGCTATACCATTTACTTTATCAAAACTGTCAAGATGAATTAATCAGTCCAAAAAAAATTAGTTCTTGTAAAACATCATCCCAGACAATTCAAGGAATCTTTTATATCAGTATTGGAGTCGAATATGACGCCCTCCCATTTAATCAATTTTGAGTCAACCTAAAAAAGACAAGCATCAACATTATGATGACATTGTGTTCTCAAATGCGAGGGTTGAAATGTTATTTCTACTCTCTTCACAAAACAACAAGATAATTCATTATTAGACAAAATTATATGCAGTAAATATCAAATGTGTCTCTCAAAAGGCTGTTTTTGTTGGGTTTTTTTACAATTTCTTTCAATCTTTTAACCACCTTTTGGTCTTACTATGTCACTTTTACATTAACTAAATTAAAATTGACATGATGAAATAATCAGTATTAAAATGTAGTTATTCAATCAATCAATCTTTATTCAATACTTAAAGGCCACATACATGTACCTTAAGTACAATTTGAAAGATAATAAAATATAATCAATTCAATATACATATAAATGATGATGTTATTTTCATAAAACTGATAAAATGTGCATTGATGTCTTTGCCTGATTTTAAATGCGAGGCATGTAAACATTGCAAGGTTCTGAACTATTGTAAAACATAATCCCAGACAATTCCAGGACATGGAATTGTCAGGAATCTTATACATCACTATTGCATTCGAATATAACGCCCTCCCATTCAATCAATTTTGAGTCAACATCATCATTATGAAATTGTGTCCTCACATGACTAGGGTCGAAATGCCTTTTCTACGTCAGCAAAATCACCGGTTCTTTTAACAGAAAGGCATTTGAATCTTGCATGTGGCCCTATTAGACGAACAGCATGTACTTTGATGTTTGCAAACAATCTTATTATACTTAAATGTATTAATACAATTTATCATGTCTCAATGTAAGCAGGCCCATTGCATATAAAGTAGGTCGATATACGTTCAACATCACCTCAGGAGGTTGTCAGAAAATGTGTTCTGCACATACATTTGATGTATCTTTCCTATATTCTGTGTACCTTTAAACAGGAGGGCAACTATCAGTCTATATATCAGGCCTAAAGTTTTGATTTACAACATTTCTTTTACATCTTTGTCTAGTCCTTTGTTGAAAATATAAACATCAATTTTGATATTTTAATCGTCACAATGCAAAATATTTTAATATTTTTTAAGGTATGTTAAAACATAAAATAATATTATAATTGTCAAAACCCTTTTATCTCTGTACGTTTTGAATAATAGGCCATTTCACTCTGTCTACGTGCAGCGAAGTGTTGATTTCCAGTGTTATCATTTCGATTTTAAAAAGTGCTTTCATGAAGAAGGCTTTTAATTCTTGCCAAATGGCAACAGTGTATACGTTTTTCCACTCAACGTGTGGTCCAAATTTCAAAGTAAGGCTACTAAAAAACTTTCTTTATGTTTCACGCAGTCTTGCAAATATATTCGTGGAAAGATATACTTATAAATTAAATACTAAACATTTTACTTACTAATTCAATAGCGTCTAATTCTCTACAACTTTCAACCAACAACGCTAAAGGGATCTCCAAGTCAATCACTTCTATTTTGTATCAAAATTATCAATATTGAAGATGTTTGATATTTTTTTCTTTCTAGTCACGGGTGACCTAATTATCGGTGTTTTGTACCTAGGTAAAGTTTAAAGCTTAAATCCTACACATTTTCCCCTATTTGATATTTTACAGAAGCCTATATTTCTACATGCAATCCTTCTACAAGCAAGTTGAACGCATTGCTCCAACTTTGTATTTTTGTAATGTCCTTAATTTCATAGTTTTATCTTGGAAAGGCTAATATCTATGTACGCAAGACAAATACATTACCCCTATCCACTTTCGTACGACTTACTTAACCCCTTCATTCGCAAAAGTCGCATGGAATTCCACCTGGCCTGATCAAAGGTAACAGTAGCGGAGACATGCAGTTGAGGATAAACCGCAACGGATAGGATATTTTCTTGTATTGTCAAAACACTGCCTGACCTTTTTCTAACAAATTCAATTCAAAATTACATAAGTTTAAAAATTTCTAGTTATTGTTAAGAGACCAATTTTATGTTTTTTCGACTTTATAATAGAAGAAGTTTATAAATTTTTAATTCCATAAGACTAAAAAGAATATGTTAACCATTACATTCGTTGTGACATTTTTCTGTATTCCACCTTCTAGAAAAAGGTATAGTAACTGTCTAGACAGTGACCTTTTTCAGGCGACGATGACAAACCAAATGTCATAGATTTTACATTTTACTCATGTCTCGACTGAAGCAATACTAGCTGATGAGATTTAAATGCTTCCAATGTGTACGTTGAAAATACCAATCAAACTCAAAATGTGTAAAATGAATTTTCAAATGAGATGATTAAACATATGGTGTATCTTTTCTGTCGAAATATATTCAATAAATAGAAATGGAGACAATTTTATGTGTGATTATAAATTCTACCCACATAATTTGTTCTCGACATGAGTCCTTATTCTTTTGATTTTGACTTTGTGATTATCTTTAATAAAGAAAATAGCAAATATCATATACTTGTTCTCAGATGATAAGAAATTTATTGTTCAAGTGTTAACTTTTCATAAATTGATATATACGAAGATCGTGTTTAATTTCGTTGAGTATTTCTAGACAGCTTGGTTTGTCGTACAAAAATCGAAATACGAAAGTGATTTTTGACTTGCAAAAGCAGAAATGCAGAAATTTAAGAAAACTCTCTAATGAAATATAAGAAACGTATGCTCGGCGGAGTAATGTCCAAACTATTAACCGTTGACTCAACATCGATATCTAGCCTTGCGTTGAGGTAAAATGTATATTGTGTGCTAGGCAGAGTAATGCTCAAAGTATGAACCTATTTCTAAACATCTAGCCTTGTGTTGAGGTAAACTGTATTTTTCTATGATGTATCTCGCTTACTGAGTTTAAGCAGTTGATCCTTTTTGAATTTAATACACGTATTAATGTCAGACTAAACTTTTCTCAGTCAATTGACAGGAAAGTACTAGTTAAGCTAACGCTTAAAGGGACAGTTCTTTTTGTGTGGAAACGAAATTCGTGGGGACATCCCCGTTTATACAAGTATATCATCAATACATGATTGTAAAATTCCCCAGTCGAAACATGGTACAGAGAATAACATTTTGGTTGATTTAGATTTTACAACTAGAAAAATGAGAGCGCACACTCGGTAAAATAAAACAAGAATGAGAAGTGAAGCCATTCATCGGGGCTACGAGTTTGACAAGCCTTGTTACGGCACTACAAGGTCATATTATAACTCCTTTGTTAATTTCCGAATATTCTATCCATAGCTATTGTTCATTTTTCTAATGTTGTGAAATTAGTTTTTTCCATGTCATTTTCCAACATGACGGACCGCAGCCGATAGGTAAGCCTCTTTTACTGAAGGGCTCTCTTCAACATACCGGTGTCGTTGGGGATTACAGCTCTGAAAATATTTCTATGAAGATAAACAGGTCTATTTTGTTGTCAATTGTTCACTGATTGTTTTGAAAATCTATATCATGTGAGAGCTATAGCTAATTCTAAGGCATGTATAAGTACCTCGTTACACTGCTATCGCGCTGTGAATATAAAATTAAATTTAGGAAAGGACTTGTTATTCTTGATGGTTCATATTACGCTATTATTTTACCTTTTTTCAACAAAAAGATTACATTGCAACCAACTTGCTGATATATATGTCTCTTGTGATAATTTCTTATCTAAAGCATAAGCTTCTTATATTATAGATCGGTGGCGTATTTAGGAGATAAACATAGTGTGTTTGGAAATCAGGAACATATCACGGAATTATAATAGCTCTAAATTTGATTTGTAATCCAACTGGTAACGTGAGGCTTTCAATAGATAAACATAGTGTTTTTGGAAATCTGGAGCATATAACGGAATTATGAGAGCTCTAAATTTGATTTGAAGTCCAACGGGTAACGTGAGGCACTAAAACGATAATTCAGAGCTATTATCTCCATTCTGCCATAACAACGATTTTAATTTGCTCTATATTATTTCGCGTTAACTCGATTGATTTGTGTCATCGATGCCCGTGCACGATTTCCAAGGACTGACACTCATTTAGAGATTACGTATTTGGAATCTCGAATTAAGTTACATGTAAGAAACCACGGACATAACCGACAATTTCCAAATGCTTTTAAGGGAGCTCACTTCATTCAGAAGAAGTTAGATTTTCACGATTTATTACAAATAATGTATGTAATATTTCAAATCTGGACGTCGGTAATATGGCATTGAGGTTTTTAATAAAGTTTGGGGTAAGTGCATCCTGTATTTTGAATTCATTTTGTGAAAATGTCCTGCACACATGGTTTTAGAGAATATAGTTACTAGGCAAGTAGTGAATTCTTGGGCGTTAGACGAAATAAACAGAGCACAGCATAACCAGATTATACGCCCTCGATATATTTACTAGTTTTGATGTCATGTTTTTTAAATTCTCTTTCCAAGTCATTATCTATTCAAACATAGTTGTCCAGGCCATATTTCTAAATTTATGAGGAGCTCTAATCCACCAAACACGTAATAACATAGCCACTGACCTGACAAGATATTGAACAGGTATATCTGTAACATAACCATATTATTGACGTGAGAAAGGTAGGTTACTTTAGAATGACTTCTAATCATAGATTACAAGCTGCTAAGTATGTCTATAAGTTGCTTGTGTAAGTTCTTTGGTAAATGTTCTCTGCTGTTGGTGTGCTTTCTAATGTATGCATAAACGTATTTACCATGTCCAAGTTAGATACTTTACCGCTCAACATTAAGTTATGTTCCTGTAACAGTAAGTATCTGTATACTATTTATCTAAGGATATAATCAGAATCAATAAACGTAACAAAAGCATTTATTGTGAAATTCATATGTATTGTACTATAATTACGTTATTAGGGATATCAGTAATACCATGATAATAAATAGCATAAAACATTTCTTAACATTTACAATCTATCATAGGTCAAATGACATGTACATGGAGAGCCGTTTTTTTAAATTTCTAAATAGAAAAATCTATTTGATTGACCTACAGCATGTAATGATTTTATTATGTATTGAAATCAAGCATTAAATCTTAAAACGTAGCCATTTTATAACAGTTTTTATTCTACAGATCGTATACTGGACCATATGCAAGATTCATTAGTTAATATTTTGGGTGTCTTTCACTGTTTTGTATATATAAACTCTTCAAAAAAAGAAACTTGACACTGACTTTCAAAGTTCAATATAAAGACCACAGATGCAAGTTAAACATTGCAATGAAAACTAAAACGCTGTTTGAAGATCTCTGTTTAGTAAGTTTTATTTAAAATAAGTATGATTTTGAAATGCACAGGTGCACAAGTGTTTCAACATCACAGCGGTGCACAAATGTCAGTATCGGGTATGGCCACCATTGGCATTGATCATTGCTTGGCACCGACGACCCATGGATGCAATCAAGTTGTCAATCACAGCCTGTGGAATGTTCTGCAATGTATGAAGAACCATATGTGTCTTGTCTTAAGTCAGATAATCAAATTCTACCGGTCAAGGTTAAGTCACGTTCAAACACGGTCTGTTCTGTTTATACAGACATTCCACTGTTACCACAGCACGCTGTAACCTTAATGTGCATGAGCAATGTTCATTAGAACTGATTAGTTTCTGCTGAATTTTTTAAACATTAATGAACAAGTGATTACCAATGCTGGAATAGATCAATCAACGCCTATAGGAACTTTCAAGTTAATCTTTCTTTAAGGGCCAATGGAAGATAACGTTTTTTAAATTATTGCCAGATTAGAAACACCAGATATTTAAGTTCGCATTTTTATTTTATTAACATGTATTTTTCGTGAATGCAATGGTCCTTTCTATGATTTTGTATTTTTGGTTTTAGCTCATCTGGCTCGATAGAATGTCTTCTCTGTCAATTTGTCTGTAGACTTTTAATATCTTTTACTCTTTGATAATCATAAGCTCTAGAGAGCCAATATATTGTGGAAAGGTACCTTGGTTGATTGGTATCTAAATTCTAGATTTGGTAAAACTGTTTCCCCTATTAAGGGCTTTGAGGCCATGCCCTCAAAACCAGTTTTCACCTAGGGTGCTGGAATCTTGTGTACATTTGCCTTGCCCAATATGTATTCTTAATCCTAGAATTTGTGACCCTGATGCCCTGATTTCCCTCAAAACCTATTTTCATATTCTTCTCCAAAACAAAAAGGCCTAGAAGGCTGAAATCTTGTATATAGAGAAACATTGGACAATAAGGATTTTAAATTGTATCTTGGTTCTGGCGGTCATGTTTCTATATCTTCAAATTAATACCTCGAATATTCTCTAACAAAATAAGCCAATGATGTGCTTTCTATCTGAGCTTCAATGGTAGAATCAGAAGTGCACTTGGTAAATAGGTTAGGGTAACACAGCTGTTTCCTAAAGTTTGTGTACATGCTTTCAATGAGTATTTATGTTTTTTTATCTGTCAAACCGAAAAGATTGATTAAACTGATATTGAGTTCAATTTGGTACAAGACAAGGATATCTACTTGTTGTTTGCTGTTCCTGCTTACGTTCCTACATGCACGTGTATCTGCATTTCTAGATATCTTTCAATTACTGTCACTTTAGTTGGAAGCATTATAGCTATTTAATTCGAAATTAAATTTAAAGGCCAGCATGCCACTAAACGATTGTGTTCCTTTGTTTACATTTTAGTTATGATTTGGTTTAACTCAGAAATGATTACAATAAGCCTCCAACTCTTACTAACCCTAAAGTGTTTGCTAGTCTTGATTATGAATTATTTAATTATTTAGTTCATCGTGCATCATGAACACCCTCCTGACTCATATGTATTCTAATGGTAAAATCATATTGTGAGTAATGTCACGTAATCAACAAAAGAAAATGCTTCGTAACTTTTTTGATATCTAAAACAACATTTTATAAAATTGATTTCAAGAATAATATAGACATTGATGGTTTGTGAAAAAAACGTATTAGCATGTTATATACTTTCCATGAACGTACAATGGATTCATAAAACAGATGAAGAAATAACTGTGAATATGCTATCTTAATGAATACAATGATACCGTTCGAGGAATAAAATGTGGTCCCAATCCTAAGGTCATCGCCACCCGCAGCAGCCCCCTTAACAGCTGCTGAGAATATAAGAGACCATCACTTTGAAAACAAAGCTCATACCGGGTGTTGTGCAATGAATAACATTCGCGAAAGTATGTAATCGTAATGGTTTCACTGTAATAGATATGCTATGTGCCACAGGCGCAGGAAGAATGTTGTGATTTATAACGTTTAAATGTTCTAATAGAAATTATTAAAGCAACACTTAAACTGTGATATTTTTTCCAAAAGAGTAAACCATGTTTGAACGTTCAATATGCTCTTTTGAGTTAGTTGGCAAAAATGTACCCATTACCTGACTTTAAGAACGTTAATCCTTTTTTAAGCTTCAAGAAAAGTTCACTTTTGGGTTTAAATGCCTTATATGGCAGAAAAGCAAGTCACTGTAACTACGTTGAACGATGCAAGACGCTTTGAGGATTTTGCTTTGGTCGTACAAAAGTTAGGACATTAATCCTTTATAGTATCTCTGGGGCGCAGAATGCAAGAACGCCAAATATAGCCCCAGAACCAACTGTATGCTGCTCTGGTAGCATCTTCCTACGCAAAGCTTAACTATTGCCAGTCTCGAACTGTCCAAGTTAACCCTTGCTGCCGACATACGACTTTCCTGTGCTGATACCAGCGCCCCCTCTGGCGATTTTTAGTAATCTCCAGTTACCTCCCTTACCCTAACCAATCGGTGACGCCGTATCATTTGCGTGATAATCAAAATGGCTGCGCCCATAGAAAGTGACCTGATCGATCAGATTACTAAGAAGTTTGCATTGCAAACCTTTCAAACAAGAAGATTCAGTTTATAAATGTATTGATGGACGGTTAGACTACAACGTTTTTATTCTCAATCTGCAGAAAAGGGTCAGATGCCTCAAGAAACTTAAAATATTCTATTTTTTCATTCAAACATTGAAATAAAGAGCAAAAAAAGGGGGGGGGGGGCTATCTTTGTCATGTGCACAAGTCTCATTTTTTATTATCCAACTGTTCACAAACACACGTACAAGCCAAACGGGAAACATTTCATGGAGAGAGAATAATTTTTATATCAAGTCACATACGTAGTAACCAAAGTAATATTTTCAAAAATGAAAATGACCCAATCAAATCAGTGGAAATGGAAGTAAATATAACAATTGTTTTACTTTTTTTAAAAAATTTTATTGACGACATGATATTTAAATGGTACACCTCAACATACCTGGTTTTTGACTGCAAGAAGTAAAGTTTTATGAGAGTAACGTTTACTACCGCGATACAACGAGGTCACAGGCTATTACATTTCGAGTGTTATGACATTGCGAGATGTTCAAATTTTATCGGTTCATTTATGTAAAATTTAATCAATGTTTCAGTTCAACGGGTATTCAATAAAGTTTTTGCAAGCACAAAAGATAAAACAATTGTACGATGACAGGAAATAAAGTCTTGCCGGGCGTAGTGCATCGAGTCGGTGCTTCAAATCAGGGTCAAGTTTATCGATTTTGATTAGTTTACCGAAGCAATTTAAGAATAAATTATTTGACAGGCCGCTGTCCGCTATAGGGTTGTAGTAAAATAATAACGCAAATTGACTATAACCATAAATGAACTTGAATATATTGTTCATCGCTTTGGAGGCGGCACTTTCTCTTTACAAATCTTTCAGTCGACGGACTGCGACATGGGCGCATCCATGTTTGTTCGAGTGCCCGGATTTAGCTTTTGCTAGGAGCTTTCTGATTGGACTATCTAATTCCTTTGCAGTGAGTTAGAGAGCTAGCACAGGAAAGTCGTATGTCGGCAGCAAGGGTGAACTTGGACAGTTCGAGACTGGCAATAGTTAAGCTTTGCGTAGGAAGATGCTCTGGTAGAGGATTGGCATGCTAGTCTTAAAGGTGTGATGAGGAAATTATAGACAGAAAGACAGACAGATAGAAAGTCTACCAGACAAGCGTGCTGCAGTAATTAACAGAGATAGGGGACACACGCTATACAGACAATTTTAAGCTCTAGGCATTTGTTAGAGAACGTTCAAACTTCCTACAGGATCTTTAAAAATGGACAGTTAACTCTATCAATATATGTGCACATACTATATTGCGATACCCTTTCGGTTGAAGATGACCTAAAGTATCTGGTGCCATATTGTTAGCCATTTTCTGTAATAATGACAATTTCCTCGTTTGTCTCAAGTTAGCTGGAGACATCGTTATTTATTTTCACATACCCACGACTTGCTCTCTACCTGCTTAGCAAATCTTCCACAAAGATTCTACGTGTATTTTTCAAAAACATTTCTTGTTAATCAGTGAAATGATTAATAAAACGTTGGTAAAATATAAACGTCTTCATTTGTTCTAACGAAATCTTGAATATCTAGAATTAAGACTGCATTTAATAGATTCGTATATCAAATTCCGATATCGATTACTTTTTGCTGCTCAGATTTTGTTACTTTTTTCCTTTACAATCTTAATCCAATCTTGATCATGATTCGGATTCTGAGCGTCTTCAGTTCATGAAAGAGACACTCAATGGGTGTCTTTGGGGATGGAGGACTGGGTGTTGTGTTGCTCGCGCATAAGGTAGGCTTTCTATAGTCGCATAATACATATAACTCATTTCAACGTTGGCACCATTGGTACAACCGTGAACACTCGTCGGATTGACAGACAGTGGCTCTCTGTTTTCTAGAGACAATCGGGTTGTAGATACTGTCAGTGGTTCTTGTTCTTCTAACCAACTGCTGTATGAGACAAAGGTCTATCATATTACCTATTTACAGTAATTACATTGATAACGTTCTGCCAAACTCCGAGTCTTATCGAGGTAACTTTAAGTGAATGTAAACACATGTCTGTTGTATAATTCCATTGCTGTGCATAACGCGTGCTGCCAAATGACACGCAGATCTGTTTTTAACTGATTCTAATCAAATGGGTCTTATCTATACTTAATTCAATGGATGTACCTACCCGAACGGTATTTTTTCATTCTTAAAAGGAACTTATCAAATTCCCTCAAATAACCACTAAATACGTGTGTTCTTATGATAAATTGTACTTTACGGATGTTTTCAGCCTTGGCGCTCTTCAATTATAAATTATTTCCTTTTGCAATTTACTTTTTCAAATTCATTTCAAATAGGTCTTATCTATACTTAATTCAATTGACGTAGCTACCCGAACGGTATTTTTTCATTCTTAAAAGGAACCTATGCAATTCCCTCAAATAACCACTTAATACGTGTGTTCTTATGATAAATTGTACTTTACGGATGTTTTCAGCCTATGCGATCTTTAATTATAAATTATTTCCTTTTGCAATTTACTTTTTCATTAAGTCCCACGCAACTAGTCTGTGAAACGTGGCTAAACAATGTTTGGACTCATCCTCACGTTAATCGAACCTCTTACGTACTTTCCTTCAAATACACTCAGGTCAGCTCCATGGTTCGAATACCGCCTGGGGCTCGCCAACTTTGTCTACACTCAGTAATTTTGGGTGCAATGATACAAGTGAAATACTTGAAAGCGGCGTCAACCCCCAAATCACCTTCTGTGAATTGGACAAATCTTCTCTTTTCATCAGTGCTAAGAGACATTTATTTAAGAGTGTAAGGTTGATAAGTATAGCAGCATGTATTCACTAGTCAGTGTTTTCAGAACTTTAGATTCTGAAACGCTTTCTGTGCTGGAACATATCAGTCAACACCTAGAGTTAATTAAATCTCACCATCTTTAAGGGGTCATATAAAGATAAGAACGTTGTATGAATCCCTACCGTTAACGTAAAATAAGTTCTAGAGGATTCATACCGTATTCGACTTATTTTGGCCCCCTACGCTTATAATATTGACAATAGAAAGCGTTTATTAAAAAGAATAATATAATTTCCTGATATTCTAGGTATAAAAAAGTGCAAAAATATAACTTTTCAATGAATAATTTATAAATGAATAGCAGAATCAATTTCGTTTTGTCATCGCTCTTTCATTTCCGTTTTTGCTTTTCTCGCCACAATATGGAATGACAAGACAGAAGCGTACATGCTAGAGGTACACTTGGAAAGTAATTTCCTGATTAATGGAAGAAAGAAGATAGAAGCATGACGTTTTTCAACGTGAAACTGCCTTGGTTCATCAAGATTGATAAGTTTTGGGAAGTCAGCGCTATTTTTTCCTCTTCTCTTGAGTTAAAAGCGTGGTTAGGGGGCGCATCTACAGACAGAGCGCTGATCATGTCGAATATAGTAATTGTATGCCAGTATGCTTCTTTTCAAGTGAAATAAGATTTTTTAAATTACTTTTTATAAACTTATGAATCCGACAAACGTTTGATATTCGTAATTCAAATCTTCAAATATGTATTGAACATTATGAAAAAATCTCATCCAATTCAAATTTATATTGTAAATAAACTACAAAATTAAATAAATGAGGTATACAATAACTTCATTTCAAATAGAAACACTACGAGTATGAGCTTCTAAATTTGAAGATTGTGTGTTACATTACGAATCTGGATATAAAAAAGGTACATACATACATACATACATACATGTACATGTACAAGAAAATTCAATTTCGATATAGCATTTTCTCGCAAACAGAATGAAAATGTGCATTGAAAGTAGGCCACCGAATGCAGTGAAACCAGAAATGCAATGTGAATGAGATGTTAGATGCCATCATAATTAACTTTTCAATATGCTTTAAAAATAACCATTATGCATGTTGTAGACGCAATTTAGTTTCACTTCACAATGTCTCCATCTGTTTTTCTTCACGTCAATGTGGGTCTTTTTTTATCTAAATTGCCCTTGTATACATTCAACAGGATTTAAGAATTACGAAACAGAACCTTTACCTTGTGCATATAAAAATAGCAATATTTCCTTCTCTTTACTGTGCTCAAATAGGAATATTATAATGCTATAAGCTCTGTGACAGTAAACTAAAATCTTAAAATGTAATCCTTGAATATAATTATTTCTTCCTTGAAACTTTTGTTAATCAAAAACACTAAAAAAAAGAATTTTTATCATAAAGTGGAGGTTATACTCGGTTCTATAAAGTCTGCCGTCAGTGATATTAATCTGCGAAACCCAGGATACATATCTAATGATGTACAACTTGACTTAAAAGGATTGAAACACCTGCCGTGATATAAATCAATAATTTGTAATTAAAGTCTGCAAAGATGTAAAAGTATATTTTTGAAATGTTTAATACCAAGTATATAATTTAAATAACAGTCATATTTCGTTGAGCAGGCCTCGCCTGGAAATTAGGCGCTTTATAAATTAATTATTATTATTATGTTATTATTTAAAGTAATAGCAATGTTGTGTAATGAAGTGAGTTTTGACAGTGAGCGACTTCGCCCAATTACTGGAGAAGCAAACCAAAAAGTCAGGATTTGATGTCATGGATTCTATAGTCTCCGAGCTGATCCGAGCTTATCTTGAACTCAACGGATTTTTCCATCGAGTTGTGCCGCTGTTGCTGAATGCGAGTGGATTCATTGGTTGGTTCGATAACTAGCGATACGAGGCATTTGGGCCGAAAAAGATCAGGGTATAGCGGAGCGGATTCAGCTGAGCGGATTCAAATACGCTGATTTAGCAGGATGATTTGTGTGTTTATGTTGGTTGCAGAACATAGGCAGAAATCATGAAAAGAATGATAATGAAATAATTATTCAAGTTGTATATAAATGAACTATTTTTGCCTTTTTTACACTCGTTAACTAATCACTATTAGAGGTAGCTATGGATTGTGTACGTGGCGCTATTTCTTCCATAGTGTGTGAGTGCATATGCATTAATCTTAATCAAAACTGTTATTTTCCTGTCTAAAACACAGAGTCGTTTATCAACATTAAGAGGGGCAAAAGCGCATTTGTCTCACTTCGTCAGTGCCAAGTGATTTATAAAACTGTAATTTGATAATTATTTATTTACTATTAACATTGTTACACATTTTCAGTAGTATTTCAATGAGAATACCATCATTATAACTACATGTATACACTTGGAAAAAAGTATTGCAACGTCTGATTTTTGAATTATTACAATGATGTTAATCAACAACATACATGTACTTCTTTGACAGGCATTCTAGAAGTTGATGATATGAAGGATAAAGACAATTTTTATGGATAAACAACTTTTTTATTCTGTGGAAGCGAGGTTCCGAATGTCGAAACGTCGCTTCCACAGAATAAAGAAGTTGTTTATCCATAAAAATTTATTTTATCCCTAGAAAAACGAAACGTCGCTTCTATAGAATAAAGAAGTTGTTTATTCATAAAAATTGTCTTTATCCATAGAATGTCGAAACGTCGCTTTCACAGAATAAAGAAGTTGTTTATCCATAAAAATTGTCTTTATCCTTAACAACATACTTTTGAAGTGTTAGTTTAAGATTGAATCATTATGAAATTATGAAAAAAATTCAGAAAGTAACCATCATTAAGCGACTCCTCTTGGACTGATTAAGATGCTGTCTATGAGACCATTGGTTCCATTCCGTTTTGGTAATGTATTTATCAGAAGTTTTCTCTTCATACACCTTGAACATCCTTTTTTCTTTTTATGAGTTCTTCGAAACCAGCCAATAAACATGAAAAGAATGGTAATACAATACGTCTTCTTTGTGTATGTAAAGGATTCAGATTTGCCTTACTAACTCTCGTTTCGAGAATGTGTTAAGTGGTGAAAATGTATTGTGTGCGTGGCAATATGATCTTCACAGTCTTTGAGTGCATATGCATTAGTCTTATTCAAAACTGTTATTTATCTGTCTAAAAAACAGAGTCATTGCTCAAAATTAGGAGTGACAAGAAGGCAAAAAACGTATTTGTCTCTCTTTATCAATGCCAAACTATATTTTTTATACCTTGTACCTAAACATATTAGTGCAGTTAAGTATTCAATGAAAGAAGACATCACTGAGCCATTTAAAGGGTATTATCCTTAAAGTCATAGAATCACTTTTACAATGCAATGTTTAATGCACGCCAGAACAATAGTTCAACAGTCACATCAATCTTTCCCCTGACGTTTGCAACAATTTTCAGAACATTGCCTGCATTCTAGACCTCAATATTGAAATTCAAAGCACCCTACCCATACATGTTGTTGAGCGACAGGGCTAACTATGTCATTTCGCAAATGCCATGACGTAAAACACCTGAAATTTGCAGCTGAATTTGCAATGAAAATAGCTTATGCTCACCTTTTTCAAATACAGAAAGAACATAAAAATGTGATAAACTCAATGAAGAGTGCTTCTGTCATAAGTATTGGCAATTCGATCTCTAGATTTCTGCTATAGCGCACTTGCAGTTGGGTGCACTTGAATTAACCATCCGAGTTGAAACTGCTGGCGCTGTCACCTTAAACTGTAAAACGGGCATAAGAATGAAAATCATGTCAGACGCGACAGGAAAGATTGAAGAATTATTATTTCAGTTTGGTTGCCTTGTAAAAGTGATCCTATGACTTTAAGCAAATGAACAAAACACAGACTTCTTATGGGAGTTTGAAAGGTTCAAGCAGAACATGCCAAAACATTTTCTTTTCTGTTTGTGGACGATACAATGCTTGTTGAAAGCATTTGAGCTTTCCTAATGTGAGTATGATAAGACGTGAATTACTCGATAAAAATCTGTCTTTTACTAAATGAAATAGCGTCAAGATATAATTTTTTAAATAAAATTTTATCTGGAGATGCGTGAAATATAAATACTGATTAAAACACTATTATGCATTATGCAAGTTCAAGTTCACAGATTAGGTTGAAGATAGAATAGATACAACGGTGATTTGTGAAAAATTAAAACATAATACAATAAAAACATAATGCAGTAATATGGAATAGATACAATTGTGACTTTAAAAACATAAGAAATAAAAGGAAAGTTTTTAAATAGAATACACAAGTATGCAATTATAGTGTATGACATATAAACATTAATTAATAAAGCATGTACAATGTACTTAAATAAATAAAAAGTTTAAAGATGGAATAGTTACAACGGTGACGTTGAAATGTAAAAAGCATGACAGAAAACAGCATGCAGTTAAATTTCACAAGGATACGTTTAAAAAGGGAACAGATTCAACGCTGATGTGCGAAAACTCAAAACTAACAAAAACTGCATTCTAAGTTCGTAAGGAAGAGTTTAAAAATAAAACGGTGACGTTGAAATAAAAAAAATTGACAAAAAGCATAGGTTTAAGTTATGTTTAAAGTAATAAGGAAAAGTTTAAAGATGGAATATATACAATGTTGATGTGAGAAGAACTATGTGTATAGAAACTATCAAAAATATAATTTATTTAAAGTCCATATGGAAAAGTTTACAGATAGAATAGATGCAATGATTAAGTTTGAAATTAAGAACACAAAGTAATTATACTTGGTATTATGTGCGAAGACACTAATTAACACATGAAATCATCTTATAGAAAAAAGTGAATGCAAACACTTAGAGTGTACTTTATTGCTGTTAAGATTTTCACAATAGTTCTGTTATTTTTGCTTTCTTCCTTACTGATAAAAAGAACAATGTTTGATTTAAATATTTAGACTAACCTATTATAAATTATACAGCTTTTGCAAAACAAATTATCACGGAGGCAGAAATGATATTTCAATGAAATTAACAATGACAAATTATGACTAAACAAATCGTTCTAATTATGATAAATGAATACGTACTTACTTTCGTGGTTGTCATATAATTGTGTTCTTTGTTATAGATTAAACAAATTTGAGTATTCGAAGAGGTGATATATTGTAGCATGATCATTTACATATATATGTGGTTCAGTTAATAGTTATCATTTCTTTATGCATTATCATATAATCATATATCAATTTTAAGTATATAACTATGCTTATGTCTTAAAATTGTCAAACCGGACATATAAATCGACCTTTTGTTTATAACACTTTCACTGCACTTTGCATACTTTCATTTTACACATGAGACAGCTGTAAAATGTTCGAATGGAGAAAATAAAAGGTCGCAAAAAGTTGGCTTCAATGAAAATTTCAGGTGCATTGAATCTGTCCATAATGTTCAATATGTTCTATTATCATGATTTACATTAATAATATTTTTCATCAAGATCATGATCATGTATTTACTGAAGATCATTGCACTGTCACTTTTTTTCAAATCGTCTACTGTCTTTCCATGGTTTCTTTAAGAATGAATAGCTCATTGGAAGCTATTGTCAATACTTGAAAAAAGCGACTAAAACGTTTAAAGCGGTTTTTACACAGATTCTTTCATTCAGAAGCGCTGTCTTAAATTACTATTTGACTAACGTCTCTAATGGCTCTCGAGAAAAGACTAGCTAATGCTAAGCAACAATGTCTTTCGTGGTCACTTGAATAAAATTTAGCTTATCTGAAGCACTTATTAGATTAATTCTATACACGACGTCTTGAATATAGACGCAATTAAAGATGTGTCCTTTCACGGCTTCTTTCGAAAAAAATCATAATGACCCTTAATATCACATGAACGTACTTACAAAATAATATACCGTTACAGACTGGCGATGATGTCAATGGTTCTATAGACCCTAGGAAAATAATTTTTACCTCTGACCTTTTTTCTTCGAGTCTATAGAATCAGGTTCTTACCGATTTCACTAGTCCATAATTGTTTCATCATATTTGTAATTACGCGAAAAGAGAAGAAAAATCCTCAGCATGACCAGTACTTCGGATAGATTGATCAACACGACGGGCAAAGACGTCACGACAACAATAGCATGACGTCAAGTAAAAACATTTTGACAACATCATGTAAATATTTAGTTAACCAAGTCAATGGCACTCATGGTCGAACTCGGATGAGGGCAATATGCTTTTACAACATATATTTTAGCATAAAGTCAGTATGCAATACATTTTGAGTTTGCTTATTAAAAAAACTGAAATAAGAAAACAGACAAATCCAGGATAATCTGTATAATGCTCAATTACAGCGTAATCCGCTGAAGTATGGTAAACAATATTTATTGAGTGGTTGAATTGATATTTATTCGAAAATCTTGAAACTTCCTTGTTTCTGTATTTCATTTTTGGTTGGCTTCGTATCCTGTTTTAGATAATTTTATATTTCTCTGATATGGTCAGAAAAAATACTCTGTGGCAACAAAGGAACATTAGACATAAAGAATCAAACGAAATGGTAATCTTGGCGACAATCAAGGTCAACGAAGTTATCTTAAAGAGAAAATTGGTTACATGTATTATCAAAGGTAGTGATAAGCCCATTTGCTATTGCCTTGGAAGTTTCAATTCTTGATTTTCTCTAACAGCATTTAATGTGATTCATCAAAGAATGAATCAATCCATTCAAGTAGAAATATTATTGATAAAAATGATAAGCAGTAGTTGTGAACGTCAAAGGCAGTCCGTTTTAACATTGTTATCTCTTATCATATCTTTTGGATGTCGACATAATCAAGAAGAGTATTATTCTGTCAACTCACAAGATTAGACTACATACCGTTTTCGATCTAGATGATTACTTGTCCACATTCATAATGGTCAGAGGAATTGAGATAAAATTCTGACTTTCTTATTACGCTTCCACAATACCAACAAGGATCAAAGGAAATACAATATTTTGGTTTTACTTTGTGATTTCTTCTCTGCAATCCCAACTACGGTCATGGGAAAATTAGATAAAAATTTGACTTTGTGATGATTTCTCGAAAACATTCAGAAGGATCATCGGAAATAGAATAAAATTTTGACTATGTTATATACCCTGTAAAGACATCAGATAGACGTTTGCCACATACGTTAACTATTGAACAGGAATTACTTTCGGAAAAGTGTTCTTTGCGTTTTGACAGCGGGACCAAACTGTTTTATACTTTTTAATGCGAATAGACTATTTATAAAAGATATGACAAACGTGGCACTAGGGTACAACAAGCCTTGGTAAGATAATATGAGACTTAATCCAAGATGCTCGCCTAACTGAAAAAATCAATACAATAAAGGACATGAAAAATAAAATAAAAATATAAAACAGGGTATATTGAAAACTTTGTTTAGTATATACGTAAATATTTTCTGATAATATTTCCCTTATATATGTAATGCATCGTTAAAAAGATTTGAATAATTTTGAAATGATCTGAAGTTGATAACTTCATACAATAACAATGCCTGCCATTAACACGAAAAGCTTACTTGAAAAATTTGACAGTAAACGTGCAACTATAATTTTTTAAGCTTCAACAAGAATTTTATGAATGAGCCTTCAAAAATGAACAAAGATCTCGACTCTTTTGAGGAGGATAAAGGGTAAGATAAGGAGAAAGAATACAAGTTACATAGTGCGTCTGACCGTCCATAAATGAACTAACAAACTGCATGTAAAACAACTTTGAAATAGTTGTACAAGTAACAATAACTTTGCAACCACTCCTAAATAATCATTTAATTTGTGTCATTTTTTGTAGATATACGATAAGTAGTAGTCATTGTGCGTTAATCAATATCTTCGTCATGCATCGTGTTGTGAAACATTTCGCAACAATGAAATATTTACAAAAACACAATAACGAAATATCAAACCTTTTTATCTAGGAATATTCCTCTTGTAGCTCCATATCTAACAACCAATAATATGACTACCCTCCGGCAATAGCTCAATCCCCAGATGGAGCACTGAGAGATCGAGACATTTTGCTTCCGGTCCTTCGAATAGAAATCGGTTGGGAAAAGTTGTGTGATACAAAGCCATGTAAAACTATCTGCCAGTGCCATTATGCATTTGCCTTTTTGTCTATCAGGGCGTTGTAAGCGATGCGTTAATGTTACAGAATAGTCGAATCAATTATGAAGCTTCCTATTTTATGTCGACCAACGACATCGCCTGCAACATTAAAGTGACACAGATGATTTTAATGTGGCTTAGATAGGGGCCAAAATAACATATGTTCTGACTTAAGTTAAAATCGCCTCCTTAAACGTGCATCTTTCTGTTTAAAATGCTAAAATATTACATTTTATTTTTTCAATGATAATCGAAAACGGCTATGTAAAAGTTATAAAATGGAAATTAAACGCCCCATCGATTTGTATACTTGTTAAATAATCTACTTATGACCACCAATCTATATTTCTCTTTCTCTCAGCTCTAAGTAACTTTCAAAAGTATATTTTAATCATGTCTGCGCGCTATTGTCTGGGTTATTTAAATCACAAATCACGACCTGTTTGTCGTCGCTTTATGATAAGCATTCAGGTATTTATTGTTAGAAACAGCCACTACTTCTGTTATTCAGATGAAGTGTATTCACAGTTTGAAGGCCATTTGCCCATGCAAAAAAAAGGTATATTGATACAGTTTACATGGCAATTTACAGACATTTAACTTTTAGTTTATAACAGATCGACATTTCAGAGCTAAAATGATACATTTTGCACAATTCATTAAAAGTACATGATCATATGACGTTAACAGCTTTATCATTTTACAATTATTTGTAAGTGTATTCCATACATGTAAATTATTATTTCTAAGTATTGCATATCTATTACATTCAAAGAGGAGTGGACAACATTTTCTTTATTACAAATCTTGCCAATAGTATCAGAGCTAACAGTAACGGTAATGTATTGAATCTTAGAAGGCATAAATATCTCGTTAGGTCTCTTACATTAATTCTCAAAATGATATCATCAATGAGAAAAGATAATACAATACTTTTGAAAAGTGTGAGACTTGAAGAAAACATAATGTTGCTACTTATATTTTGTTTTGAGCAATCTATTAACCTCTGCCTAAATGATGACAAAAATATTCATACATTGCCAATGTCTTGGACAAGCCATACATTACCAAATCCATATTCATTTAGAAGTGTACGTATGCTTGAAGCCCAGGTGATCATACCAACAGAATCTAATCTGAGCATGTAATTATAACTTTGTTTAGGGTAACGATCATCAGACATTCTAAGCAATTTACACCAAAATGTTATACAATTTAGATGATAATCGACCACTTCTTCTCAATCGAGTAGTAACCATTTATGAAGTTTGATATTTTTTACTCCAACAACATCTTCTGTGCCCCTTTAATCCAAACGTCAATTCAAATCACTCGTACACTACCCAGAACCGATTTGTTCACAATAATGATGTTCTTATTCCGAAAACAATGCGCTGCTCATGATTCCTCTTTGTCTTGGTATAAAATAGATCCCGTCTAAGGCAAGTCTCAAGTGAATATAAAAAGTTTATGAATCAATACATAAGAAAACATAAAAAGTCATTAACCGATTAATTTAGGGGAAATAATAAGCAAGCCTCTAAATAATTCTGGAAAATGTTGAACAATTCCCAAACTAACATAAATGCTACCACCCCAAAGCTACAAGAGTTTTTTTAATTTTATTAAGAACTAAATGACCCTGATCCTGAACAACCGGACATCAATTATGACGCTGAACGAGATCAAAGCTTGCATTGAATACCGATGTACACAATTCTGATATTACTAAAGAAGAAATCGTAATGGCAGCAAAACATCTTAAACGTTGTAAAGCATCAGGATTAGACATGATTGAAAATGATTATCTGTATAAATCATATCATATATTACTCCCCTTCTTAGTTGAATATTTCAATCTTATATTAGAATCGGGCAGTATCCACGATGCGTGGTTAAACGGTACAATTAAACCCATTTATAAGGGTAAGGGTAATACGGCTGATCCAAATTCCTACCGTCCTATTACAATTCTTAGTTGTTTTGGCAAACTATTTACAAGTATCATGAATTATCGATTACAAGGGGGCGGGATAGCGCAGTGGTTAGCGCGTTCGGCTTCGGATTAGGAGGTCCGTGGTTCGAATCCCGCCAGGGGCTCGGCAACTTTGTCTGCAGTAGAGAACTGTTCTACACGCAGTCAGGTTTGGGTGCAATGCTACACTGAAATTCAGCGCAGTACCACCCATGGTTCGCTAGTTCCAGCCGATGCTCGCAGGTTTCACCGCAATGCATAGCCACAATGGTGTTGCGGGCTTTCTCCCTGCACTAATACTAGCAGCCGCGATATAAGTGAAATAATCTTGAAAGCGGCGTTAAACACTAACTCACCTCACCTCACCTATCGATTACAATTATTTCTTGAAACCAACCAAATTCTGAATCCCTCGCAGGCAGGTTTTAGAAAAGGGTTCTCGACCATTAACAACATATATATATATATTACTTATATTATGCACTTACTTAATCAAATATTGAAATCATTAAAAAGGAAGTCATTCTGTGTTTTCATAGATTTTTCAAAGGCGTTTGACACCGTTTGGAGGGCCGGTCTTTGGTTTAAAATGATCAAATCTGGAATTGATGGAAAATTTATGACTCTAGTTAAAAATATGTATCACAATATTAAATCCTCGGTCTCATCGAACAATGAAGTATCTGACTTCTTTCCCTGTCGTGCTGGCGTGCGACAGGGAGAAAATCTTTTACCATTACTATTCTGTCTCTTTATAAATGACCTTGAAAAAGTGTTAAATGAAAATGGATGCCCTGGAATAAGCATTGAAACTAAGTCAGGTGATGATATATCTTTGTTTGTAAGGTTACTTTCTTTACTGTATGGAGATGACACCGCCCTTTTCAGTGATACCCATATTGGCCTACAAAGGACCCTCAATAGTTTCTTCGACTACTGTGTTGAATGAAATTTAAAAGTAAATATTTCTAAAAGTGAAATTGTAATATTTGGAAGCGGACCGGCAAAAAAGTCAAAATTAAGGTTTATGTTTGGTGATACTTACTTAGATATAGTTGACAATTACAGTTACCTTGGTATAAAATTTCATCGAAATAGAAGAAAGTTAGTTGGTATTAAATCTATCGCACAGAGTGCCTCAAAAGCAATGTTCGGTCTCCTTAAGAAAGCTAGAAATATGAATATGCCACTAGACTGCCTTTTAACTGCATTTGACGCAATGGCTGTACCAATCTTATTGTACGGGTGCGAGGTTTGGGGGTATGAAAATACATGTATAATAGAAAAAGTTCATTTGAAATTTTTAAAGCTTGCTTCCTGTTTAAAATCTTCAACACCATCGTATATGATCTATGGAGAATTCGGTAGAGCCCCTTTATCTATAAAAATAGCAAAACGAATGATTTTCTACTGGCATAGAATAGCGAGTAGTAACGAAAAAGTCAAATTATCTCAAGTTTTGTATATCCTTCAATCATAATCACGATATTGATGCTAATCCATGGCTTTTATCTGTCAAATCTATCTTAGATAATTGTGGTCTGTCTTATGTCTTTTTAAATCCAAATAAATGTAATACCTCTTGGCTTTTGCTACAAGTAGAATCAGTTCTATAAGACCAATTTAATCAGTCCTGGTGCTCAGAGGTTACATCCAATTCCAAAGGACAATATTACAAACTTTTGAAAGAAAAACCAAGTTTTGAGAATTATCTCTTCTTGTCTAAACATATTTCTTTACCAATACTTCGCTTTAGAACTACTAATCATAGACTCCCTGTAGAAACTTGACGCTGTCAGAATACTATTAAGCAAGAAAGAACTGTAAATTATGTCATTCCCCAGCAGTTGGTGATGAGTTCCATTATTTGCTGTACAGCCCTGAACCATGATCGCTCTATTCTTATTGACAACTTCTATTTTACATTGCCGAATCTATTTTAATTTAAAAGGCTACTTACTAATAATAACACAAAGGTGTTGAAGAAGCTTGCTAAATTTATCAACATTATTTTCAAGAATTGCTAGATCTTTTAGTATGAATGAGGATTAATTGTATCGGTAGAAATACAAACACATGCTCTATTAATATAAAAAGCAAATTTTACAAGTTGTACATATTGTATGAAATGCTATTGAAATGTGTATATGATTATATCTTGGAACAGATATATTTATGTCTATAGCTTTTGTTTATATCATTGTGTCAATGTGAAAATTTGTCTGTCTCTGCTGTCTTGATTAATTTGTATTTAAATTTGTATATCATTTTTTGCTCTTGTACCACCGTTGGTGGCGATTTGAGCTCAATAAATGAATCTAAATGAATCTGGTACTCTGTAATAATCATACCTGCTAAGGTTAACTTAACCTCATGAATATTTCATTCCAACCTTATACATCATTAATGACGATGTAAACTATCTAAAATACATTTTAACAGATACACTGTTCACTTTGGTTTCAGGCCCCTTTAAGTAATTGAAGGAAATGCATCAAATTTGGAGGAAAACAGTGCCTAATAGAAGGAAAAGCTTCCATAATGGAAGGAAACCAGCTTAATCGCGAAACAAACACGTCAACATCGGTGAAAAACGGTAATAACAGAGATTTTAATTCCCTAACGGAAGCTATTTCGTCCCACATTTGAAGGAAATCGGTAGACTTCGGAAGGAACATCGATCGGTCGAAAGCGGAAGCAAACGCATCTAAAAATAATTTGGATTGAGCAGTCTCCAGCTTAGGTGAGTGTTGTTTTTTATGTTTTACTGTGCGATTTCTAATTGTATTTAGTTGTACATGCTTGCATTGAAAGCGTAATTGAACAAGGAAACGATGGGGTTGTAGGGTTTTGTTATGAAATTGAGTAGTTACGGCGTAATTCGCATATAGACTGGGTTTGTTTACATCAGTCAGATGAAGTCGTATCGCTAATGCTATCACTGACCCGTATAAGTATAAAAAATATCATTGAGACTAGTGCTCATACGATTTAAATGAATATAACACGATCGATTGGCTTCTTTCATAAAAACGAAATTTTTCCTAATTA